>CM026402.1:10809304-10870745 GCA_014843695.1 Archivesica marissinica | reverse complement strand
TCTTTGGCACATATAAATATCCCCATGATATTTAAGCAAGTCATTTGGCAACTTAATCCACATTTCTTCTAGTAATAATTTTATCTTTCGCCCTCTGTTTGTATGTTGCCATAGATGTGTACACATAAATATACATGTAAATCAAGGTTAATATGTGTATATGTTGATAACCATATCTCCTGTAAGAGTATACTATGCATTCAACGTTTCTAGAATGACTATGTCACTGTTTGTTCTACTTGACCGTTCACATTTCATTATAATAGATTTAACAGTTTTAAATGTTCTTCTCGACTGTTATATCGTCTCTTAGGAAACATGTATTATGGTGGGTCAATCACTTTACAATCACTGTAGATTGTAAACAAACTACCGTCTATATACAGTTTACATCCTTGTTATTTGATCTTACGTTTTAGCTTCTATTGCTCGTCAATGGTGATCTCAAACGCTCGACTAGCATCCCTTGTAAGTTATGGCCGCTGCATACCACGATTGGCGTCGTTTAACGTTTGTTTAAAGTCCCCCTCGTACGACCGCTGACGCACGATGACTATTTGGCACATGTTTCATTATACGCACAGGTACCTTCCTAAGTCACCGTAAACGGCTACGTTACTTATATATTGCTTAAACCCTAATACCCTCTAACAGAACATTAAATGAAATCTTTACAAATTGACATCTTTTCCCTAAACCTGTTATTTCGCAACCATAGTACAGCGTGGATGCCACAAACTAGTCAAATAATTGTTTCGTATTGTATCGACTTAGATTTGCCGTTAAAATGTGCATGGCTTTTAAGCCGGTTCCATATAAAACAGTATTATTTAATACAAATAAACCCGCATAATTAAATATAAATCCTAAGTAGAAACAATCGCTCACTATGTCCAGTGGCTTTTGTAAGTCCAACACTCATCACGCCCAATTTTACCCTTCTATCTCTGAAAACACATAGTTTGTTTCTTCGGTGTTCAACTCTATTCCAGAAAGTATCACAATAATTGGCTAAGCTAAGCAGAGAATAGTGTTGTGTGAGACAAATTAAAACCATGTCATCGGCAAATAGTAACAACATAATACAAAGATCTTCAACTGACAGTCCACAATCAAGTCTGTTCTGGAGGAATTACTCCAGATCCTCAACGAACATGGAATACATTATATGTGAAATGATCTCCCATTGTTTTAAGCAAACCACTATACAAAATATCTCTGAGTATTTATGACTGTCACAGTGTTTAACACATGATTTTATAGAACTGTACATAGACCGTATTATGGGAAGTAATTTCCCACGTATACGTGTACAGCTTAAACCAAAGCCCATTCCTGTATACGGAATCGAAACATCGTTTCATATCTACGAACTTCAAGGCACACTATAATATTTTGTTGTGATTTAATACTTTCACTAAGAGCGTATTCAGGACGAATATGGCATCAAACTATAACAGCATGCTTAAT
Organism: Archivesica marissinica; assembly: GCA_014843695.1. Classification (NCBI taxonomy): domain Eukaryota; kingdom Metazoa; phylum Mollusca; class Bivalvia; order Venerida; family Vesicomyidae; genus Archivesica; species Archivesica marissinica. The sequence continues at coordinate 10,869,275 of CM026402.1, read as the reverse complement.
CATGTAATCCCGCGATAATTACTAGCATTCAGTGTGTCTCGTTATTTGTGTAATAAAGCCCCTGGTCCATGCGGATGAAAGCGTAAATGTGGGCATTCGTGTGAGAGGAAACCGGAGTACCCGGAGAAAACCCACCTGTTCGAACAGCCGACCACAGTACCATCTCACATACTTCCCGTTCCGATCGAACCCGCGTTGCATTGGTAAGAAGCGATGGCGCTAACCACTGCGTTAATCGGACATCCAGGACGAAGTAATGGTTATAAATAGGAACGTACCTGTGGTGCAGCTTGTTTTGGGGCAACATGACATAAAATGACACCATTGTCTTTCTAGTTACACATTGCTACTGATACATTTGTCGAAACAGACAGACCGCCATTGGCATGTGTTATTATCGTGTGTTTGTTGTGGTAGTTTAAAGACGCACAAACAGCTTAGGTCATATGGCGACATTCCAGTTGTAGTTGGTGGCGGAAGAACCTGGTACCCATCCGAACAGTATTCCAGACAGTTGGTGGCGGATAACCCTGGTACACCGCCGTGTAGTTTTCCAGACAGTTGGTGGCGGAAGAACCTGGTACACCTCCGAGCAGTATTCCAGACAGTTGGTGGCGGAAGAACCTGGTACACCTCCGAGCAGTATTCCAGACAGTTGGTGGCGGAAGACCATGGTACCCCTCCGAGCAGTATTCCAGACAGTTGGTGGCGGAAGAACTTGGTACACCGTCGAGCAGTATTCCAGATAGTTGGTGGCGGAAGACCCTGGTACAACTCCGAGCAGTATTCCAGACAGTTGGTGGCGGAAGAACCTGGTACACCTCCGAGCAGTATTCCAGACAGTTGGTGGCGGAAGACCCTGGTACCCCTCCGAGCAGTATTCCAGACAGTTGGTGGCGGAAGAACCTGGTACACCTCCGAGCAGTATTCCAGACAGTTGGTGGCGGAAGACCCTGATACCCCTCCGAGCAGTATTCCAGACAGTTGGTGGCTGAATACCCTGGTACCCCTCCGAGCAGTATTCCAGACATTTTATTATTGAGTGTATCATTGAATGTAGTAACGTTATCACACTTTGTAACTGTGAATATCTAAAATGAAAATCAACAGTAAACGTGTAGTTAGTTTTCAAATTAATGTTCGAGAACCGCTTCAAAAATGATTTACAATACGCCATTCTCTGTTTTAGTATGCAACAGTTATAGAACTACGCTACAGACGTATCGCGGTCAATGTATACGCGGTTATAACTTAGAGAAATTCACTGGCATGAGTACCGATGAAGAATGTATACATACGTGTGAGATGAACCATGGCGAAAATTGCCTCTCTGTCGAGTACAACAATCGTTCTAAGAGGTGCCAGTGTTTGAGCGTTACAAGACAACAGGTGTTAAACAGTAGCCCGGGAAACCTGCATGAAAATGATTGTACTCTCTACACAAAAATATGTGGCTAATGATGCACACTGCTCAATTTCGTCCGTCGTTCTATCGTAAGTGTTTTCACAGTTAAAGTCTCTGTCCATAGCATCATGTAATTGATACCACATGTAGTTATGTATACTACAATGGTTAAATACGCTATTACCATGTCCACACACGTGTTATTACCATGTCCACACACGTGTTATTACTATGTTCCCACACGAGTTATGACCATGTCCCCACACGTGTTATGACCATGTCCCTACACGTGTTATTACCATGTCCATCCCTCTCGCTCCACGCAATGCACTTTGTTCTCCGTGCGTCAATGTTTACAACTTTTTTAATGTTTATTTTTCAATGCATTTCTATATTGCACATACTCTGTTAGAAAGTGTAGGATACATGCTGAACCATTTTGGAATTATTTCATAGTGTAATATAGTAATTATTCCGCATGGCCGTCTGTGGTAGCTCATTACATTGTTAGTGATGATGCCCTAGAGCAACGGAAAATGCCCAATAATATCCCTAACTGTGAAAAAAATTAAAAGAAGCTAAGTTCAACTGATTTGGGTAGGTATGGATATGGACAACTACCAAACAAATGTCAAAAAGATGTCAAAGGCCATTGACCTCTGCATAAATCATATAAAATGTCAGCAACAAAATAGGGTATATAAATGATATTGATGTCAAAATGCACAGGATTACGAAAGAAGATGACATGATAATTACTGACCCATGGAACCAATTCCTTTCATCCGAAAATGAGGTCAGAGGTCAAAGATATGAACTGGATTCTTCACCACCACACTACGAGATTATTGATCAAAATAAAGTTCATTGGTGTCAAATAGTTTGTGTATGTAAAGTATAATTTATAATCAATATGCAATCTGTTCCATTGTCGCAATGCCCACAGCACATTCCACATGCAGATACACACGACATTCGAGCTTTCATGGAGCTGCATATCATTGTTTGACATTGCCTCTCCCCTTTCTTGCAGTTGCAACAAATTACTTTCAGAAGATTGTCTGGGGCGATACTAACATATAGCATTTTTGGTCTGAGTTTTCTGTTGGAATATAACTCCAATCCTCTTCCTTTGGGATCAATAATAGAGGTATCAAGATGCTTCCATACCACAACTTGAAGATGGACACGAAGGGAATGTTGAGCTGTTGCATATTCCGTTGGTAGTAGGCTGTCAGGGTCGATTTTGCCCTTGGCTGCTTGCTTCTTGAACTTCATGTAGCGATACTTTTCTAGGGGAGTATCCATACAACCATATGTGATCTGCATGGTTTTAATTCAGCTGTTCGAATGATGGATTCGGTTGAAATGGGACTTGTGAATGCAGTAATGACACTGGCAGGAAATATGCATTTGTAGAGAGCACATTTGGTATGTCCATGAATGCATGAAACAGTGTCGTTTCCAGACCAGCCATACTGGAACTATTCTTTGTCTCCGATGTGTATACTATAGATGTCGTAAAGACCACCCACATTTCGCCGTCACTTTCACCCATCATGAGTTCACGGTCTCTTTTTGACTTTCACATATGCCCATCCTGTGTATGACATCAATCAGCTTATCTAGCTAAACATTTCGTCGAACGTATAAATGAAGCATTACGCATGTTGACATCAGTTTAAGAGAATCTGGCAGCTCATACATTGATGTCATTTCTTTGAGCTGACATTAAGGCGTTAACCTCTTCGGTTTGTATTTTGCTCAGTTTTATGTAATATGGTAATTTTCTTGTTATAAATATGACATGTTAGTGATAAAATAGCTTTTTTGACTTTTGACCTCATTTTCAGAGGTCAGGATTTGGTCCCAAGGGTCAATAATTATCTTATGTCATCTTCTTTTGTAATTATGTGCATTTTGACATCAAGATCATCTTTATACTAATGTTGTGTTGCTGAAATATTAATGCCAATGACCTTTGACCTCTAATAAAAAATCCCCATCCCCTACCCCCCTTACTATTTTTTGGAAGTTGTCCATACCCATACCCACCAAAATCAGTTGAAACTAGCTTCTTTTAACTTTGGCTAATATATGGGTAATTTAGGGTTACTACAAGAAGTTTTGGAGAAGAAGGGAATATTGATATGATATTGTTTATCTAGAATCCTGCGGAAATTTATGAACACATGCCCGTAAGGAACGTTAGGCAATATTTCTGGGGAATAAGGCCACACGGATGAGCCATATGATGGCAATATAATTGCACCTCAATCCAGACTTCCCTGGTGTTTAGTAGAATACGGCTGCATTGTCAATTATTTTTGGGTAACAAAGGAACACCATTGTTGTTGAAAATAATTGAACAATATGCCATATTTCCAGGATCAAGGGAACATTGGCAATATTGTGAGGACCTCAAGAGATAATGTACAGTTTATACTATTACGACATGTTGTCATAATTGAATGAAGTTTATCATTCACACTTTAAATATGTGCAGTTGTACTATATATAATAAATAACGTCCGGCTATTTCATATATATAACTAATAACTGGACCGGCTACACTCTGTGATACATTTCTGGGAAGTAGGCACATATTTGGTGTGTCATTTTAATCACGTTTAAACTATATTTGAGCTGATATGTAAACATACATTTTATTATATAAAGGTGTTTATTGTAATATAATTTGATGTATGAATGTATTGAATAGCACAAGGCACTATAATAAATATGTACTTATTTTATTATTAATATAAAACACCAGAATACCATTTCTACGACATATTTATTTCAGTAGCTTGTATGTATTGTATGTTATGTGTATGTATATATTCGGGTAAGGTATATATGCATACACATTGTATTATACATGCAATTATTGCAGACACATTGCAAATACTATTTCACTAACTTTTCATTATTAAAGTAAAACGAAAAGTATTTGTTCCGGAAATATGTTAAAAAGGAAATGTTATTGGGTATCAAATTACAGGGCCTTCTCTTCGTTTGTATCAACTTGTTTATGAAGATGTTCACTACACAATGTTGTTGGCGTACTGCATTTGAAATAAACTGTATGTATGTATTTCTGTCATTATATGTGTATGCCTATCACTGTAATATTGTATAAAGCACACGTAACTTGTGTACACAAAATATATATAAAGTAAACAGTAATAAAAGTTAATTTACCGTTAATAGTGTCATTATGTCTTACATTATGCAAGTGTTACTCCTTTATCGAAACTAGATTATACGAGAGTGCATAATAGGATAAATAGGAATGCTGGTACGACGTATACTTGTCAATGTCATACGGTAGGAGCATCATTAAATAGGAATGCTGGTACGACGTATACTTGTCAATGTCATACGGTACGAGCATCATTAAATAGGAATGCTGGTACGACGTATACATGTCAATGTCATACGGTAGGAGCATCATTAAATAGGAATGCTGGTACGACGTATCATTGTCAATGTCATACGGTAGGAGCATCATTAAATAGGAATGCTGGTACGACGTATACTTGTCAATGTCATACGGTAGGAGCAACATTAAATAGGAATAATTGTACGACGTATACTTGTCAATGCCATACGGTAGGAGCATCATTAAATAGGAATGCTGGTACGACGTATCATTGTCAATGTCATACGGTAGGAGCATCATTAAATAGGAATGCTGGTACGACGTATACTTGTCAATGTCATACGGTAGGAGCAACATTAAATAGGAATAATTGTACGACGTATACTTGTCAATGCCATTCGGTAGGAGCATCATTAAATAGGAATGCTGGTACGACGTATACTTGTCAATGCCATACGGTAGGAGCATCATTAAATATGAATGCTGGTACGACGTATATGTCGACGTAGCCCAGTCGGCATACATGTATTGAGGGTCCGCTGTGGGTATGCCGGGTAGATAAAACTGAAACAACACAGTTATTTATATATATCATAGATATTTATTGTGATCGTAACTCGACCCAACAACGTCGAGATAACAAGTGCAACAAAGCATTGCACAAGGTATCCGGACATGGTAGATCGAGTTACATGTGCCGGGTTAGTAACAGTTAGAGTATAGGCTATTGGAGTTGAGGATAAGTGGGAAGAACAAAAATAACGGGACATATGGTAATTATTTAAAGAGAATCACAGGGACAAGTGGTAGTTGATGGTATTAATTTATATTACAAGTTATGGTCCGCGTGAATATAAAACATTAAAATTTCATCTTGTGACATATACTTGTCAATGCCATACGGTAGGAGCATCATTACATAGGAATGCTGGTACGACGTATACGTGTCAATGTCATATGGTAGGAGCACCATTGGCAAATGTCAAAACATGTTTTGAAATTTTAAAAGAAGCATTTACATTACAATTTTACAGAAAGAATACTAAGTCTTATAAAGCGAATGCCATTGACTGCTTAGAACAAAATGTCGATGTTCGTGAAAATATCATAAAATGTTATATTAAGATAACATAATAATAGCTGATCCATAGAACAATGCATTAAAATGCGATTACATGGAAACCTGAGTCATACATGACACATTCTGTTTTTAGAATGCATAACTCTACATGAGTATGTGTTGATTTAAATCACTCGTCACTGAATTGCATAACCATATACATATACAAACGGTGTCTCTATTATTATAAAACACATTCGTATTGTATATGGATTCATATCAAACCTCGAGAGAGGATATATTGGATGTATTGCATAACGAGTATATAACAGAAAGCTACCAACACACAATTTATTTGGTCAATATTATGGGTCAACTCACACAACTATCCTTGACTCGAACCATTAGTCATGGTTCGTATAGTTCCAGGCAACGAAGTTCGTCTGTATATAAATGTTTGGAAATGAATGTACGACGTAGAAACCTTGCTGCATGTACATGTCGGAGAGATATATAACGCGAGTATTATATATATAAACTCAGTGCCGTGTGTACACCCTACTACATGTATATATATGCTGTGTGTACACTCTACTACATGTATATATATGCCATATGTACACCTTACTACATGTATATATGCCGTGTGTACACCCTACTACATATATATATGCCGTGTGTACACCCTACTACATATATATGCCGTGTATACACCCTAATACATGTGAATATATGTCGTGTGTACACTCTACTAGATGTATATATATGCCGTGTGTACACTCTACTACATGTATATATATGCTGTGTGCACACCCTACTACATGTACATATATGCCGTGTTTACACCCTACTACATGTATATATGCCGTGTGTACACACTACTACATGTATATATGCTGTGTATACACTATATTACATGTATATATATGCCCTGTGCACACCTTACTACATGTATATATATGCCGTGTGTACACCCTACTACATGTATATATGCCGTGTGTACACCCTATTACATGTATATATGCCGTGGGTACACCCTACTACATGTATATATGCCATGTGTACACACTACTACATGTATATATGCCGTGTGTACACATTACTACATGTATATATGCCGTGTGGACACCCTACTACATGTATATATGCCGTGTGTACACCCTACTGCATGTATATATGGCGTGTGTACAACCTACTACATGTATATATGCCGTGTGTACACCCAACTACATGTATATATGCCGTGTGTACACCCTACTACATGTATATATGCCGTGTGTACACCCTACTACATGTATATATGCCGTGTGTACACCCTACTACATGTATATATGCCGTGTGTACACCTTACTACATGTATATATTTGCCGTGTGTACACACTACTACATGTATATATGCCGTGTGTACACACTAGTACATGTATATATATGCCATGTGTACACACTACTACATGTATATATATGCCGTGCGTACACACTACTACATGTATATATGCCGTGTGTACACTCTACTACATGTATATATGCCGTGTGCACACTCTACTACATGTCTATTTATGATGTGTGTACACTCTACTACATGTATATATGCCGTGTGTACACTCTACTACATGTGTATATATGATGTGTGTACACTATACTAAAGGTATATATAAATTCATTGCCGTGTGCACACCCTACTACATGTATAAATATGCCGTGTGTACACTCTATTACATGTATATATGCCGTGTGTACACACTACTACATGTATAAATATGCCGTGTGTACACACTACTACATGTGTATATGCCGTGTGAACACCCTATCACATGTATATATGCCATATTGTGCACACTCTACTACATGTCTATGTATGATGTGTGTACACCCTACTACACGTATATATAAGACGTGTGTACACCCTACTACATGTATGTATAAACTCAGTATAGTGTGTACACCCTATTACATGCATATATAAACTCAGTGCCGTGTGTACACCCTACTACATGTATATATAAACTCAGTGCCGTGTGTTCACTCTACTACACGTATATATATGTGCAGTGTGTACACTCTATTACATACATATATTAACGTAGTGCCGTGTGTACACCCTACAACACGTATAGTTATGCCGTGTGTACACCCTACTACATGTATATATAAACTCAGTGCCGTGTGTACACCCTACTACACGTATATATAAGCCGTGTGTACACCCTACTACATGTATGTATAAACTCAGTATAGTGTGTACACCCTACGACATGCATATATAAACTCAGTGCCATGTGTACACCCTACTATATGTATATATAAACTCAGTGCCGTGTGTTCACTCTACTACACGTATATGTATGTGCAGTGTGTACACTCTATTACATACATATATTAACGTAGTGCCGTGTGTACACCCTACAACACGTATATTTATGCCGTATGTACACCTTACTACATGCATATATAAACTCAGTGCTGTGTGTACACTCTACTACGTGTATATATAAACTCAGTGCCGTGTGTAAACCCTACTACATGTATATATATGCCGTGTGTACACTCTACTACACGTATATATATGCCGTGTGTACACTCTACTACATGCATATATAAACTTAGTGCCGTGTGTACACCCTACTACACGTATATATATGCCATGTGTACACACTACTACGTATATATATAAACTCAGTGCCGTGTGTACACTCTACTACGTGTATATAGAAACTCAGTGCTGTGTGTACACCCTACTACACGTACATATATATGCCGCTTGTACACTCTACTACATGAATATAGAAACTCAGTGCCTTGTGTACACCCCACTACACGTATATATATGCCGTGTGTACACTCTCCTATATGTATATTTAAACTCAGTGTCGTGTGTACACTCTCCTATATGTATATTTGAACTCAGTGTCGTGTGTACACTCTACTACATGTATATATAAACTCAGTGCCGTGTTTGATAACATTCAATGGCAGCCTGAACCGGCACCGAGGATGACAATAGCAACCGGATACAACAGTAATTTCCAATAGAATGGCAGCCTTATGCTGAATCGCACTATTCGCAACACTGCTTTACATGACGAATGACTTCCCAACAAGAATGATATTACATAGGAAATGCTCTGCTTGATACAGGCAAATATCGTGACAGCCTTATGCTGAACAATAGGAGTACCTGTTGTTACTGAATTTTCAGAATAATATCAATAATGCTCGTAATACCGAAATGTTGTTCGTCCGATTATTAGTTATGATACAAAGTAAAGGACGTAATTAAAACTGGCAATAGTGCATAATAAACGTGCATTAACTGAATAAGTAATTAGGTTGTAATTCACACATTACAAACAACAAAAAGGAAGCAAACAAAAGCAGACTTCTACTGCACTGTTGCATTATGAATAAGAGCCAAACAACCACCAACTGCACAAGTATTAGGCGTTACTAATGCGGACCTCTGGCCAGACCTGTCACTAATATGGCAGCCTTATGCTGAACCAAGTAGTTCAATCTCCACACATGTCTTATTTCTTAATTTTGGCATCTGCTTGTAAGTCTACATTTGGTAGCCGTACGTAATTACTAACGGCATTGGATTTCCAACGTCCCATCTTCCTGATGGAGTCCTCTGAGAACCCACAACTTGTTGCATAAGTTGCGGCCCCGATTCTGAATGAATGGGATTTAAATAATTGAGCATCGTAGCACAAGTAGGTGATCACGTTGTTTAGGTGCATACTGAAAAACGTGTATGTTACAGAGGTACCATCAGGAAACTGGAACAATGGGCCAACTGAATGCTTCTTAAGCTGACAATATCGCCGCCAAACCAGCACGGCGCATACATCGGGCTCGGTTAAATTTAATGGTATATACAAAGTGACTGGACGTGTGCTATGCTTAAAATGTTCCAAGAAGATCTCAATTCCCGTATTATGTTGGGATTCATTGACCATCTTTACATGTTGACATTGAATTACATTCCCATGTTGCGATTTTGTACATCTTTCACCAACACGCAAACATCAACGAAAAGCAAGCAAACACATTGATGAAAATATGATGCGATCATAAAAGGTTTTGATCGTCACAGATAATGCCATAATTATTTTCGTCAACAGCTCAATTGTGATTGGTAACCGTCAGGTTTTGTTGGTGTCAATTTTTGTGCTCCCTTTAAAAATTGTCACACTAAAAAACTACCAGAAAAATCCTCATAATCAAACAATTTGTTTATGTAAGCCAAAGCAGAGACATTTGACGTTACTGTGGACAAACTATATATTTTGGATACTAACAAGTATGACAACAAATTCACTGTTACTACATCTCTAATGGGCAATGAGATGTTGACATTTTGTTCACGACAAATCTGCACATAATGTTTCCAATAATTCAGGTAATTTTACTGATTTTACTGATAAGGCCTGCGAAACAATGGCTTGCACTTCATGATTTAAATCTTGAACATAGTTTCGGGTACTGCCTCTGGTTCGGTGGACAGGGACTTGCACCATTGGAATGCTTTCTGAAATTGAAAGCGAGACAACAGGTCAACTACAATATTTGCTTTCCCTGCGATATGTACAGACCGGAACAAGATATTGTGTTCCATTGTGGCGCGGACAAGACGTCTGACCAAGCGCATCATAATAGGATCCTTGGACGTTTGTTTATTCAGAATAAAGACTGTGGTTTCATCATTAGAATAAAACAGTATCTTATGATTCCTCATTTTCGGCCCCCATATGTCCACGGCAAGTACAATTGGAAACAGCTCCATAACATTAATATGGTGTGCAGCAAACTCACACGGCCACTGTTCTGCGAACCACTGAGTGCTGCAAATCCAACAGTTGATGCAGCATCAGTGTATAGTTTGAGTACATCCGATGGTAACCATTCATCATTTAAAAACATACCATTAAACGTCAGCATGAAGTTGTACCACATGAACAAATCCGCCCTGGCTTCATTATTCAGCCTAATGAAGTAGTTAGGGCACAAAACACCCATAGTAAGATCAGACAATCGCTTTAGAAAGGTGCGACCTGGAACTACACATAAACAAGCAAAGTTGAGCAAGCCAATCAACGATTGTAAAATTTTGAGGGTAACTTTCTTTCTCATTCTCATGTCTGCTAATTCTTTTATGACACGGGCTACCTTATCAGCTGGTAGTCTAATTTCCATAGCAACCGAATCTACTTCAATACCATATATAACCATGCAAGTGCAAGGTAGGCATGTCGTTTCTTTTTTAATAGGAATATTTATCTATGTGCACATATTCAAAAAGTCCCACAAACAATAAATCGTCAATGATATGACTCATGACAGCCTTGTGACTAGTTTCCATGACCCATTGCAAGGCTGAAGAAAATCTAGAAAATAACTGACAAGATATGGAAAAACCCATAGGTAAACAAGCATCCATAAAATACATAGATTTTCCTGCTCATCATTCCATGAAAAACCTAATGACGATCATCTGGATGAATGGGTATCAAGCGAAAAGCATCTTCAATATCAGTTTTAGCCATTCAAGACTTACGCCCACTCTCTTTGACCTTGGCAACAACCGTGTCATACATGACTTTAGTATGTTCCTTTTCAATTGATGAATTAACCGACTGGCCTTTGGGGTAAGATAAATCAGACGAAATGTGTTTGGTTCTTTCATTGGTACAATGGCTAAGGGAGAACATATAAGCTTAACAGGTGTTGATGGAAATGGACCAATGATACGGCCTTTTCTTAATTCCTTACTGAGCTTATCGTTAACCACTGCTCTGTTCATCAATGCAGATGGATGGTTTGTACAATGCTGATTAACATTTACAAAGTTACTTGGGATCCTGAAGCCAAACTGAAAACCCTCCACTAAAAATTGCACTTCATGGGCATCATATCCTAGCAAAAATGTGTGTAAAATTTCAATTTTTACTGGTGTGGTTATTGGCTGAACGAATAATATGTTCAGCAGTACTTGATTTAGCTACTCTATGATCAGAGTGAACGGATGGTGCAGCCGAAGATTGCTGATTCTGATGCAGCATATAGCATTTGCTACGGGGATGGCCCTTTTTCCCACAAGAACTACATATGTGAGGATATTTGCACGACCTGAACGAGCAACCTTGCTTATTGTAGCTCTGGCAATAAAATATCTTTCCCCCACTGCTTTTGTTGCCTCTCTGGGGGAGAGACTGGCATAGCTATCGCTTTAACATACAATTATGTATGCATGGAAGCCCAAGGGAGAGGCTGTGTCTGGCGATGGGCATGGAAAGTACGGTCGTAAAAATTGAAGGCGGCTACACCAAGCGTTCTCTCTAAATCTCTGATTAAATTACAATATGCAAGGAGACAGGACACGTCGTCCTTACACTTCTCTAAATATACATCCATAAAAATATGGAAAGATGTCAGCCATTGGGTGATGCTGAGCAGCCTAGTGTCAGCAAGGGGTCCGATGACAATATCCTGTCCACCTGCAGCGGAGAGCTTCACCATTACGGAAGTATCGTTAGCAGAATTCCGTGGCAGCAATTCGGTCATTTCAAAAAATTCATTGAACCAGATGCGCTGTTTGAGTTTATCGCCCAATAATGCACTTGGGCGTAAATGGTATGACCACATAGTGGTAGTGGTGGGGATACCTGTGGATGTAGGAGGCGGCGACGAATGTAGCTCCTCCGTGACTAAATGTCCCTGTAAAGCTTCTGCGACAATGTCATTCACCGATCTACCTGGAGGTACACACACTTTTCCTGCTGCACTGCTGTCCTGATTTGCCATTACTGGATTTGTGCTATTTATGGCTGTTGGTGCTGCTACCAAATTCCGACTGATGAGTTCATCGACAACTGCGGACACAAGTTTGGCTTGATTAGCCTCTCCGCTCAGCGGGCAGCCTCATCCGATGCAGACGGACTCGCTTTAGAGCGTTTCACAGCCTTGGGTTTGGGAGCTTTCATGGCCGAGCTTCCCCGTTTCCCTGATTTTGGTGGCATGCTGACCTGTAACTAGAATAATGACATAAGACTCAATGTTTATGTACTCTCCACCAGAATTAGGTTCGACCACGAAGCAGTGTTTATGTTTGTACCTCTCCAGCATATGTTGTGTAATCTGGCTACAGGCCACCAACTATGACATATGTATACTATAAATGGGTTGCCAACAGGCCACAGGCACCCAACAGTCAATTAAGACAAGTGTACACTATCATTTGGTTGCAACCGGGTAAAGTACAATCTGGCCACAGGCCACAAACAGTCAACTAAGACAATTGTACACCATAATTTGGTTGCAAACAGGTAAAGTACAACCTGGCCACAGGCCACCAACAGTCAACTATGACAATTATACACTATACATTGGTTGCAAACAGGTAACGTACACTCTGGCCACAAACAGACAAACTATGACAGATGTACAGTATAATGTTGACGCACATATACAAAGATACACTCTGGCTTCAAGCCGCAGGCGGTCCAACTATGATACATATAAGTGAACCGTATACATATGGTTGCAAACAGGTAAGGTGCAATCCGGCCACAGGCCACCAACAGTCAATGACAGTCAAACAATGATTGTTCACACACAATATCTTAGTATGTTTATATCTTGGTTATATAAAATTTGTGGTAGAAATAGGTACCAGTTGGCCACAGGCCACAATTGGACTTATATCGACACTAGTACCCCAAATAAAGTGTATCCCTGTGTAAATTACACAGCCGTAAGCACCATTATATCTGTAATATGTATAACATAAGCACCATTATATCTGTATAATGTATAACCACAAAAACATGAACATTGTGCGAAGAGTAGATTGACCTCTACAGCAACGAGGACAGCCATTCGGACACAACACCAGCATTGTATATAACTAGATATATATTGATATTTCGTGAAATTTACATGAAGCTGGGTTTTAATTTAAACACTTTTGATAGACCATATACCCTTCTAGGCCATTAGTCTCTACATTGAAATAGTACCGGGGTCACATATCTTTCAGTAGTACACTATGAATGCACAATTTATGTTTTGCTGAAATTTCACTGTTATTCGTGCAGTCTATATGACCCGTACGTGCGTAACACAGGTCTTAACAAGACCAAGAAGTAACTCGTATAATACAATCCCGTATACTTCTCAAGTATTTGGGATAACCAATATTATTAGACAAATGCACACCGTCCGAGCAAAAAATGCATTCCCTACAGTTCCACATGCCCCGATGCCGCCAATATACCATAGGAAGGTTTGACATGTCAATGTGACGTTGCAGTGCCACATTAGTCTGTATCACCCTACCATTATACGAGGCATCCGGTAGAGTAGATCTGGGAAGGAGTTGGGTCACAACAACAGATTTCACCAACAAGCCTTCCAACAGAAATGAAGCATAAGAAACTAAATCGTTTGCTAATTTCTCCGGTGAGCAAGTCAGGTGGCACAAGTCGATAGACCCAATATCAATAATCACTAGGTCAGACCCCCGGATCACTGGATCTACAGAGTGAAACCGACGCCCCTGTTTCAGGCTCCAGCCACCCAGCCCGATACATTTCAATGAAAACTTTGTCTCCGGTAAGCCAACATTTAAGTCGGTACGGTCATAGTCCATTAGAAATTCACTGAAACGACGCACATAACTGTGGCCAAACAACACCACCTTCAACGGTGCAAATTCCGCATCCATGTTTAAACACACGTTGACCACCACTGGACAGCAGAATTTGATTTACCGAATTTGTGACCATGGCTGGCTAACTCGAGCCAAAACACAATAGGCATATAACAGTATACACTCGAGACAATCAAATGCAATAATGCATACTTATCTGAGAACGCAGACGAAGATAACATTTGATGTAAACAGTCACTGCAATTTAAAAGCAGGTCATCTTCCAGCATCAATATGGCGCCCTGCTCGGAGGGACGCTTCCGCTAGGGGGGCTGTAGCGTCTAAGAATATCTCATTCAAACTGCATAGCGTGGGGCGTTCAAAGATTAGCCAGGACTGGTCCAAAATACTTTATCTACGCTAAATAACATATATTCTCTATTACTGATAGATATAAATACACAGCCTAGGAAGAAAAATTGGGCATTATTGGTCAGGGGTATTTTATGTAATTTAGGCTTTAATATGGTATGGGAAACACAGGGAGTAGGTGCTTTAATATGGTATGGGAAACACAGGGAGTAGGTGCTTTAATATGGTATGGGAAACACAGGGAGTAGGTGACAATATGACATATATGGGTATTGTTAGACAGAGACTTAGGGATACCTTCATGCAATACTAGGAATCTCGTATTTGAGAATCGACTAGAGTATCTTTTTTATGTGCATTTCATGTCGTTGGATTTTAAACCATATTTTGATATCATTAATATTAATAAATACTGAATTGCTCTAGCTAAATTAAGAGTTTCGTCTCATCGTCTTTAAATCGAGACAGGAAGGTGGCACAGGCCACAAAGCATTCCTCGTCAAGAACGTATATGCCCTACTTGTAATAAGCTTGGTGATGAATATCATTTTCTAATGGAGTGTCGTCTTCTCAATGATCTACGAATAACTTATTTTAAACCATATTTTCGTAATAGATGCAACATGTTTAAAACAGTTGAAATGTTAAAATCAGAAAACAGAAATACTTTAAGGAATTTAGCAATTTTTGTATTTAAAGGATTTGAGTTAAAGTGTCGCTTTTGAAGATACTTTATAATACACATATTTATTTGATAATTTTCATTATAACATTCTCCTGTCACATGACATATGTCATATAAAAGGCTACAGTTTATATCGTATGAATAAAATGTATCAATTACATACGTATATATAGTTGTGTATTATATAAGTGTGGATGACATGAACTGTGCATGTGATCAACATACTATGACTGAATCATAGGGTATAAAATAGAATAGTATTAACAAACTAGCTGTTTCAAGTGTATCAAACAATTTACTGGTGTAAAATTGTCCTGGTTCGGTATTCATATTCTTAGTTATACGTAAATATTTCTCTATTTACGTATTCTTGAAATATGTAATATATTTTCAGGTTTAAAAGTTCCAACATACACGGTAGTATTATTGTTAAGTTGTACGTGTTCAACTATTAAGACCACCGCCGAAATACACTGTACTATTATACCATATTTGATCATGGGTCATTTTTGACTTACTTCATATGTTATTATGTTTGCTTGTATTTGATGAAATAAAAATGTCTCCTAGTGTTAATGCCTTTAAGAGCAGATTAAACAAACATTGGTATCGTCACTCTAAATCCAGCCCGAACTGCTACTCTTACAATTACATACGTATATATAGCTGCCTATTATATATACTAGACCAAATTTTCAAAATTGTGCATGCTAGGGGCAAATTATAGAACAAGCAATTGCATGTCATATATAACATAAGTTGGGTGTGCTGAATGTCATGCAGGTGTTAACCAAGCTGAAATATGTGTCCTTGACCTTGAAAAGGTCAATTCAAAATGGTGACCATTAAAATGCTTAATAACCACACAAATAATTACTGTAACCTAATATCTATTTGTATGTAGGCGCATAATTACTTGCAATATATCTAATTTACTGTAATCAATACTATACAGCATATATGCATAAACATGTTGCCCCTCATATGGTTTAAGGTCAAGGTTAACACTGATATTAGCGATAAAAATGGTCAATATATAGTTAAATCTGTATGTACCGTTCTCGGTAGAACATACATGCCGAAAGTTCACATTTCTTGCTATCTTTTACTAGTAGGTTACTCTAATGTATTATTCAACACATTTAAATGTATGGCAACTATGTGTACCTTTTATGTGCTGTTATATGCAATCTCTAGTTATGCGTTGTCGGCCACTACAAAATGGTCATACATGGATCTTCACTCTGTTTACAAACACACATCGAAGTACAGTTCATGTTTGCTTTCCGGCATTTACAATGAAAGGTTCTGCACTGCTGCTTACATGAACAATATATAATCTCTGTGCAACAGGCTGAAATGGGATTTAATGACATCAGAATGGGCTGAAGACCATGTTCCGTCTGTTTCCATCCCATAATCACGGGATCCGCTAGAACTGGCATACTGCACTGAGCTTGTCGCCATATCATGCTTTGGTAGTGTCCCTCATTAGATGGAAGCGCAGCGCATCTTGTGTTGGACACATTGCTTCTGGTTTTCCATTTTTGGAGAACTGTAAAACACGTGCTTCATTAACGCAACCAGTGTGTTGTATGTTGTACAGCCTGCACATAAATGCCTCTGCGGCCACCATAGTGTGTTCATTGAGTTCCCCCAATCCTAAGTTATTTAACATTGCACCATGATGCAATAAATACGTTCCATGTTGACTGTTGGTATGGTTGGAGATGTAAGATGTCGTATCACATCCAGTCATAGCGTGACATGGCAGCAATGCTGTTCAACGTCTTCGGACAACTTGTCACATTCATCTTTTATTGGAATGTATCTTCTGTTCTTAGCTGAACCTGTCATGAGCCATAAGTGTTGACACTGAATCTGCTGGAAGTGTGAAACTAGGAGAAGAAGAATGTCCGTGTCTCTTGAGGAAATCACTATGGTTGTATATGGAGTTTGCACAACATGCAAGATTAATCTCGTATCAGCCTCTTCATGGGATGACTTCAGCGTAGTTACTGTTGTTCCTAATGACCACTTTGCTTCCATTTCATCAGAGAACCCTCCAGAAATAACAATATCCTTGCCATGTGACGTCTGTGATATAAGCTCTTCTGACAAAAACCTCAAGTTGTACGATAGTATCCATCTGGAGAGAGCTGTTGTTGTTGTTGATTGTGTAATGCCTACTATTCCACCACCTCGTTTGCCTGTGCCGATTAACCATTGCTGAGCTTGATCTGGATCAATCTGATTGAAACGTGTAGGGGAACGTTTTGCAACAAAGTTGCCAATCATGAATTCACTTTTGATTCAGGGAGCTGGTGCATTTCTGCTAGTTAAACTGGACCCCATCTAGCATAATTCAGTTGATCGTATCTCATAAAGTATGGCAACATCATACTGAATGATGTTAGATACAAGTCCCATAAACCATCACGTAATGCTCGTGTAAACATCAGAAGGATTGACACTAACTCCATGTATGTCCATCAGAAGGCAATGTTGACTTTACTGGATTATGTTTGGATGTAGTCTCTCACTACTCTCTGAAATTGATTGGTTGTTAGAATTTCAATCAACTGAATGGTGTGCTGTTCATCTTTCTCTAATTGTAATATCTGTTCATGACATTGTTGATCGACATTTTCTGTATAGGAGAGCATATCTGGTATTAAAAGACGCCACAATGCTTGTACCGTCAGCTTATGAGCTTGCATGCCCTTGTTGTACGCCTTCCATGCTAGTGCACGTTCCACTGGTCCCGGAGCTAGCAATCCACTCTCTACCAAACGTCTGCTAAACCAGAGCCATCCAGATGGTCACCTATGACTTTCAGAACATTCATGGATATATGTGAAGTCCTCCAAGACGTGAGATAAGTTTATGCTGGTATTCGGGAACTGTCCACTTCAATTCCATGAGCCTACAGTAAAGTGTCTGATCAACTGTAATGACAGTGTACTTTTGTCCAAAATGTGATGATATAGACATACATCTTTTCACAACCATGTTCAAGGTATCAGGTTCATGGGCTGGGGCTAGAATGATCAGTAAATATCCAACTGTTATCTGCTCCGGGTCATTTGACGAAATTGACTGATTGAACATTTTCCACCCAGCTGTATGCGTTTGCACCTGATGGTGAAAATAGAAAGCTAGATCGGTTGCTTTTGCTTTCTTGACAATCCTCATCTTCTGTTGATGTATCAAGCCACGAATGGTGAACATGTGTCGTCAAAACAGACTCGCTCAAAGATGTGTTTATTCTCACTGGATGTAGTTCCTGTAGGATATTAGGAACATTCAGTACATGCACTGATGATGTATCTAGGGCTTGAAGTGTTATATCATTCGACTCTCCAAGTTGCCAACTGAGTGGCATGAAATGTGTTTTTACCATCGAGCGTCTCATCAAGAATGTCTATATTGTCAGCTGTGTAGTGAATGAACTGGTTTCTTGTAAGGTTAGTAGGGATAACAGCACCATTATGATGATCAAGGGACTTGAGTGCTGTCAGCAAGTATCGCATCAACCTGTAAAACCTGATTGTAGCTCAGGCAGTGACCTGCATTATGAAATAATTGCACCAGGTGTTTCGAGCGAGTTGCCTGATGTAATGTACTACCCAGGCCGATATGTTTTGGATTCCATTTCTTACCCCCACTCACACAATACACTAGATTTTGAGCTACACTCAGTACTTTACTGCGCTTAACTTCAATATTATTGCAATCGTCATCATTTGACCTTCAATTTCGCTGTTGGCCTTGACCTTTGAGGTTGAAATTACAAACCTAAAAGAGCATACAATATATGTGGTGACTAAATTATTGACAACTACATATCTGTACCAATGTGAACAAGGCATAGTAAGTACAGGACTGTTATTGTTTTTTTTGCTATTAAAATATATATAATTTTGAATTGACCTTTTGAAGGTCAAATACACATATTTCGGCTTGGTAAACACCTGCATCGAATTCGGCATACTCAAATTATAATAAAACCGCTCGTTTACCAATTGTACTATGATTTTCCCCTAGCACTTTATCTAGGGACATTTTCAGAAAATTGGTCTAGTCTAATATATTTGTGGATGTCATGGACTGTGCATGTGATCAACGTACTACGACTGTATCATAGGGTATAAAATAGGATATTATTAACAAACTAGCTGTTTCAAGTGTATCAAACAATTTACTGGTGTAATATTGTCCTGGTTCGGTATTGATATTCTTAGTTATACGTAAATATATCTCTATTTACGTATTCTTGAAATATGTAATATATTTTCAGGTTTAAATGTTCCAACGTACACGGTAGTATTATTGTTAAATTGTTCAACTATTAAGACCACCGCCGAAATACACTGTACTATTATACTATATTTGATCATGGGTCATTTTTGATAATGTTGTTATAATGGCGTCCATGGTTTCCGGTCCCGGTTTCGATACTCGGTCAGGCCACGTATGTAGTGTCAATGAGCAAGGCACCTGACACACATTGCTTAGTACTGGTTAACTACTTAGTTCGGCTAAGCCTGCCCAGGAAAACATGTATAGGTCCCCGTAAGAGGTTTGATATTAATGGAACATACATAGATAACTTGTAGCCCAGCCCATTTGCTTTTTTCCCTCAACAAAAAAGGGTATCGTATACTGCAATCATATAATTACATATGAATGCCAGAAGATAGCCAGGAAATGTGCCAACGACTATTGGCTCCAGCTATGCTCCACCATAGAGCATGCTTCCTCCTCCGGCAACATAAAGTCCATGTACGAAGGCATCAAACAGGCCACTGGGCCCAATGTGAAGAAAACGGCTCCCCTCAAAACCAAGTCAGGCGAGGTAATCACCGACCGAAGCAAGCAGATGGAGAGATGGGTATAGCATTACCTTGAGCTGTACTCCACAGAGAACACAGTCTCCGAGGAGGCCCTCAACAGCATTCCGACACTTCCCGTACTTGAGGAGCTCGACAGCGAGCCAACCATGGCTGAACTTGAAAAAGCCATCAAAGCCCTCACCAGCGGAAAAGCAGCAGGAACTGATGCCATACCCCCTGAGCTGATTAAACAAGGGAAGCCAGCTCTACTACCACTTCTCCATGAACTTCTCTGTCTATGTTGGAAGGAAGGTGAAGTGCCACAAGACATGCGCGATGCAAAGATAGTCACACTCTTCAAGAATAAGGGTGACATAAGCGACTGCAACAACTATCGCGGCATATCCCTACTCAGCATTGTCGGCAAAGTATTTTCTCGGGTCATTCTCGCAAGACTGCAAGTGGTAGCAGAGCGCATATACCCATAATCCCAGTGTGGTTTCCGATCTGGCCGATCCACCGTCGACATGATCTTTTCAGTGAGGCAACTCCAGGAAATGTGTAGGGAGCAACAACAACCACTGTACCTCGCATTCGTGGACCTAACAAAGGCATTCGACCTGGTCAGTCGCTGTGGACTTTTCAAACTGCTACACAAGATTGGCTGTCCACAAAAATTGCTAAGCATGATCACGTCGTTCCACAAACGGCGACACTTCCAAGCCTTTTCCCATCCTCAGCGGAGTCAAGCAAGGCTGCGTCCTCGCACCGACGCTCTTCGGCATCTTCTTCTCACTCCTCCTGACATATGCCTTCCAGTCCTCCTCTGACGGTGTCTACATCCACACCCGACACGATGGCAAGCTATACAACTTGGCCCGCTTGCGCGCCAAAACCAAAACAACTCGTGTCCTACTCAGGGAGATGCTGTTCGCTGACAATGCAGCCCTCGCAAGCCAAACACACGATGACCTCCAGCGCCTCATGGATCAGTTCTCCAATGCATGCCGTGAGTATGCCTTAACCATCAGCATAAAGAAAACAGAGGTCATGACCCAGGACGATGCAGATGCAGCTCCCATAGCCATTAACGGCTCTACACTCGCCATGGTCGACAACTTCAGATATCTAGGATCACTGATATCCAACAACCTGTACCTCGATGCTGAGATCAATGCACGCATTGGGAAAGCAGCCACCGTCATGTCAAAATTCACCTAGAGAGTCTGGGAGAACAGAAACCTAACGCTGAACACCAAGTTGAAGGTCTACCAGGCCTGCATACTCAGCACACTCCTCTACGGCAGTGAGTCATGGACGACATATGCCAGACAATAGACAAAGCTGAACTCATACCATATGAGGTGCCTTCGCAGGATCTTGGGAATCACTTGGGAAGATAGGGTCACCAATACAGAGGTCCTCAGCAGAACGAGTTCAACAACCATCTATGCAATGCTCAGTGAACGCCGCCTGCGCTGGCTAGGTCATGTCCGACGCATGGATAAAGGACGCATCCCCAAAGATCTACTGTAGGGTCAACTTGAACAAGGATCACGTCCAACTGGTCGCCACCACCTAATATACAGAGACACTTGTAAGAGGGACATGCGTTCAGCGCATATCAACATAGAGTCTTGGGAGGACACAGCATCAAACCGGTCATCATGGAGACACGTTGTGAAAGCTGGGGTCAGACGAGCCGAGGCTGAGCGAACTCGGCTTCGTGAGCAGAAACGACAGAAGCGAAAGGCATCAACCAAACTGGATGACTCGATCTTCACCTGCGATGACTGCAACAGAGATTGCCACTCAAGAATAGGCCTACTCAGTCACCACAGAAGATGATCAACAAGAGCGCAATCCATCGTCTCATAAGACGGACGGAGGCTGGTGATAATTACATATTAATCTCTGATTTGTTCTTAGCATTGTATGTATATATATGTAATGTATTGTATGAAACAATTAATTAATTAAATTAATGTTTTAACATGCTCTTGGACCAAAATTCCCTCAGCCCTTAGTGCTTAGGGCTAATATAGCGATCACACTAATGTTGAAATAATTTGTTTCGCAATGGAGCTAGGGGGTCTGGGGACATGACCCCCACAACAACAATCTAGAAAATAGTCACAAAGGCTGCAATCTAGTGAATATTAACAGACACTTTTGTATGATATAATAAGATTTTATTTTGTTTATGATTTAACAAAAAATTATCTCCAACATTTATCATTGGGGATTAATGTGGGAATTTGAAATATTATATATAAACATGTTACAACTGTTCTGTATAAGCGCAATGTATAAGCGCAAAACTCAGACGTTTTGCTCGTGCCATACTCGTATATCTGATCAAACACTGTCTCAGCTGCCCTTTCGCCAAGAAGTATGCAGACAATAACACCAGCTTACCGAACTGCCTCCAATAAATCCATGATCAATGTCGGGTTTTCGGCAGCATTTGCATCATTATCGGCCTCATATTTCAAGAGCTTGTACAACCACTGTAAACGCATTTTTGAAAAGTGGTAAAAGAATCCACTGTACTCACCATCTGGTTTCATAAAAGCGTTTTCAACTTCTGTCCTACTTCCATTTGGTCACGAGTGACTGCATATGTTGCCAATTCGTCAACAAATGCCTGTATACGTTTCGCACAGTAACCAAATGCGAACGCAATGGCTTGGACCGTCCGTCTGCATCATAGAACGAACACATTGACAACTGGAAGTATGTACCAGTGCAAAGATGATGCAGTGGGAGCAATGCCCTCTCAATCTTAGAATATCCAGGCCACAGTCATGTATGTGCTTCACGATAAGTTCTGCCTAATCCACTCCGTTGATTGAATGGCAGGTTACAAAACCTATGAACTGTTCACATACTTCATAATTACCATCTGAACAGACATTGTATAGTACACAAATAGAGAGTTGTTCCTTTGTTGAACAATCGTTTGCTTCGTCGGCCAATATTCTGAAGAAATATATTGATATAATTATGCTTTTTGAATTTCTGGCGACGTATACTTAGCATGAGGCCCATCGCTAACAATATGATTTGCAATGAAGAATTGTCATACAATTACTTATTTATTCCGTGTTGCGTCTCATAACGATGTTCTGCTTGGAAAGAGTAATGAACTATTCTATAGTCTGCCTCATAATGTGTCTATTATTTTCGACAGTTGGCAGGTTGATGAAAGCTTGCATACTATGAATTCCCTGTTCCACATCTTGATACACCCCATGAAGTATTCTGCCAAAAAGAACACATTTTCTATGAACACCATCCGCTTGGTGGCGCTTTGTAGCAGTAGACAAATTGTTCGCGTCACTGAATGGAGTGCAGTCAAGTAAAATACACGGACTTGGTATTTATTTATTTATTATTTATATATTTCTGATAAATATTGAAAACCAGGTGTGCAGTCATTACTGCGGTCTGTATTTAATTAGGTAATTTACTGATTCTATATTCAAATTGAGCTGTTATAAACACAGTTTTATAACCCCGGGACTCGTGGTGGAACGTAATTGATAATTATATCGTTATATGAGTCGTGTTAAATGTGCTGTTGATATTGAACACATTTATTTTACAGCTCCATGGCGGCAGCGTGAGACATAGCGTAATCAACTGAACTGTTAGAGTTTTATTTCCATAGTTTTATATAGCCACACATATCCAACTTCGTCACCAGTTGACTGCAATAACGCATGTAATGCCATAAGTTATCAGAACACTACGAACGAATGTCAGATGTACAACGGCAATGCTACGCTGCCTCCATGTCAGGAAGAAGTTGTAACTCTGAAAACTGAGTTTCTAGTGGTAAGTTGTGAAGATTCTTTTAATAACATATACATAACTTGTGAAATAGGGAATCGATCCCAAGAATTGCACACAACTCATTTTCACGTGTGATTGATCCCTCTACGATAACATGCACGAGCACTAAAGTCCATATAGTCTGAATATAAAACATCGTACATTTCCGGTTTATCCACAGATAGCATGTCAACTCCAGCTGAGGAGATATGGAAACAGGGAACCAGCTTCTCATTTTCGCGTTTAAATCAAATCCCTGGCTCTCGGACTTTAACTGACGTAATATTAAGTCTATTACATCTCGATTAAAATTTTAAACGCGAGAATGAGCAATACTAAGCTGTGTGTGTGTGTGTGTGTGTGTGTGTGTGTGTGGTTGATGCGATATCATGGGGGACATGGGGGATTACCACCAACAATGACGAGAGTCTTATGGAAATATAATGTTACTATGATCTTGCTGGGACACGGTAGGTGTAATATATTTCGTCTATTTACCGATTCTTCTATGCTTAACATGCGGGTTTATGGGCAGTAACCCCCCCCAACATGGTACGGCAGTCTTACGGATACACACACACACACACACACACACACACACACACACACACACACACACACACACACACACACACACACACACACACACACACACACACACCACCACACACACCACGCACGCACGCACCACGCACGCACGCACGCACGCACGCACGCACGCACGCACGCACGCACGCACGCACGCACGCACGCACGCACGCACGCACGCACGCACGCACGCACGCACGCACGCACGCACGCACGCACGCACGCACGCACGCACGCACGCACGCACACGCACGCACGCACGCACACGCACGCACGCACGCACGCACGCACGCACGCACGCACGCACGCACGCACGCACGCACGCACGCACGCACGCACGCACGCACGCACGCACGCACGCACGCACGCACGCACGCACGCACGCACGCACGCACGCACGCACGCACGCACGCACGCACGCACGCACGCACGCACGCACACACACACATAATCATACACATACACATACACATACATATACATATACATACACACACAATCAAACAATCACACACACATCACATACACACACAATCACTCACACACTCACACACACACAACACACACAATCACACACACACACAATCACACACATACACAGTCAAACAATCACACACACACACATACACAATCACACACACATACACAATCACACACACACACAATCACACACATACACAATCACACAATCACACACACATACTAGTATTCTACTATTCTAACTATGCATTACATTGTGCAATGTGAATATACATTATTGCCTTCTTTTGGACACAATTTCTCTATAATGTCAACAACCAATCAAAACACTTTATATTCTTGCCAGCTATATTAAAGAAGCATAATTATAAAATACACATACCTCCTTATTATGAGAAATGTTCCGTAATTTAAAATGATTAGGACGTGAGTTGATAGCAGACCGTGTATTAGTCGTGGACCAGCTACAAGACAAGTTAGTGTCGTACTGTACCTTTGTCGTTCAACTGATTTGATGAATCTAGATGCATATGAAATCCACATAACCACGCTATTTTAAATATATCTTCTGCACAGTCTTCAAATATGGATGGAACTGTTGGGCAGACTCAATTTCTGATCCCAGGTAATGGATTAGTTTTGATAGTGGTTTGCATAAGCATCCGGTCTGCAGTGGCCATATACCACAGGTCAGGGCTTAATGGTAATGAACACGTAAGCTCCAGGGGAATGTCATGTTTGAGCAGCAAGAATTACAATTGTCCAAATTAATTTCGTTCTGCCGTCACTTGTATAAGTTTGTTCTTGGAGCTCCTCACTGTTTTTGTTACTGATGATGAGATGTTTGCAGCTTACTTCTTCTAATTGGATCCTGGAAAGTTACTGACATTTCAAGTCTAGGTCTAGTTTGTACAAATTCTACCATGTATGTGTCCCATACTGTGTGTATTTCGAAAATCTTTCGCAATGATTATAGTGACTGGACAGCTTGGTGGCAAGCAGTATAGATCACTATCACTTCTGTGAGTATTAAACAGTTCAGTAAAGTTCCCAATGGTGTTGGAATCGTTTGATGCAATGTGTTCACTCCCATTGATTTGTGATGCATCGAGCTGTTTGTGTTCAAGGTATCTTCTAATTTCACGCCCGTCCTCTGAAGTGTAGGTGCAGCATAATTAACTCGACAGTGTCATGTTACAGATCATCTGTAGTGCACCGGATAGTTGTGGCTGAAACATATGATGCCTGATGTGCAATTAGCATGTCGGTTTATCGGCTGTTCAATTGTATTGATTTCTGTAACTGGGAATTGATGATTTCGTCATGCTGAATCCATTGTGCAGCCAAACCAACTTGCGGTTTCCATATGCAACATTGTTGAGATATGCACATGTATATACCTAGCGTAGTTGACATGGTTGTATGTGAATAACAATGAACAGCGCCGGATAGTTATGGCTGAAACATATGATGTCCCATGTGTAGTTAGCATGTCGGTTTGTCGTCTGCTCAATTGTATTATCCAGTTCTGGTACTGGGAATTGGTGATTTCGTCACGATGAATCTGTTTTGTTTAAGAAGTGCAGCCAAACCAAAATGCGATTTCCATATTCATCAATGTAGAAATATACACATGCAAATACCTAGCGTAGATGATATGGATGATTGCGAATAACTATGAACACATTGCGTACATTGAAGCAATATGAGGAGCATTGCTATTCTCGTTGGTGGCTCATTTGAACATTAGCTATAATAGCATTATGCCGATACTATGCGTGTTGATCCGTCAAACCTGATGTTTTTTCCTCTTTGACCATACCCAGTGGACTTTCTATATTCCTTTAAATAGCTATTTAGAGTTCCCTTTTAAGAATTAAATAAGACTGTTATATATGTCAGACTGTCAGCTTAAAGTACATACTTTGCTTAATATTCCATATGCAAAATAATTTTAAAGGTAGTACTGTTCGGTTGATAAATCGTACTTAATCTACTCGATCTATGTAGAGTGTTCATAGTTGATCATTTTATAATTAATGCTTAAGTGCAATAATGAATTTAACTATGTTATGGGATTAACACTTTGTGATCTTTTAGTATTAATACTATGGAATAGTATTCAATAAATAAATTGGATGTTGGTAACGTAGGCAAAGGTAACGTAAATTACTACACATGAAGTATGTTCAGTTTTCAAACATATCTAATATTAATTACAACAATTAATCAATTTAGTTGTTAAATATTTGATAAGTCACTGATTGTCGTTAAGTAACGTAACATTGTGTAATTTACATGTCGATTACTCAGTAAAGTAGCAATGCTCAGAGAGTAAACAAGTCTCATTTAAACGCTTCTGCTACATATTTTCAGAAAATCATACCCTTCAAATATTCTCAAGGGCGAATGGGGGCCCATAACATCTCATAGTTTATCTTGTCTAATTGTAACATTTTCTGTTGCTTAGTCTGGATTAATTTAATCTCAACACACTATACCAACGATAACGTGATTCCCGCGAAAAAGATATCACGGGCTTTATTATAACGGGTCATGGGTTTATCACTTTTAAATGCCTTACGGAAACAAATTCTCTAACACAGTGAAATATGGAATAGTATCCAAACAATAAAATGATATTGGTAAAATAGGCAAAGGTAACGTAAATTACTACACATCAAGTATGTTAAGTCTTCAAACATATCTAATATTAATTACAACAAGTAATCACTTTAGTGGTTAAATATTTGATACGTCACTGATTGTCGCTAAGTAACGTAACATTGTGTAATTTACATGTCGATTACTCAGTAAAGTAGCAATGCTCGGAGAGTAAACACGTCTCATTTAAAAGCTTCTGCTACATATATTCAGAAAATCATACCCTTCAAATAGTCTCAAGGGCGAAGGGGGCCCATAACATCTCATAGTTTATCTTGTCTAATTGTAACATTTCCTGTTACTTAGTCTGGATTAATTTAATCTGCATGCCTATGTGTTTATATCTTTATATTTATATTGTTGCCATATTCAAATCAGTATAATATATATTATGTTAATGGCCAAAAGCATGTATGTTGCTGATTTGTCGTAATACATTTTGAAACTTTGAATTAAAACACATGTGTCACGGTGTGGCTATAGTCATATTTTGAATTTGAGGAAGTATATATATATTCAGATGACAATGCCTTATTTTAATGCCATTACCATTAATGAAATATTGACCGTGGACATCACACGGAGGAAAAGCTAACGAAAGCGAAACTTTAAAATTGTGCACATATTTGTATATGCGTCGTATAACTCGCATTATATGCGCCATATACCTATAACTCGCATTATATGCGCCATATACCTATAACTCGCATTATATGCGCCATATACCTATAACTCGCATTATATGCGCCATATACCTATAACTCACATATATGCGCCATATACCTATAACTCGCATTATATGCGCCATATCCCTATAACTCGCATATATGCGCCATATCCCTATAACTCGCATATATGCGCCATATACCTATAACTCGCATATATGCGCCATATACCTATAACTCGCATATATGCGCCATATACCAAACCCAAAGCGCCATATCCTATAACTCGCATATATGCGCCATATACCTATAACTCGCATATATGCGCCATATACCTATAACTCGCATATATGCGCCATATACCTATAACTCGCATATATGCGCCATATACCTATAACTCGCATATATGCGCCATATCCCTATAACTCGCATATATGTGCCATATACCTATAACTCGCATATATGCGCCATATACCTATAACTCGCATATATGCGCCATATACCTATAACTCGCATATATGCGCCATATACCTATAACTCGCATATATGGCCATATACCTATAACTCGCATATATGCGCCATATCCTATAACTCGCATATATGCGCCATATACCTATAACTCGCATATATGCGCCATATACCTATAACTCGCATATATGCGCCATATACCTATAACTCGCATATATGCGCCATATACCTATAACTCGCATATATGCGCCATATACCTATAACTCGCATATATGCGCCATATACCTATAACTCGCATATATGCGCCATATACCTATAACTCGCATATATGCGCCATATACCTATAACTCGCATTATATGCGCCATATACCTATAACTCGCATATATGCGCCATATCCCTATAACTCGCATTATATGCGCCATATACCTATAACTCGCATTATATGCGCCATATACCTATAACTCGCATATATGCGCCATATACCTATAACTCGCATATATGCGCCATATACCTATAACTCGCATATATGCGCCATATACCTATAACTCGCATATATGCGCCGTATACATGTAACTCGCTTATATGCGCCATATACCTATAACTCGCATTATATGCGCCATATAACGTTCGCCAATCATTCAGTAGTGAAATATTCATGAACATATCAAGGCTGGCTTGAAACTGAATCGTTTCAATGGACTAAGTGGTGTGTTCATATTTTATTTAGTGGTAAGTATTAAAGCAGCATACATCGTATGAAATAAAAGATATTTGAAAAATTCAATTTTTACGTATGGGCAGCAATGCTGCTACACATTCTAACATTATACTTTGTATGCTTATGCTAATTTGGTAAACAGTGTTATTTTTGCGATAAAACAAACACGAAACCGAAAGTAGGACTTTCCAGAGTCGATCGGTCACGCACTTGTTTACAACCGGATAGATAATTAGTCTTTCATGTTCAAAATATATACGTTGTTTTCTACATTCTCTGTTGTTTCACGCGTGCGCGCTATGCGTGTTTATATTTCGTGTGTTGATCAACAAATTCGCGTATACGACGGTTTAAATTTATTGGAATGTTATTGTTTCTGAGCAACTATTTCGATTTTTGTAAACACACACACATTAGTATTTATATTTTACCCAAAACATCCTTTATTATGATGTAATTCTGCTTTAAGGTTGTATATACGTAAATAGTCAGAAGTGCATCCGCGGTTGTTATTGATAATATTACTTGACAAGCATCAAATAATTATAGAGCACATATAAATTGTCAGGGGAAAATGAAACAAACAGATTGCAACCCCATAAATACGCGATTTCTCATCCATCGTTTTCAAAATATAATTATGCAATGTAAATAAATTTTATACAGGGAAGTTTGGTAATGAGAAGGATTTATTATTTAATAACATATACATACGCATGCAGAATGGCCAGATTAATGTTAAAACATGGCAAACAGCAACTAATTATAGAGCACTGTGAAAATATCAGGAAAATAATGACACAAATGCATTTTTGCCCCAAAAATATGCCGTTTCTCCATGTTTTGCAAATATATGCAATGCAAATAAATGTTATGTGGGGAGTTTTGCTATTGAGAAGCATTTATTGCTGAATACCATTCACATACGCATACAGCCAGGCCAGTTCACGGTAGGACAATGTGCGTGTAGCTAAGTGGGGAGCAGATCACGGAGGGACAATGTGCTTGTAGCCAAGTGTAGAGCAGATCGCGGAGGGCAATGTTCTTGTAGCCAAGTGGAGAGCAGATCGCGGAGGGACAATGTGCTTGTAGCTAAGTGGGACAATGTGCTTATATCCAAGTGGATAGCAGATCACGGTGGAACAATGTGATTATCGCAAAGTGGAGAGCAGAACGCGATGGAACAATGTTCTTATAGCCACACGGAGAGGAGATCGCAGAGGGACAATGTGCTTATAGCATGGTGGAGAGCAGATCACGGAGGGACAATGTGATTAGAGTCAAGTGGAGAGGAGATCACGGAGGGACAATGTGCTTATAGCCAAGTTGAGAGCAGATCACGGAGGGACAATGTTCTTATTGTCAAGCGGAGAGCAGATCACGGTGGGACAATGTGCTTATTGCCAAGTGGAGAGCAGATCGCGGTGGGAAAATGTTCTTATAGCATGGTGGAGAGCAGATCGCGGATGAACAATTTGCTTATAGCCAAGTGGAGAGAAGATCACGGAGGGACAATGTGCTTATAGCCAAGAGGAGAGGAGATCACGGAGGGACAATGTGCTCATAGCCAAGTGAAGGGGAGATCACGGAGGGACAATGTTCTTATAGCCAAGTGGAGAAGAGATCACGGAGGGACAATGTTCTTATAGCCAAGTGGAGAGCAGATCGCGGTGGGACAATGTGCTTTTAGCCAAGTGGAGAACAGATCACGGTTGGACAATGCGCTTAAAGCCAAGTAGACAGCAGATCGCGAAACATGCATCAAACGATGCAATATTAATTCAACTTCAACTAGATACTACCGAACAATCAGTCATGATTATGATTGACATGCGGGTTATGAGATATTGTGTAACTATCTAGTAGTGCATGTCCTGAACGGAGTTATTAATCTGCGAATGCTTGTTTTAATAAATCGAATGTGCGTGTATGTGCAAAGTGGCTTGACAAAAGAAAATCCACATGCGAACACAAGGGACTTTGATTTCTTTGACTTCGGTCTGTTTCAAATTGAATGTACTTTTCTGACTCCGAAAGCCTGTAATTATGTATTCATTATGCTAAGATATGTTGCCCCGTGTGCATTAATTATATGAATAATATATAGCACACGATATCGTTGTACATATCTTGAGAGAATACTAGTACATAAATTGAACACGTAAGCATTGTGTCTATTGCGGAATCAGCCAGTGGATAGTCATGTTGGGCTGCTTGTGACATGTCGTTATCGTGAAATATTAACTCACAGATGCTAATGCATTTGTCTGGCTTACGTGTGACAATGGAAGGCTATTGCGTATTGGTGATGGTGATTGTTCTCCTCAGCAAACACACATGCTATGGTATGTATTTATACATCACTACTGTTAGGTATTTTATTTATTATAATTAGGGATGGCAATGAATATTCGAATATTCTCTCGGACGTCCGAATATCAGAATACTAGTATTGGAATATTCGGGGAAAAATATTATATTTGCACAAATGAAATAAACTGTCATAATATCAGATACATTGTAGTATTTTGAAACCATCATAAAAGCTTCCAATACAACCGAAATCGCCCAAGATGTGTGAATAAACCATGTTTTGGTTTCATCCATGTTAATTGACACTCTGTCATGTAATCGGATACACGGTTGATTATTTCATCTTTGTTTGAATATATAAATGAATTGAACGTCTTAGAATTTTGGAGTTTATACTCTGACGCGCCTAATCCATTAGAGTTAAACGTTGAGGTTCAGGCATGTTGCACATATAACAATAACTGACATAACTCACCGACTATTAAATAATGAGATATAACATAAAGGAAATGTATTTTTAGAGAAATTAGACAATACTGAAATTGCTAGATTACTGAATGCGCTTAACTATTTTGGTATTTCAAAATAATTTTAATTAATTAAATGCTGATATCGTTGTTAATGATATTGCATCGTTAGTTTTGAAAACCTAAGGAATATTTTGAGTACATTCCTGTATCCTACGATTCTCTAAATAATCAACCGTCACAATGGTTTGGGCATAACTGTAAAAACGCTAGAAATAAGTACCATATAGCCTAATACTTATATAAGTTACGCAATATCGATTCACATATTATTAAACAACACTGGTATTGTAAATGAATATATAAATGAGCATATTATTATGAAAATTACTGATTGTGAAATAGAAAAAGCAATTAGATTGTTGAAAAATAATAAGTCGTGTGGATTCTACAAACATGTAAATGAACAAAACAAACACAAATCTAAATAATCGCCCAGAAACGATAAAAGTCCAAGAAATATAGATCGTAGTATACGCGAAATGTTTATCAACAAACGAAATGTAAACACGCACAGCGCGCATGCGTGAACCAACAACGGATGTTGAAAAGCACGCTGGAAATCAACATATTTGAACCAAACAGACTTAGATAACAAAGGTATGAATCGACTTTTTAAGTAATTCAATTAAAAGAGACAACTTGGAACACATGGGGGGATTTAGAAAAGCAAGGAAACTGAAATCACCCATGTTGTCGCGTGTTATCTACTGAACGCAAGGTTTGTTGATGTACTAATGCTACGTTAGAATCATTTTAGTTTTGAGCACTAACGATGTATCTTATAACTACCATTAGTTCTTTAATCATTGTAGGGTTTAAAATAAACATACTATAGTATGTGGGGTGTATGTCAGTGGACATACTTGTATACAAATTGCAGCTATAATTTATGGGGCTCCACACGGGGTATAAATCCAAGACATATTTGAGACGGAAGACAATTACTTTATCGCCTAAATATTTTCGTAAATACCAAATTGGTTGTGCTTAGAAATCAATTTGCTATTCAAAGTAATAATGGAAGTATTTGTTTTTACAGTTACTACGCTATTTATTCGAACTTTAATATATACATGCAGGAGACAAGTGGAAAATGGTGTTTATCAATATCAAAGACTGTGCCATGACAAAGATTGATACATAGTTATTACGAATCATGGTCAGAACCAGTTTGGAGTTTTGTGGGTTTTTTTCTGGAAACAGCACCCCTTTCTAAAAGGGCGAGGGTGGGGAATGGTTGGGGTTGACAACCTGCTTGAACAGAAGGATCTTTGTTTAGGGACATCTGCAAATTACATATTTGTACCTTAATAGATGGTCTGCTAGGCATATGTTGTTCGTTTTGCCAGTGATCCAATCAACATCCATTTCATTTTGTGAGTTTTCATACCCAAATGTATGCAATAGCCTTTACTTTGAGAGATTTTAATGTTTTTATTGGTGGGGAAGGGGTATTCATTCTCTGCAATTTACGGTCAATCAAGGCATGGTTGAAGAGGCAACCATGTGTTCACATCCAGGGATAATTGTTCTGTGAAAACCTGAACATAATGATTTTATAAATCAACCATTTGCATGTGAACTAATGTTTTCAACAGAAACAAAGTGAGATGACCCAACGTTATTCGAGGATTACTGACTTGTGTATCAATCTAAAACTTTATTTGAAACAAAGAAATGAAAGATACAATTGTCATTTAATGCACTTTTATTACACATATGATTATATATTATTTGATTATTAGTTTGTTCCATTGCGTCCGAACATGGCCATGTATGTTCCATTGCGTCCGAACATGTCCATGTATGTTCCATTGCGTCCGAACATGTCCATGTATGTCCCATTGCGTCCGAACATGGCCATGTATGTTCCATTGCGTCCGAACATGTCCATGTATGTCCCATTGCGTCCGAACATGTCCATATATGTCCCATTGCGTCCGAACATGTCCATGTATGTCCCATTGCTTCCGAACATTTCCATGTATGTCCCATTGCGTCCGAACATGTCCATGTATGTCCCATTGCGTCCGAACATGTCCATGTATGTTCCATTGCGTCCGAACATTTCCATGTAGTACCGAAGACACATAGTCAAAACCGGTGTGTCTAGGACCAACCGTCCAATCTCGTGTATTTTGTAAAACAATTCTCAGTGTATTAGTGATATATTCAGTTTAATAATTTCTAAGATTTAAGTTAATTTAAACCAGAGAACCATGAACATTTGAAGGCCTTCGTATGCTCACCAGAGTTCAAAGGATTATAGAGACACAGTACCTGGGACGTTTGCATATTATCCGTGGTTAAGGCATCCGCCTACGGAGCGGGAGGTCGATGGTTCGAACGTCATCATGGGTTCAATCTGATATGGCCCGTGTGTGAGCCGCCAGCTAGATTAATAATGGTTAACGATTGCCTATCAGACAGGCTCCTGTCCATCAAATAGTCGGGAAGTACTGATGTCCATAACGTCTCTCATAAGTCATAAATGGCTGGCCCTTTAGTTTAAACATATTTTATTTCCCAATATAATACATATTGAACAATGCATATGTCAGACATAATCAAAATACAGAAAAGAGGATTAGAATGAAAGACAGGGTCTTATATAATTCTTCTCCTCAATAGGCGTGAGACTAAGCACTAAAAACTAACACTTTTTATTATATAAAATACTATTTTAACAGGTCGCCCAATGAATGACTATACAGTCAAACCTGTGTTTAAGCAGCCAGCCTGGGGAATCACAGAAAGTGGCTGCTTAGCACAGGTGGCTGCATAATAGCGGTGACCACTAAGACAGGTTTGACTGTAGTTGCACCACGGCTAGTATTTCTGAGAATTACGGTTTCTGATAGTTTGAAAGTTTCGTCAATTAACGATTGGGAAACAAGCTGTAACAACGTATATTAACCACTCTCGCTGGCGCGGGTGACAACGTAATTGTGGTCATTCGTGTGGGAGGAAACCGGTGTATCCGATGAAAACCCACCTGTCCGATCTGGCTGCCACCGTAGCATCTCACATACTTCCAAGTCCGAGGATCGAACCAGGGTTGCATTTGTGAGAATCGAGCGCGCTAACAACTGCGCTAATCGGACATCCACAACTATATGTGTGAGGTTACGTATAAACAAATGATTTAGTAAAGACAGTGTTCTAAGTAAGACCGTTCTATAATATTACTGTCAGTGAATAATAACATGTGATCAGAATCAACATCAATTATGTAGCAGCTCAGTGGTTAACACGCAGGTTCAACCCCCACTATACAATACTAAAATTAATCGCATCATAGTCTTTCGGATAAGACTATAAACCGTGCACGTAAAAGAGACAGAGGAGATTCTGGGATGCATCTCATCTCTTCAGGAGGCATAGCTCATATGAGCAACCGGTATCGACGTTAAATATCCGTATAACACACAAAAACACTACTTCCATTTATAACACTTGTAAGTGATGCAATTATCATTCAAACATGTATGCCTCGCACTGACACAGCTGTATTTGACTAATACTCTGGAATATATTCTTACGTCGCCCATTGAAATGCAGTTGCTGGGCAAACATCCACGGCATTTGTTCAAGTATGTCCCCGTCTCATTGCAATGTCCACACCTGCACCAATATTGTGTACTAACAGCTTGTTGTAGAGGTTCTTGTTATTGTGGTGGAGATTGCCATCTCTTTTTTCCAATGTGATTGTTTGTGATGGTTTGTCACTGTATGTGCGATGTGGCCCTATGTGACGTCTATTATTCAGTGATGAACACTTTTTATACCATTCATGCGCAGCCGAATGAGAAAATGTACTGTCTTAGAGGACTACATCTCGCGCGCAATGCTGTATTAAAATTGCCATGTATGTCTGCACAGCAAACATCATTTTCGATAAGGTATTGCAAATCAACAAAAAGCTATGTTGCTACTGATGTTTTGATGGTGTATATTTCAAGATATGTTAGCTATAAGACATAAAGCTGTAATGTGTATTTAATTGTGTGACATCCCTGGTAGAGCCTCAACTTTGGAATAGAAGACCTGAATGGTACTGGGTTTGATACTCGGTCACGGGACATATGTAGCAAGTCTCATCATACACACTGCTTAGTAATGGCAAACCGCTTATGTCGATCAAGCTTGCCCTGGAAAACATGTCTAGGTCCCACAATTACATTATCCAATACTACTACTCCTAGAACTTCCTCTCTGACATCTGTACCACAACTCCTAAGCCATTCTTGTTAGCTGCATGTTAGCCAATAATAAAAAACAGGATATGTAAGCAGACCTCCCAGCTATATGTAAGTAGACCTCCCAGCTATATGTAAGCAGACCTCCCAGCTATATGTAAGCAGACCTCCCAGATATATGTAAGCAGACCTCCCAGCTATATGTAAGCAGACCTCCCAGCTATATGTAAGCAGACCTCCCAGCTATATGTAAGCAGACCTCCCAACTATATGTAAGCAGACCTCCCAGCTATATGTAAGCAGACCTCCCAGCTATATGTAAGCAGACCTCCCAGCTATATGTAAGCAGACCTCCCAGCTATATGTAAGCAGACCTCCCAGCTATATGTAAGCAGACCTCCCAGCTATATGTAAGCAGACCTCCCAGCTATATGTAAGCAGACCTCCCAGCTATATGTAAGCAGACCTCCCAGCTATTAATAACGATTATCCTGAGACATGATGCTCAAATTATGCAAAACAATCGTGAGAAATAATATGCTAAAAATATCCCATGGGCGCCCCAATGACAACTTTGGTGAACGTTTCTCATTAACCTAACACTATTTGGTACACGGTTTCCAATTAAAACCAAATAACATTTACATCATTTAAGATATATGGTAATAATAATTGAGGCTGTTTCAACTGTAATCGTTCATACTTACAATCTGGATGGAATATTCACGACAAGAGGCCATGTTTGTTTTCATCATTGCCGAAAGAGGACGATGCACTCCGAATTTAAACAAGTGCGTGACCGATCGAATCTGAAAGTGCTACTCTCCGGTTCGAGTTTTTTTTATCATAAAAAAACACTGTTTACTAATTGAACATAAGTATACACATTATAATGTAAGAATGTGTAGCAGTATTGATACGTATACGTACAATTTGAACTTTTCAAATATATGTTATTCCATACGATATAGTGCTTCTTTAAAAAGGAATAAACAAGGATGTCCGATTAGCCCAGTGGTTAGCGCGCCCGCTTTTCACCAATGTAACCCGGGTTCAATCCTCGGACAGGGAAGTATTGAGATGGTACGGTGGTCGACAGATCGGACAGGTGGGTTTTCCGGTTTCCTCCCACACGAATGACCATATATACGCTTTCATCTGCGCCAACGAGAGTGATTAATATAAGTTGTTGGAACTTGATTCGCAATCGTTGTTAAATAAATAAGGTTTAAACTTTAAATAAGAAACTGTTTTGTAGGTCAATGTATTTTAAGGTGTAACAATGAAAGCTGTATGTTGTTTCATTCTAATTGTTTTCGTCTGTATTCTTAATGGGTTTACATGGAAAGAGAAATAGTGTGATCTTGCTAACATCCTTAAGATTCAGGAACTATATTCGTTCCATACCATCCTAGAGGTATGGCATAGCAATACATTGTATTGAACTATTACTTTATCAAGTGTTATTGATACTAAACTAACTACACAATGCGCCATAACTCCACAATTTGACATAAACGGACATGTCCAGAGCTATGACAATGTCACAGAAAAGTTGCTATAAGATATGTGTACATCTATGAAAAATAATGAATGACTATGAATGAAAAGAAATGACAAAAATGTGTGTGAATTCGGTCAAATGTCTGTGGTCTGGGTGATCAGCGACGAGTTCACTCCAATTGATTTCTATAGTAGGAACACCTGTAGGAAATCTGTAGAAACTGTGCAATAAACAATAACACGTGTCAGTGTCAAATCGCGCTCATGCTTAATGTCGCAGAATAGTTGCTATAAGATATGTGTAACTCTATGAACAATAATGAATGACTATGAATGAAAATAATTGACAAGAATATATTGTAATGTGTAGCATTATAGAAATTCTTAGTGTATAGTCGTTCTGTTCGGTTTCCATTGTAACAGATACTTGGCACAGCTAATACTGTACATTTACAATGAAACCAGAAACCCGTGATCTCCACCAGGGGGAACGAAATTATTTTGCACTGACACTAGATACGATATAGGAGTCTCTTCAAGTTGTCTAACTTCCGTAGATGTGTTGTGTTTTCTATTTTTCTAAATTTCTTTAATCTACATCATATGTACGTCATATGTACGTCTTCGCTATTGTCTGTTTCAGAGCTGGAAAATGTGGCTCTTGGCAAACAAGCATTTCAAACTGATGATACTATTAATGGTAGAAAAGCATATCGAGCTGTGGATGGTGGGCTCTCACAATTGATTGCGGACGGTTCGTGCTCCATGACAGATACCATAATTGACGCGTATTGGGAAGTTGATCTTGGTGTTGTTTATGTCATAGACCACGTGATCATATTTAAAAGAATTGATTCGTGTTGCCGTAAGTGTCGTTTTATTTTGTAATATTGTTCAGTGCAACATGCTTAAAGCAACACTACATCGTAAGAAGCAATACAATGCATGCTTACCCGTATACATCGTAAGAAGCAATACAATGCATGCTTACACGTATACATCGTAAGAAGCAATACAATGCATGCTTACCCGTATACATCGTAAGAAGCAATACAATGCATGCTTACCCGTATACATCATAAGAAGCAATACAGTGCATGCTTACACGTATACATCGTAAGTAGCAATACAATGCATGCTTACACGTATACATCGTAAGAAACAATACAGTGCATGCTTACACGTATACATCGTAAGAAGCAATACAATGCATGCTTACACGTATACATATAATCACTGCTAGTACACATTATTCCGCAATAGAGGTAATCGTGTGAAGCTGCCGATTATAAGTATGTTTATTCATATTATTCCTAATAGTAATTGCATATACATGATGAGATATCACTGCACGTTTATATGAACACCATTTATTCATGATGCACATGGTGCTGTATCAGCAATGTGATAGAACTTGTCTACAGACATTTATACCGTTAAGTTTATTAATTGAAATAGTCTACTGCAAGGCTGTACTATCTAATAGGAATTACATTATCTAGGCTTTTTCTATTTTTAGTGTTGCTTTACTTATGCATTTTCGGAATCTCCGATGAAATGTTCAGAATAATTCCATATAATCTAAAATGATATCATAGGGCGTGTCATCTTTTTATTTATTCGAATTATCTGATCGTTATATCAATAATCAATTTCCGATACATGCACAACATTGTGTCCCATACATGCACGACATTGTCTCTGATACCTGTACGACGTTGTGTCTGATAGATGTACGGCGTAGTGTCCGATACATGCACGACGTTGTGTCTGATAGATGTACGGCGTAGTGTCCGATAGCTGTACGACGTAGTGTCCAATACCTGTACGACGTTGTGTCCGATATCTGCACGATGTTGTGTCCGATAGCTGATCGACGTTGTGTTCGATACATGTACGACGTTGTGTCTGATAGATGTACGGCGTAGTGTCCGATAGCTGTACGACGTAGTGTCCGATACCTGTACGACGTTGTGTCCGATAACTGCACGATGTTGTGTCCGATAGCTGATCGACGTTGTGTTCGATACATGTACGACGTTGTGTCTGATAGATGTACGGCGTAGTGTCCGATAGCTGTACGGCGTAGTGTCCGATACCTGTACGATGTTGTGTCCGATAACTGCACGATGTTGTGTCCGATAGCTGATCGACGTTGTGTTCGATACATGTACGACGTTGTGTCTGATAGATGAACGGCGTAGTGTCCGATACCTGCACGATGTTGTGTCCGATAGCTGCTCGACGTTGTGTTCGATACATATACGACGCTGTGTCC
Source organism: Archivesica marissinica (assembly GCA_014843695.1). Lineage (NCBI taxonomy): Eukaryota > Metazoa > Mollusca > Bivalvia > Venerida > Vesicomyidae > Archivesica > Archivesica marissinica. The sequence continues at coordinate 10,828,642 of CM026402.1, read as the reverse complement.
GATACATGTACAACGTTGTGTCCGATACATGTACGACGTTGTGTCAATAGCTGTTCGACGTTGTCTCCAATACCTGTTCGAATTGTGTCCGATACTTGTTCGACGTTGTGTCCTATACATGTTCGACGTTGTGTCCTATGCATGTTCGACGTTGTGTCCTATACACAGAAGAAACAGACGCGACAGTCAAACTTTCTATTTCTTCTTCTTCACGAAATGGGCCGTCCTCCTCAGATCTTCCCGGCAGCCATGTAACTTCGTCTGGATAGAAGTATCTGTTGCCCAGGTTGTTTTCCTCAGCCCATGAAGATTGGGACACTCCTGGAGGATGTGTTCTGCAGTCTGGTCCCCTATTTTGTAGCTGCAGGCAGTTGATGGAGCTAGTCCAAGCTTCCGACACATATGGAAGTTCAGGCGGTTATGCCCTGTTCTAAGCCGGAATATCGTGATTTGCTCCTGTCTGGTGAGAAGGTGGTAGTCATCCTTCTCGACTGTTGGCTTTGGTGCATATTTGATTATGGTGCATTTCTCCTTGTAAGTCAAATCTTTGTCTGGTTGCCTCTCGGTAGAACCTTGCTTGGCAAGCTGGTCAGCGGCTTCATTGCCAGGAATGCCTTTGTGTGCAGGTACCCACTGGAGGATAGTTCTTTTAGTTACGCTGACTGTTCGAAGGGCTTCCATCAGGTGGGGTTCTTTGTTGTTAGACAGGGCATCCAGAACTGAGAGCGCATCAGTCAGGAAGACAACCTGGGCACACTCCACAGTGTTGTGTACTAGAGATGCTGCTGTTTCAAGGGCCTGTACTTCTGCCCCATAGTTGCTTCAGTGTACTCCAGTAGGTAGAGCAACTGACTGTGTGTGTCCATCTGGGTGTCGGACATACACGCCTGCTCCTCCGTTTGCTACTGCTCTTGTGGCTGAACCATCTGTGTAGACTTGTAGCCATGCTTCTCCAGGATAACTCTTGTCGATGTGTGCTAGTGTGAGGGCACGTTACCACATGTTGTCTATCTCTGGATGTCATGTATGGGATTGTACTGCAGATGGTAACCTTGGATTCATCGCTAGTCAACCATGGCTTGGATAGAAATGGCGTTGGAGGCAATGTCTTGGCTGGGAGATGGCTGGTGTGCTTTCGAGCAAGCTTCTTGGACTGGTGGATGAAACTGCTTCGCTTTAGACGATTCTTCGTTAGTGCCTCAACTCTCTGCTTCATCGGTTGTTCTTCCTGACATCGAAACTTCTCTGTCTGTAGAAGAATTCTTGTGTCGCGACGTTCTTGCAGTGGCTGGATGGAAGTAATTTTCTCCATGGCCTTGATTGGAGTGTTCTTCATTGCACATGTGATCAGCTTGAGAGCCTTGTTCTGAACCTTGTCGAGTGTCTATTGGTTGGTCTTGGCTGATGTTGTCCAGGCGGTGGATCCATATTGCAGGTGAGGCCTGACCACACCTTGGTATATAGTCTTCAGGATGTGATCATTGGCACCCCATGTGGTGCCAGCAAGCTTCCGAAGGATTGCAATATTGTGCTTGACTTTGGCCCTGCTTTCTGGATATGTGGCTTCCATGTCTGCTGTCTGTCAAATGTCACCCCCAAGTATGTTGGCTCGTTGTTCGTCTTCAAGGCAGTTCCACCGACATTGATGGTTCCAGCTTTCTGTTTGGTGGAACGTGTGAAGAGTGTTGTTGACGACTTCTCCTTATTAATAGAGATGCACCAGTCTTCTGTCCATGCTGTAAGCTTGTCTGTGGCCATCTGCATTCTTCAACACACCACATGACCAAGTCGTCAGCATAGAGTGCTGCTTTGATATCTTTTGAGAGCTCTGCAAGTAAGTCATCGATGAAGATGAGGAACAGCGTAGGCGAGATCACTCCTCCTTGAGGAACACCGTGTCGGATGAGGAATTACTTGCTCCTCTGGTTGTCAACAAGTACTCTGGCTCTGCGATTGTGTAGGAAGGATTTGGTCCATCGGAGCATCTTGTCGGCAATTCCGCATCGTTGCATCTTGACCAGCAGCCCATCAGTCCAGACTGTGTCAAAAGCCTTCTGGAGGTCTATCCAGGTTGCAAAAACTACATTCTGGCCTTGGAATGCATCCTCAACTTCCTGGGCGAGGTATATTGCCTGGTCCTCTGTGCATCTGAACTGTCAGAATCCTGCTTGTTCCTTGGATAGGAAGTTTTCTGTCTCAAGGTACCACATGAGTCTCTTGTTAACTATCCTCTCCATTGTCTTGACCACACAGCTAGTGAGACTAATAGGGCGATAGCTGGAAGCTTTCTTTCTATCCTTGCCGTTCTTGTAGATTGGTATAACGTTGGCTTCCTTCCAGATCTGCGGAACTGTGCCTTCTTCCCAGCTAAGATTGAAGATGTCAAGAAGTTTCAGCATTGCTGAGCATCCAAGATGAGTTAGCATCTCATTGAAGATTCCATCTGGTCCAGGTGACTTCCTCTTTTTCAGTTGTATGAGCGCTGTGTACAGTTCCTGGTATGTAAGTGGAAGTTTCATGGAGTCTTGTTCCGTATGCCTTTTACTTCTATGCTTCTGTTCTTTCCGTGCATCTCTTTGCTGTTGGCGTGTGACTTTGATGTTGCCCTCTTTCTAGTAGGCTTTGGCGAGACAGTCTGCAGTCTCTTTGCCGGTCAACTGTTTCCCATCCTCATCCAACGTGATTTTCTGTCTGCTATTTTCTTCATCATTTAGCTTTTCGTGAGCCTCCACAACTTCCTCCCGTCCTTCTCAAGGTTCAGGGCAGCAGTTTTCTCCCTCCAACTTCGTCGTGTAGCTTCCAGTTTAGATTTTTGAAACTGTGCCTTTGCTTTCTGAAGTTGTTCATGGTTTTCTTGTGATGGCTGTTCTTCTGCCCTGCTCCTTGCTTCAGTGAGTTCATCTTGGAGGGTCTGCAACTGATTGGTCCAGTAGGGCTTGTATTCTCTTCTCACACCTGGTTTCATGGGTAGCTTTGAGTATGCAGCTGTTGAACTCTTTCACCACGTTGTTAACATCTCTTCCTTGTACCTGTATGCCTCGAGTAAGAGAATTGGACCGAATAGCAAAGAGACTCCACTTGGCTTTCTTGTAATTCCATCTAGGGTAGGGATGGTCTGTCTGGATCACTTCACTACTGTTTGTGAGGAACACTGGTTTGTGGTCACTTCCACCAAGTTGATCGCCAACTTCTCTAACCGTACATTTCTGGATGTCCTCTGTGCAGAATGCTAGATCTGGAGAGGTAGTAGTGTGCCATCGCCTAGAGTAGAAGGTTGGTACATCATAGGGCTGGTTGACAAGAATCAAATTGTGCTCATCCTGCCAGTCCTCCACTTCATCCCCATGCCTATCAGACTGTGCATATCCCCAACTCGGGGATGACTATTGAAGTCATCAACAACCATCAATCGACTGTTTGAAGCTCCAATAGTGTCAAGGGCAAGGGCATTGTCATTTGGGCAGTAATAGTTGACGAGTTTCAACTCAGTTGAGTTGATCTTGATCTTCAACTCCTGGTATTTCGCTCCTTCAAGGTAGGTTTTCACTTCGCTCGCATTGATGTTGTTCCGGACTAGAGTGAGCACACCACCCTTGTGTCTGTCTTGTCGGTCTGCTCGGAGGCACTGGTAGCCTCGTACTTTGAAAGTCTTGTCTTTGTATGCAGCAAACACTTACCTCTTTGTCCTGTAGTACTTGCTCCAGTTCAGTCTTTTTGTTAAAGACTCCTTCAGCATTCCACTGCATGAGCACAAGAGGTTTCTGCTTCACGTTTCGGCCAGTAGCTGTCCTTCGCCGTCCCCTGGCTCCACAGGGCGGCTTAGGGTGACCTCCAGTAGCTAAGGATGGGTTCCTTCGAGGTATGGAATCCGGCACTGTACCTACCTGGCGGGTCTTCACAGGTCCAGCACCATCTCGGTTTACTCTTTCTGTCATTGTGATTCATTTTGCGTTTATGCGTAGTACCGTGGTTTATTAGAATGCGCCGTGCGGCCCAGTACTCCCGGCTTCAGCATTCGAGGTTTCTGTTGGGGTTACCTCACCCTTAGGCTAGGACTTTTAAGGCGGTCCATATATTCGCCTGATGCACCCGTTGTAGGGCACGGAGTATTTAAATAGGAGTAGCTTTGCCATGTGCTATCCTGCCCCGTCCTGGTAGGTACACCGCCATATGGTCCGGGACTGCTTATTTGATTCACAGCTAACCCTCATATCTGAGCGCCGTTCCCCTATCCGCCACCTGAGGACCCGCTGGGTAGGGGATGGTCGCCCCACTACTGAATTGGAAGCAGCATGGACCCAGAAACTTTCTATTTGAAATACAACATATTTCAAAGTTCTGATTTCTACCGAGTTTTGGAGCCCTACATGATCATTTGATGACTATTGCTGATTATATCCACGATTTTGATGAGAATGCCGACATTCTAGTTATCCTCGGTAGAGACGTACCAGAGGTACACCACATACATCAAGTTGAAGGTCATCCATGGGCACCATTTGCACAACACGTATGTTGTAACGTATCACAGGTATGGGTGGGGTTGCGATTGGTGAGCAATGTTTAGGCCAGATTCATGCAACAGATATGGTGAATGTCAACAAAACCCATATGCTTAATGATTGCCGCCCTTCTCTTTTCACATCATGCGATGCCAGTTCTGTATGTGTGCTTGACCCAGTCTTCCGGAAAACCCCTGGTGATGACAACGTTTATTTATACATTGATGACACCGTGATTTTCTTAAGTCAATGGATAGTTAGTGTTCGAAAGAATATGATGGGAAGTGGGTTGCACCACTGCATGTTCGTTAGCCTAGTCCCAATGTGCCAAATAATAGATCTCAAGATTTTCACAGTAATCTTGAAAAGAGCCTTCAGAAAAACAACGTGAAGCAGGAACACTTCTTTACCTTTATGTTTCCAAGCTTACTCAGGAATGGGCACGCTGAGAAATCCCCTGATTTGCAGGAAAGAGGCTTAGTATATACCCATTTTTGGAGTATGCCACCTCAGAAAACCATACCAGGTTCGGGTGGTTTTTGACTCTGCAGTAGTTTGTGATGGTGCATAGACTGGTCGGAAATCTCAAAAGCTCTCTAGAAAAAATGGTAGGCATTTTAGTAGAATATGACTTACACGTGTTTTAACATAATTAGTGCGTGCCAAGCTTTATTTTTCAGATTTCCTTATCAAAAATTAAAAACAAAACTGTGTTATATATTGAATTCAACATTGTCCAATCCATCGACAAAATTATGAACAATTTTGAAACTATGCGGATGATTGACTGAAAGAAGGTTCGGTTATCCGATTAGTACTTCTGACAGGTTTCAACATGAGCACATCGCTCATTTCCCCGTTTTGGTCATTTACAACACATCCCCTCCTGATGGGAACCAGCCCCATGCCGCCAACAGTGAAACACAACACTTGTGTTTATCGAACTGATTAAGCTCTAGGTGGCGCACACTACCCCTTCCCCAAAGTAAATATGTCCAGCATAGGTTCTCTTAGAGTGTATGCATTTAGTTTAAACATATTTATGTTCTATCATATACATGATTATTTACAACAATTGAAATAAGGTATTGGACAGAAAGCTGTACAACTTATGGCCGTTCTGTCCTTGGATATTCACATTTGTATCTAACATGTTTAAAAGGATCTGTTGATGATCGATTCCCAATTCCAATTGAGGCAATGCCTTAGTTCATATTATACTACTTATTGTTAAATAAGTTGGACGGGCAATTATATTAATACAATGCTAAACGTGGTATTCTCGCATTAATTGTGTGATTAGCCAATCCGATAAAACTGGACATAAATGTTAGCTTGTGTTGTTGCAGACATGTTTGGGCAATAAGGCATGTATTAGTTAAACCTATATTTTGATATCAACCCATTGACATTACCCATTGTGATTTTACTGATTGACTTCAAACATGTTTTTGTTCGTGGGGTTTAAATTCGCACCGACACAGTAGGTCATATAGCGATTATCCAGCTGTGTATATGGAGTAATACGACTGATGCCCCTACAAGCAATATGCCATGCAAGATCGAGCATGATTGACGGTCAGGTCTTCCGCAAACAAGTTCGATAGCTTTCTCACATGAACTAATTCGACATCTCAGTCGACTTCGAACTTACGGCGGTTAGATGACTTCACAAGTAATTCAACTATGAAGCAGCAATATTAATATAATATGTACCATATGTATTGTGTGACTCATTATTTGACACATATGCCTTTCAGATAAACGACTGTCAAATGTGGAATTATACACTGGTATATCAAACACTTCTTATAACCTAATCCACTATCATGATGGGAGCATGGGAAAGACATTGAAGATTCAACCAAACCATGCGATACACGCACGATGGGTTAAGATAACACGACGCAACATCCCTTCACCTTTGACGCTCTGCGAGGTGCAAGTTATGGGCTACAAGCTAAGGAATAGTACGTATATCGCGAATCCCCTTTTCTGCTAAGCACTTTTCCACCCTCAAATAGAGGTGTGTTCTAAATGGTTCACAGAATGTACGGCTCTATGCAACTATCCTTGTCTTAATAGCGTAACAGATTAAATGAGACATGCAACATTTGCAGACAACGGTCCCGAGATTTAATAAAACAGGGATTTTCTGAGGTGGCCTACTCCAAAAATGGGTAAATACCAAGCCTCTTCACTTTCCTTCAAATCAGGGGATTTCTCAGCGTGCCCATTCCTGAGTAAGCTTGGAACCATAAAGGTAAAGAAGTGTTCCTGCTTCACGTGGTTTTTCTGAAGGGATTAGAAAGTAAGTTGAATTAATCCTATATATCTTTTACATGCTAAACAAAATACGAGCAATGGCCATAGAAATACGGTCGTTAACCCTTCCCCTCATAGAAGCACATTTTGACACCATTACCAATACGACATCTATTGACAATGTAGTAGTCAAACCAATGTTCATAATAATGGCCAGAACCTCATGTAGTCCCAGTAATATCTATGGGAGATGGGATAGATATGGAAGTTTGTTAGATATGGCTACTACTTATCCATTGCATGATAGCTAAATGGCTGTCGTTTGTATGGAGATATAATAGTATATTAACCTATATCTCTATGTAGTCCCAGTAATATATATGAAGGTGGGATAGATATGGCGACTACTTATCAACTGCATGCTAGCTAAATGGATGTCGTTTGTATGGAGATATAATAGTATATTAACCTAAATCTCTATGAAGGAAAGGGTTAAGAACCACATATAGGCGATTTCAAAGCAAAACTCGCACACAATAAACATGTCATGATTGGATTTGATGTAATAGCACCCATTCTGATTTGGCACCATTTGTGTGGCGTCCGTGGTCCAGTGGTAAAACGTCGGATTTAGAATGGAATGGGCCCGGGTTCGATACTCAGTCAAGCCACGTATGTAGTGTCCTTGAGCAAGGCACCTCACACACATTGCTTAGTACATGTTAACCACTTAGGTCGGCTAAGCGTGCCCAGGAAAACATGGCTAGGTCCCCAAGGGGTTTGACAGTAATGGAACATTATCGATAATAATTATGTAACCAGGTACTGTGTAGAACCGAGTTTCGGTGTTCACTGTTATCTTCGAGGTCCTATAATTATATTATTTATTATTTATGTTATATTAATGAATTAGTAGAGAGGCAGGATCCCAACACAATCATTTTGTGCAAGAGAGAGGTACATGTCAGATGGCTTGCACATAGATAGTGCACTACACATGCCCAGGGTGGATGTATAAAACTATTTACAGAATCTACACATTTTAGCACGTTTTCTGAAATGTCTCTATGTGGCAGATGAATAATCTATACATACTGTATATCATAGATACAAATTTGCGTATGTTATTTGTATCGTTTGTCATACACTCAACACTCCTCTGCCGTGCACGGACGGTATTGTGTCCCTTTTCAGTAGATGTCGTCAGTAGCATTGGGGAGTAACTTGATAAATGATCACTTATAATGAAGGTGTCCAGTCTTCAATAATGTGAACTCTCCAGAAATTGATTTATTGAGCCTGCATCCTTCCCCCAAATCATTATTTTAAAGGTTTTTAGTTTACATTATGCGCTTTCCTAGCAAGATGCAATATGGTGTCTGAAAAGCTGTGACAGGACTCTACAGTTATAACCTTTGACCAGAGATTGTGTTGCAAACCAAAGAAACTTGCTTGGATAATACAAGATGTACTGAATGTTTCCATGCTACAAAACACTTTATGAATGCACCTAGAAGCATCCGTTCTGAATGATATATTGGATGACGGTGGTATGTTTGGGGACCATACGACTCCTCCTATGAAGTATAATACTGTGCGTTGTCACAAACGAACTCTCGAAATACTTTGATGGGCACTGTGGCCAATGTTTCTGTTCTGGTCGAAGGAAAGTGGGAAAGTATTTGGTGAAGAGGTCAAGGAACATGTTGAGCATATCTTATCATACTTTGTCAACCATAAAGCTTAGTTAAGTTAGCCTAGTCCCAATGTGCCAAATAATAGATCTCAAGATTTTCACAGTAATCTTGAAAAGAGCCTTCAGAAAAACAACGTGAAACAGGAACACTTCTTTACCTTTATGTTTCCAAGCTTACTCAGGAATGGGCACGCTGAGAAATCCCCTGATTTGCAGGAAAGAGGCTTGGTATTTACCCATTTTTGGAGTATGCCACCTCAGAAAACCATACCAGGTTCGGGCGGTTTTTGACTCTGCAGTAGTTTGTGATGGTGCATAGACTGGTCGGAAATCTCAAAAGCTCTCTAGAGACAAAAATAACAACCAATCAGATGCGTTGATGCATTTGACCGTGTCTATCACTTCTACCTGCTAGACACCATCTTGCAAGATAAATTTATCTTGAACAACATTCAGAATCAAATAGTGTGGAACTTACACAACACCTCACATAAATGTTGGGGTTAACAAATAGTATAGATTACTAGTAATAATTACATATACGTTAAGGGTAGTAAATGTTAGTAGTTTTGTATAAATAATGTGGAACAAAAGGTTTAGTTGATGTGGAATGAACGGATAGACTTTAAAACATTGCGCGTTCGTAACGTTTGCTAGACAGAAACATGGAATATACATAATTAAAACCTTAAGAATAAAATCTGAATCGGCAGAAATGTTGGCAAATACCTTACGGTTAATGACAATATGGTTGATTATCTTAGAATTTCTTGGAGCTTTACAAAACTGAAGAAATACAATTCTTAGACACGGCCGGAAGTAGTTAGATTTGTCTTTCTGTGATATGACTTCCCCAGATGAAATAGTCGTCAAAGAAAATCGGAAGCGAGTTAACCATGATATTTAGAGTCAGAAATACAATACATAGGCTTTATATACACATATAAATGTCCTATAGTTAATGAAAGTTACTGATTGTCCTGCATTTAGTGAACTTGAGTGTAAAACTATGTCAAAGTATAGCCAAGGAAGATCGACCATTCTGTCACGTTTTAACAGTTCTGAAATGTTTGTTGACTGTCTTCCATGTTCTACTTAATGATCATGTATACTAAGAAAGTCCACATTGTCACAGTACCGTGGCATTTTGACCATTGTGACCCTTAATTATGGATATTTCATCTTGAGTCGTTATATATTACTCTATGATGAATACTTACCGTTTGGTAGGAGTTTCTCCTACACCCACCTATGATCAACATTTTTAGTCAGGCATAGCAAAAGAGTATGCTTGGAAGCCCCAATATTTGTATTCAAAAGACCATATTGGAATCACTTAATTTTCAAACACTTCCTTGATATGAATACTGTATGGATCAGGTGTATAAAACTCGGGAGAGCAATGGTACACTGGTGCCAGAGAGATGCTTGATTTCGTGTGCCATCCACTCCTTAATTAATTCAGTCTTTGGCAAAAGCTTCAGCAAATTGTCCATAACTTCAACATCCGTTTATCTCCTCAGTTGTTCGGCAATGTGGCTAAACCCAGCATCCACATCTTCATGTGTATGGCCGACATACAAGAATGACGGATGTATCTATTAATGAAAAGCAAAACATTATATTACAATATGTTCTCTGTACAAATAAATATATGTACCAATATCAGATTATAATAACGGTGACGGAGTATATGGCTCCAAACAGGCTGTCCGATTAGTGGAGTACACTCACTTCTCACCAATGCTCCGATACCCAAGATGCTCCAATATCCAAGATACTTTCAAATGGATTTGCTGTAATGGCAGATCTGATATCCAAGATGCTTACCAATGGATTGACTACAATGGCAGATCCAATATCCAAGATGCTCCTAAATCCAAGATGCTTATCAATGGATTGGCTGCAATGACAGATCCGATATCATCATGCCGACCAATGAATTGACTGCAATGACAGATCCGATATCATCATGCCGACCAATGGATTGGTTACAATGACAGATCCGATATCATCATGCCGACCAATGGATTGGTTGCAATGGCAGATCCGATACCATCATGCCGACAAATGGATTGGCTGCAATACCAGATCCGATATCGTCATGCCGACCAATGGATTGGCTGCAATACCAGATCCGATACCATCATGCCGACCAATGGATTGGCTGCATTACCAGATCCGATATCATCATGCCGACCAATGGATTGGCCGCAATGGCAGATCCGATATCATCATACCGACCAATGGATTGGCCGCAATATAAGATCCGATATCATCATACCGACCAATGGATTGGCTGCAATACCAGATCCGATACCATCATACCGACCAATGGATTGGTTGCAATGGCAGGTCCGATATCATCATGCCGACCAATGGATTGGCTACAATGACAGATCCGATATCAACATGCCGACCAATGGATTGGTTGCAATGACAGATCCGATACCATCATACCGACCAATGGATTGGCCGCAATGGCAGATCCGATACCATCATACCGACCAATGGATTGGTTGCAATGGCAGATCCGATACCACCATGCCGACCAATGTATTGACCGCAATGACAGATCCAATACCATCATGCCGACCAATGGATTGGTTGCAATGACAGATCCGATACCATCATGCCGACCAATGGATTGGTTACAATGACAGATCCGATACCATCATGCCGACCAATGGATTGATCGCAATGACAGATCCGATACCATCATGCCGACCAATGGATTGGTTGCAATGACAGATCCGATACCATCATGCCGACCAATGGATTGACCGCAATGACAGATCCGATACCATCATGCCGACCAATGGATTGACCGCAATGACAGATCCGATACCATCATGCCGACCACTGGATTGACCGCAATGACAGATCCGATACAATCATGCCGACCAATGGATTGACCGCAATGACAGATCCGATACCATCATGCCGAACAATGGATTGGTTACAATGACAGATCCGATACCATCATGCCGACCAATGAATTGACCGCAATGACAGATCCGATACCATCATGCCGACCAATGGATTGACCGCAATGACAGATCCGATACCATCATGCCGACCACTGGATTGACCGCAATGACAGATCCGATACAATCATGCCGACCAATGGATTGACCGCAATGACAGATCCGATACCATCATGCCGAACAATGGATTGGTTACAATGACAGATCCGATACCATCATGCCGACCAATGAATTGACCGCAATGACAGATCCGATACCACCATGCCGACCAATGGATTGACCGCAATGACAGATCCGATAACATCGTGCCGACCAATTTAGTTTGTTGATCCCGATGTAATGGAATATTATTTTCAAATTGGTAACTTTCATCAAATATATGGCTAAATTCAATGATTTAGTTTATACAAATTTATATTAGCACGATTGCGAAACAAATTCGTACAACGTATATATTAATCACTCTCAAGACCTCATTCCTGATGGAATCCAACGCCACGAGGGAGAAAGAAGAGTCATTTGGAATTTAAATGCCTTGCCTAAGGGCAAAATCGTAACGGCTCAAGCGGGACGCAAACTCCGGGCATTTCACACCTGAAGCGAATGTGCTACCACTGATCATCACGACCTGATTTTGTAGCAAAAAGAATGGATGGATTGACAAAGAAAGGATCAAGGTTAATGAGCTACAATGTGTGTCCAGCCATGCTTAACGGCTACAAAAAAGCTCCTAGCCCATGGGTTCGATCCCCCGTCTGACCCTAATACAATTAACAGTCTTTCAGATGGGACGTTAAACCGAGGTCTCGTGTCGGTGCTTTACACCGTGCACGAAAAAGAACCAGAGGGGATTCTGGAATGGGTCTTTGTCTGTATAATGCACTATCCTCCAAAATCTAAAATAACTAATCTCTTCAGGAGGCGTCACTCATATGGGCAACCGGTAGCGACGATAAATAAACGTAAAACACACACTGGAGCATTCAAACAATATTCAGCTAAAATGTTAACCCATAATTATAGATATATTGGACTATCCTCCAACATTCTAAAATGACTAATCTCTTCAGTAGGCGTCGCTCATATTTGCAACCGGTAGTGACGATAAATAAACGTAAACAACAACAGCAAATAACACTACATACATAATAAGCACAGCAGCTCCTGGTAGTGGACTAATGAATCATGCCATAATAATCCTCCTGCCAAGTTTAATGAAAACATGTGGCTCATCATATAACTTTATTTATATATATGCAGATAGTTGTTATTGCAAGAGTTATACAACTGTAAAAGGCAGGTGGTTACTTAATAGAGGTAAGAGTTAAAGCATATTTGGCAGTACATTCAACCTATCAAAGCTCTGGGCATTGAGGTTTCTGAGAAGAAGCTTTTTAAAGAGCTGTACTACACTATTCAAGTATATCGAGCATTAGGAACAATGACACAATGGTCACCATTTAAGGAACCTTAATATTAGTTACATGCACAATATCAAAGCTCTGGACACTGTGATAAATCTCTGGACATTGTGGTTTCTGCGATCAGTTTTTCTATATAAGCCAATGTGCATTATGTGGACGTACAGTGGCTCAAATATGACCCCCATGTCAGATTTCGGTATTGGGTTAATGATACATTTCCCCTACAGTGTTAGAATTGTGCGTGGTTATTAAAACATACATTAAATAAAGAATGAAGGAACAAAACTGACAAATCATTTTGCAATGCAATGTACCTCACTGGGAATGTCATCAATACATCACTGGGGATGTCATCAATACATCATTGGGGTTCTCATCAATACATCACTGTGTATGTCATCAATACATCACTGGGGATGTCATCAATACATCACTGGGAATGTCATCAATACCTCTCTGGAAATGTCATCAATACATCACTGGGAATGTCATCAATATCTCACTGAGAATGTCATCAATACATCACTGGGAATGTCACCAGTACATCACTGGGAATGTCGTCATACATCACTGGGAATGTCATCAATATATCACTGGGAATGTCATCAATACCTCACCGTGTATGTCATCAATACATCACTGGGAATGTCATCAATACATCACTGGGGATGTCATCAATACATCACTGGGAATGTCATCAATACATCACTGGGGATGTCATCAATACATAACTGGGAATGTCATCAATACATCACTGGGAATGTCATCAATACATTACTGGGAATGTCGTCAATACCTAACTGGGAATGTCATCAATACATCACAGGGAATGTCATCAATACATTACTGGGAATGTCGTCAATACATCACTGAGAATGTCACCAATACATCACTGTGGATGTCATCAATACATCACTGGGAATGTTATCAATACCTCACTGGGAATGTCATCAATACATCACTGGGAATGTCATCAATACATCACCGGGAATGTCATCAATACCTCACTGGGAATGTCATCAATACCTCTCTGGGAATATCATCAATACATCACTGGGAATGTCATCAATACCTCACTGAGAATGTCATCATACATCACTGGGAATGTCATCAATATATCACTGGGAATGTCATCAATACCTCACCGTGTATGTCATCAATACATCACTGGGAATGTCATCAATACATCACTGGGGATGTCATCAATACATCACTGGGAATGTCATCAATACATCACTGGGGATGTCATCAATACATAACTGGGAATGTCATCAATACATCACTGGGAATGTCATCAATACATTACTGGGAATGTCGTCAATACCTAACTGGGAATGTCATCAATACATCACAGGGAATGTCATCAATACATTACTGGGAATGTCGTCAATACCTAACTGGGAATGTCATCAATACATCACTGAGAAAATCACCAATACATCACTGTGGATGTCATCAATACATCACTGGGAATGTTATCAATACCTCACTGGGAATGTCATCAATACATCACTGGGAATGTCATCAATACATCACCGGGAATGTCATCAATACCTCACTGGGAATGTCATCAACACCTCTCTGGGAATATCATCAATAAATCACTGGGAATGTCATCAATACCTCACTGAGAATGTCACCAGTACATCACTGGGAATGGCATCAATACATCACTGGGGATGTCATCAATACATCACTGGGGATGTCATCAATAAACGACTGGGGATGTCATCAATACATCACTGGGGATGTCATCAATACATCACTGGTATGTCACCAGTACATCACTGGGAATGGCATCAATACATCACTGGGGATGTCATCAATACATCACTGGGGATGTCATCAATAAACGACTGGGGATGTCATCAATACCTAACTGGGAATGTCATCAATACATCACTGGTAATGTCACCAGTACATCACTGGGAATGGCATCAATACATCACTGGAGGTGTCATCAATAAACGACTGGGGATGTCATCAATACATCACTGGGAATGTCATCAATACCTCACTGGGGATGTCATCATTACATCACTGGGGATGTCACCAATACATCACTGGGGATGTCATCAATACCTCTCTGGGAATGTCATCAATACCTCATTGGGAATGTCACCAATACATCACTGGTAATGTCATCAATACCTCACTGGGAATGTCATCATACATCACTGGAAATGTCATCAATACATCAATGGGGATGTCATCAATACATCATTGGGGATGTCATCAATACCTCTCTGGGGATGTCATCAATACATAATTGGGGATGTCATCAATATATCACTGGGAATGTCATCAATACCTCACTGGGGATGTCATCAATACATCACTGAGAATGTCATCAATACCTCACTTGGAATGTCATCAATACATCAATGTGTATGTCATCAATACATCACTGGGAATGTCATCAATACCTCACTGGGAATGTCATCAATACCTCACTGGGAATGTCATCAATACTTCACTGGGAATGTCATCAGTACCTCACTGGGAATGTCATCAATACCTCACTGGGAATGTCATCAATACATCACTGGGAATGTCATCAATACCTCACTGGGGATGTCATCAATACATCACTGGGAATGTCATCAATACCTCACTGGGAATGTAATCAATACTTCACTGGGAATGTCATCAATACCTCACTGGGAATGTCATCAATACCTCACTGGGGATGTCATCAATACGGGAATGTCATCAATACATCACTGGGAATGTCATCAATACCTCACTGGGAATGTCATCAATACCTCACTGGGAAATGTCATCAATACCTCACTGGGAATGTCACCAATACCTCACTGGGAATGTCATCAATACCTCACTGGGAATGTCACCAATACATCACTGGGAATGTCATCAATACAGCACTGGGAATGTCACCAATACCACATGCCTTTGCCTTCTTACAAGTATATACTATTATTAATTCTTCAGAAAAAGTTATATTTTCGCAATAAATCCGATTTACCATATGTGACTGTCCAGATACTTATAAATTTAATCTGTTTGTTTACATGTGTTGTTTTAGTGGTATGCAATACCAATAATCTTCGGGCAATATCATACAATATTAATCATTGATCTATGCTAACATGGTTCGGTTGATTGGAACTATCATTGTATTAATAACGGAATAATCTGACGCATCACAGACACTGCCAGAGCTATTCTGGTATTTGATCTAGCCTACATGTGATTCAAACTGTTGTTCAGGAGATGTCGTTTGATACATAATGTTTACGACGGACGATGGATGATGCACAACAGAGCATACAGAACCCATGGCGATCACAAAATTCACATTTTGCACTTTGATCATAGGTAAACTAAGTATGTTTATGAATGTTCTTACCTTTTATAATCGACCAGTAAAATAAATGTGGCAAATTTATCTTTGCTGGAAAAGTGTAAAATGCAATGTTATTTATCTCTCAAACTATTAGATATATACTCTTGGTCAATATCACTGTCACAATTTCTATCTCAGAAAATAATAAATTGTTTATAGAGGTTCAAAGATTTATTAAAGCGACTCGACGATTCGCATAATATCAATTATTTGTCCTTCGTTTTGTCTGGTAAGCATGGAGTGGGGAGAGCTAATCTTTGGGGTTGGGGTTCATGCATTATCTCTTAGTTTTAATTCATAAGCTCATATTCAAGTCATAAACTAATTGTACGTTTTTCCATTTCTTTATGTCATTTTTTTTCCTTTCGCATATGATATAATAATTAACAAATATTAACCACGAAACTAAATTGTATGTGGTCTTTTTCTACATCAGATCATACATTATAGAAATTGTTCATCCAACAATGTTTATTTAGTTCGAAGTGATGGGGAGGGCTGTAAATAATGTTGTTATAACTTGTAGCCCAACCCATTTGCTTTTTTTCCCTTGACAAAACAAATGTATCGTATACTGCAATCATATAACTACATATTAATCTCTGATTTGTTCTTAGTATTGTATGTATATATGTAATGTATTGTATGTATATATGCAATGTATTGTATGTATATATGCAATGTATTGTATGTATATATGTAATGTATTGTATGTATATATGTAATGTATTGTATGTATATCTGTAATGTATTGTATGTATATATGTAATGTATTGTATGTATACTGTCTAGGTAAAACAGCTAGCTAACCAACGAACACAACGTGTGTGAGTGTGAGTGTGATAAATTCTGAAAACAGATATAACCAAGGTTCAATATGTTGTAACAAGTGTGAATTCCCTGATATTCAAAATATCAGACAATTAATCTAAATACTGTTTAATATTATCCTAACATATTGACATTTAACGGAAATAATACGTTATTAACGCAATCTTACTTAATATATGCAATTTTACTGAAATTACATAACAGAGGTTGGTTCGAGAATAAGGGGACGAAAGTATTTAAGAAAATAAAAAGCCAACGGTTATTAATGGACAAAGTCAATATGATAGGGATAAAGTACTATGTCTATATTATAACAGAAATATATAAACTTACACCATGAGGGCTATAACTGTCTATAATTACTAAAACATTATTACCCAAGTGTATCAGTAAACAAGTGAAATCAAAAACATTTTAATTGTATTAAAAATAAATAAGATCTTTTTTTACTATAATCTTAATATGTATTCGTAGAATTATATGAAAACGAATTTTGCCGAAAATCTTACGGAATTTACCGTAGACATTCACATTATATTCATGTGATCGTAATTTAAATAAAAAGTTCTCAAAATGGTGCACCGTGTGCAAAATTAGTATCACCGATCATTCCCGTGTAACTTGTCAATGGCAGGGGTTTCAAAAATGGACATGTTTGTATCCAGTTGCATCCGCTTAGTAGAGAACAAGAGCGAATAACCAAAAACCGAATAATGCAACCAGGGTTCGATCTTTTGACCGGGAATCACTACAAAACGAACAGTTATGATCGTCTAAACGTACAGTGTGATAGATGAAGTGGTGATAGATGAAGTCGTGATAGCGCAGTGGATGCGCGTTCGCTTCAGGTGCGAAAGGTCCGGAGTTCGAGCCCTGCTGCAGCCGTTACGATTGTGCCCTTAGGCAAGTCATTTAAATTCCACGTTGCCTCTTCTCTCTCCCTCATGGCGATGGTTTCCATCAGGAATGAGGTCTCGAGAGTGATTAATATAAGTTGAAAGAACTTGTTTCGCCATCAAGCTAAAATAAATTTGTATAATCTACAGTGTAGATTTTCATACATTCAATTTTCTATGCGAATTGGGACAGCTACACACTATATTTACTATTTCCAGCTTTTTGTCTTGAGGATTATCAGAGTTTGTGTATGCCCATAGTGTAATGCGTTTATTCATATCAGTTTAGATTCGAGATAGAAAATGAATGCTTCTGATTCTAAAGACGGTGAGTTACACGATAATACATGTTGATGAAACTGTAGGATATAGCACTTATTACTCGTCGCTACCGGTTGTCCATATGAGCGACGCCTCCTGAAGAGATAAGTCATTTTAGATTTTTGGAGGATAGTGCAATGATACACATATAGGGGCATTCAGGAGTCTCCTGGTTCTTTTACGTGCACGGTGTACATCACTGTCACGAGACATCGGTGTGATGTCTAATCTAAAAGACTGCTCAGACTGGGGATCGAACCTACGATCCCTGGATTACAAGTTCAGCGTGTTACCACGGGCTGAGCCTAAAGTTCTGACAACATTAGTGATTGGCCCTCCCCATAGAAACGTTTTGAACACTACACAATGAAAGAGGCGTTATTACGCAATCAAAAGCTTAAACATGTACATAAATTATGCTATATAGTATGAATATATGTTGTATAGTATAGTTTATACAAATTTATTTTAGCTCGATTGCGAAACAAGTTATTTCAACTTATATAAATCACTCTCGAGACCTCATTCCTGATGGAATCCATCGCCACGAGGGAGAGAGAAGAGGCACCGTGGAATTTAAATGCCTTGCCTAAGGGCACAATCGTAACGGCTCCAGTGGGGCTCGAACTCCGGACCTTTCGCACCTGAAGCGAACGCACATCCACTGCGCTATCACGACTTCCACAAGATGAGTTGTATAGTATGAATATATGTTGTATTAGTCTTTGTCGTTTTCAAAGAAAGGTACTAGTCTGCATAATCCACTGTCCAGTTTCCGAAGATGTGCACCCCGATACCAAGGCTCAAACAAAAGTGATAACGAGAAAGGATTAAGGTTTAGGGAGTTGCTAAATCTATTATCTTAAGCGTGAAAGTAATATAAAGTACTGCTGTGAATAGTACAATATTGTCTTCGTATTTCAAAATATCTCTATCAAATAATAACAGTTTAGCACTAAGTGGATGATATGACAATTCTTGGAGCATTATATGTATAACATTGAAAGTAAGTGTTCTGCATTTTCGGTTGGAAATTCACATTCACATGT
>CM026402.1:10759243-10808304 GCA_014843695.1 Archivesica marissinica | reverse complement strand
ACAATACCGTATACATATACAATACCGTATACATGTACAATACCGTATACATGTACAATACCGTATACAATACCGTATGCATGTCGTATACATGTACAATACCGTATACATGTACAATACCGTATACATGTACAATACCGTATACATGTACAATACCATATACATGTACAATACCGTATACATGTACAATACCGTATACATGTACAATACCGTATACATGTACAATACCGTATACATGTACAATACCGTATACATGTACAATACCGTATACATGTACAATACCGTATACATGTACAATACCGTATACATGTACAATACCGTATACATGTACACTACCGTATACATGTACACTACCGTATACATGTACAATACCGTATACATGTACAATACCGTATACAATACCGTATACATGTACAATACCGTATACATGTACAATACCGTATACATGTACAATACCGTATACATGTACAATACCGTATACATGTACAATACCGTATACATGTACAATACCGTATACATGTACAATACCGTATACATGTACAATACCGTATACATGTACAATACCGTATACAATACCGTATACATGTACAATACCGTATACATGTACAATACCGTATACATGTACAATACCGTATACATGTACAATACCGTATACATGTACAATACCGTATACATGTACAATACCGTATACAATACCGTATACATGTACAATACCGTATACATGTACAATACCGTATACATGTACAATACCGTATACATGTACAATACCGTATACATGTACAATACCGTATACAATACTGTATACATGTACAATACCGTATACATGTACAATACCGTATACATGTACATATACCGTATACATGTACAATACCGTATACATGTACAATACCGTATACCGTATACCGTATACCGTATACATGTACAATACCGTATACATGTACAATACCGTATACCGTATACCGTATACCGTATACATGTACAATACCGTATACATGTACAATACCGTATACCGTATACCGTATACCGTATACCGTATACCGTATACATGTACAATACCGTATACATGTACAATACCGTATACCGTATACCGTATACCGTATACATGTACAATACCGTATACATGTACAATACCGTATACCGTATACCGTATACATGTACAATACCGTATACCGTATACCGTATACAATACCGTATAATATTATAATGGATATATACGTGTGTTATATTTAATTTTTCAAAACAAACCAATGAGATGAAACAATGTGAATGTTGACCCTGCAATACTACCATATTGTGGTGCTATAAGTTTCCAAATGTCCGTGCCATAATAATAATAATAATAATAATAATAAAGACTCTATTTAACGAGGGAACTTATTTGAACAATTAAATCAATCGACAATGAGGCCCTCAACAAATTAAAACATCAACTAGCACAATGAAACATGTAAACCATGACCAGTAAGTTTTCAATCTATCTTCCTCTAATGTCAAACCTCTCGCGGATACTTCATAGGAAATAAGATATAAGCTGCACAAACTAATACCTCTATACATGTATATGTATAATTTATCAGGTTAACGATCTGTTCTTAGCACCACCTGATATATTAAGCTTTGAAGTGTGAAACAGAATGTGCTATTTTGATGTGATAAGTGAAGAAATTCCACAAGTGTGACCCTGAATATATATATAAGAAATATTGTCTAAATCGTACCCTCTAATGTCAATCAGTAGTAGAGGGCGGTGATATGGCACATTTGAAAAATTATGGCACCAGAATATGGTAGTATGACACCAGAATATGGTATTGTGGCACCAGAATATGGTAGTATGGCACCAGAATATGGTAGTATGGCACCAGCATATGGTAGTATGGCACCAGAATATGGTAGTATGGCACCAAAATATATAATATGGCACCAGAATATGGTAGTATGGCACCAGCATATGGTAGTATGGCACCAGAATATGGTAGTATGGCACCAAAATATATAATATGGCACCAGAATATGGTACTACAACGACTACAAAACATACTGCTACTGCTGCTACTGCTGCTGCTGCTGCTACTGCTACTACTGCTGCTGCTGCTGCTACTGCTACTGCTGCTACTGCTACTGCTGCTACTGCTACTGCTGCTACTGCTGCTGCTGCTACTACTGCTACTACTACTACTACTACTGCTACTACTGCTACTGCTAACACTACTACTACTATACGACGACGACGACGACAACGACTACTACTACTACGCTGACTACGACCATAGCAAATACTACGACGACTACTACGACTACTTTTACGTTATAATATGTGAGCTCAGGTCTACATGGTTATTCTTCGTGGCAACAACTACTACTACCTTTTTAAAACGAAACATGATACATAAAACAAGCATGCTGTTATAGCATTGAACACACTATTTGTGTGTTGGGGTTTAAGGTCACGCCAACAGCTGAGGTCAACCGACTACTCTCTAGTTACTATTTGTGTGTTGGGGTTTACGGTCACGCCAACAGCTGAGGTCAAACGACTACTCTCTAGTTACTATTCTAGTTATATCAGGCACAGACGGAACCTGGGTAGAACCACCGACCTTCCGCAAGCCAGCTGGATAGCTTCCTAACATGAAATAATTCCACACCCAGTGCCCACAGCGGTTAGGGGCAAGTTATTAGTAGTCAACGACCTTAACCACTCGGCCACGGATGGCCCATTTAACTAATTAACAAGTATATTAACCAACAGTGTGGAGGGTGGTCCATTAGAAGCCAGAGTAAAATTTACGATTCCTTGGTCGCCACTCGAACTAACGGCTCTTCGACTGAGACCACGACAACGTATTACCCGCTACATCACTACACCACTACACCACGGCATCATGACAATAGTAAGCTGAGGATAATCCATTTCTAGAATACATTTAAGGATTAAAACCAGCGGTTTATGTATAGGATATAAGCCGAAAACGTCCAATATATAACATATTGGACTGTGTGAGGCGCGTAGCACCGAAGACAGTACCAATATTTTACATATTGGATCCGTTTGAAGCTTATATCTTACTTAAAACACACACTTATATAACAAGAACCTACTAATTAAAAGTGGTAATTTCCTGCATGTAAGCTTAGTATTTAATATAATACTCTGGCCTTTTTACCCCAGTCCAATATTAATAATAATGGACTGCAAGTACAAAGGTATGACGTCACGACAGTGTTTTAATGGGGTATGCAATAAATGTGTGCTGTTAAAGTGTTTTAAGCAGCAGAACTATATTGCACACATACATCAATAAGCGCAACACAAGTTTGTTTAATACCTCTATACCATGTATACCAATCGTAATACCACACACTCTGCTAGATTCGTAGTACGTCCGCCACACGGCATTTACCGTGTTCTAAACGCAACAGACCGAATGGGGATTTAACATTAGCAACTAAAAAGTGGTATAAGTGATACATTTTTCGTCACGCATGACTGAATACAGTATAAAATAAAACGTAAGCATACATCACATCACGGAAACCGGTCAGTGGATATAAATAGCGATACAGTGATCAGAGATCATCCATTATACGATCAACAGTATATATATTATTAAGGAATCATGTCTAACACAATGAGTTCTGAAAAACGGAAAAGATCATCTACAGGCAGTGAATTAGACTCTAGCCAGTTACATGAAGATATCCCTGTAGACTCACATACGTTAGAGAGTGAAAATAGGAAAACCAATAATAAACAGAAAAAGAAAAAAAGAAAAAAGATTGAATTGACAGAACATCGTGTCGATGAGTCATCAATAGACAAAGGCAACAAAATTGAGCAAAAACTAGAAGAAATTAGTAAACAACTCAGTTCTGTATTAACCAAAAATGATATGTCCTTTATTAAGAATATAATACAGGACACTGTAAACGAAATGAAAGAAGCTTTTCTCAGCTCTGTTATAAATAGAATAGGGATTCTTGAAGGCGAAATGCACGACAAAATGGTATTAAATGATCATTTAAAGAAAGAGCTGAGCACACACAAAAATGAAACTGAAGCATTAGAGGAAAAACATCAACTTCTAAGATCAAGTCTGCAATTGGAAAATGACAAATTGAAAGAACATATAAATGATCTTGAACAATATGGCAGAAGAAATAATGTACGGATAACAGGGTTAACACATGATGCTGATAGACAGACATCAGCAGAAACAACCAAGCAGGTACTGGGTATGCTAAACGACCACATGAAATTCAAGTTATCTATGTGCGACATCGATATAGCCCATAGACTGGGAAAACATTATCCAAATAAAAACAGGCCTGTCATTGTCAGATTTGTACAACGGCAAATCAAAATGGATGTGATGAGTAGAATAGGTATGCTCAGAGACGCTAGGTGTGGGATATACGTCAACGAAGATCTTACATCAATTAACAATTTAGTGCTGGCATCACTTAGACATAAGGATCGAGAACGCATTGCTAAATGCTGGTCTTTTGAGGGAAAATTATTCGCCAAATTTATCGTGAACGGTGTTGGCAACAAGGGAGAAACCTTTGTTACAAAACAAATACGCTATAACGACTACGCATCATGGTTAAATATGCCATGGCCGGAAAAGGCTGCCGTACAGACACAGAGAGAGTCATCAAAACGACAGACACCATAGATGCACCGTGGCACCCAATATAATTTAAATAAACTGTTAGCGGACCACTATCGTCAAATAAACATTTCTTGTGCGCATCGAGTTGCGTTACCATTATAACTTTTATCTATAGCAAGTAAAAACACGCCCATGTGTTATTATAAATAAGTTGTGTTTAGTAAAACCTGTTATTCATGGTTAGAATTCTTTTTTTTATGCATCCCTAATGGTGATTTCTTATGAAATTTGTTGTTGTTTTTACATGTATCACCAACACCGAGTTCGATCTTTTATTAAATTCTCTTGATGTTTTACGACCTAAGCACACATTAACTGTTTTTGCTATAAAAACATTATTATTTGTAAATTACCTCCCTTTTTATATATTATATTTACAAAATCAAAAATATATTGGTAAATAGTGGTTTTCTAGGGGTGGCACTTGGACTGTTTTTACATACGAAATATAGTTTTTACTTTTCCCTCCATTTGATGACCGAATCATAATTGATATACTTTAAGATTTGCAATAAACGTGACAATTCAATAATAATATGTGTATGCATTTATGTGGTGGCGACTTTAAATAAAACTACATCGTTCGCATATGTGTTAGTGGATGGGTCGCATCATAATGCCGATCGAACCTAATCTGAAATAACAACAACAACAACAACAACAACAACAACATTACAACTATGTAATAGAATCATGTTAATAAAAGTTGTACTGAATACAACAGTCACTAACTTTAACATAATATTATGTAGAATAAAAGTGTCTGTGCCATTTGTTCACCAAAGATATATAAATATGTCAAAACATATTATACCATTGAACGTGTGCGTGTGTCTGCATATTATTGTTTGGTACTTAGGAAATGTATGTATTGCTTAGTAATAATAGTATTTGATTTAATGTAATAATTACGACAGTAGTAAGAGTTCCTCAAATTAAGAGATACATTAAGAAGTAATGTGTAAATTTGCTATGAAAGATAGTTTCAAAATTAACACTCATTGTTACAAGTGAATCCTTCAAGTGAGAAGGTTTACTATGGAAGAAGGAGTGTGATTCATATTGGAATCGATAATGTTGTTAGTTAATTATAGACAAATGACCATTCTAGCTTCCTCATGGTTTCGTTTTTTCGTCTGAAGGAACGTGACATATGGGTATGTGCGCCCTCTGCAATAAGACACAACACATTGTCCTTGCTACGGGGCTGATGCGGCGGATTACTGAGATCGCTAGACATAACTGAAGGGGCAAGTCTAGAATTGTGTTTAGGGGTAGTGCATATCCCCGTGCTGTACTGTTTTTCGATCTATCCCCGTTGTGGGTATGGTTTGTTGTGCCGGATTGCAATAAGGGAAGACGTGGTTAGGCGTGTATGCACATATATTTGTTTATCTTTTGTACGTATATTGTATTTGTAAAATTACATTATTCCTCATAGGATAAAAACACATTTACACTAATAACAAAAAAGCAGGTACTGTAGTAAAATTACATTACCAATTGCACGAGCATGTTGTTTGAAGTTTTAAACTATTTTGTGACATCATACGTATATCAATATGTGTGATATTGATACCATTAAATTTATGATAATATTTATATTGATTCTATAAATGCACAATACGTGCTCTACATTGCTGATCCAAACGGTATATATGTTCTTCTCTCCAAATGGAAACTGTAATTTTTAGTTTCATTTGGTCTTTCGATCTCTCCTTTACAAATACTATGCATGTACCTTCCTTTTCATATCCGGAGAATCTGTCCTCTTTACACTTCCATGTTAGTGCATCCATGTCATTTATATTGCAGTGTGACTACTATTGCTTAAACTATTATGGTGAATAAAATATGTTCTTTTAATGTAAGGGGATTAGGCGAAATAAAAAAACGGAAACACATATTTAATTGGTTAAGAGAAAGTAAGTATGATATATGTCTATTACAAGAATTGCATTGCACAAAAACGTCTATTGGAATTTGGGAAAAGGAATGGGGATCGAAAATGTTTCTAAGTGGAGACAGTTCGAATAGCAAAGGAATTGGCATTTTATTATCAAACTCGATTTTATCTTACGAATATAGTGAACTTGTAGAAGGTCGTCTCCAATGCTTAAATGTTAAAATAAATGATACTGATATTTCATTATTGAACGTATATGGACCAAATAATGATGATATTAATTTCTTTAATGTACTCAAACAATTTATAGCGCACAATGACGAAAAAACCTTTATTATAGGCGGAGATTTTAATACAGTTCTTAATATCGAAATGGACAAAAAAAATGGAAGAATAGACACAAAGAAACTCAGTAGATCTAAACTTAACAGCATAATGCAAAATTATCAACTTACAGATATATGGCGAGTCAAAAATGTAGATTTAAATAAATTTACTTGGCACTCTAATAGTAAACCTCCAATCTTTTGCAGGTTAGACATTTTTCTTGTCTCTACAAACATACTAAATAGTGTAAAAGAATGTAAAATTACTACGGGAATAAGATCAGACCATTCGTTAGTGTTTCTAAAGCTTGATTTAAATAAACTAGTTAGAGGTACAGGATATTTTAAATTAAATAACTCTATTCTTCTGGAAACCCTATACCAAAACAAAATACAAGACGCTATTACTGAAACAACAGAAATAAACGTAGATACAAACCCCAATGCATTGTGGGAATTGATCAACGGTTCAATAGGAAACACTACTATTAAATACTTTGTCCATAAAAAGAGAACGGGCCAAGAACATGAACAGCAGTTAGTTAAAGATATAGACACATTAGAAGAACAACTTAGTACCGCACCAATGAATGAAACCTTGCTTGAAAATATTAAAAATAAAAAAGAAGAACTTGAACAATACTCACTGAGCAGAAGGATATCATTTAAGAACAAAATCACAATATATAGGAGGAATGGATAGAAACAGTAAATATTTTTCTAATCTTGAAAGGAAACAAAATGAGAGTAAAATAATATCTAGACTATTAATTGATGATAGGGAGGTAAATGAAGCCGATGCTATTTTAAATGAAACAAAATTATTTTATGAAATATTGTATAAGCGAAGTAATTATAATACATCGGAGTATGATTTCTTTCCTGAAAATACTGAAAAAATTAATGATGTACAAAGGGAATCCTGTGAATCACAGCCGAATTTTACAAAATAGTTTGGCCAGACATTAAAACTTACTATATTAATTCAATTAATTATTCATATGAAAATGGCAACTTAACACAATTGCAACAACAAAGTGTCATAAACCTTATCCCAAAGAAGGATAAGGAGCTAACCCTTCTTACGAATTGGAGAACAATATCACTTCTTAATATTGACTATAAAATAGCTACAAAAGCAATTGCAAACAGAATCAAAAGTGTGATTCCTAGTATAATTCATAATTCTCAAACCGGATTTATTAAAGGAAGATATATTGGCGAAAACATTAGGCTTATATACGATGTGATTGATAATCTTAATGATAATAACAAACCCGGACTACTTTTTTTCGCAGACTTTGAAAAGGCTTTTGACAGCTTAGATCATATATTCCTGTTAAAAACACTGGATTATTTTAACTTTGGAGATTCCATGACAAAAGGGGTACATGTTTTTTATCATGATATACAAGGGTGTATAACAAATAACGGTAATATGTCAGAATTTTTCAACATTGAACGGGGTGTTCGCCAAGGTTGTCCCCTTTCCCCTTACTTGTTCATAATAGCAATAGAAATATTATCTATAGCTGTTAGACAGGAACAAAATATCAAAGGATAATTTTATCAGAAAAAGAAATAAAGAACTCCATGTTTGCGGATGATGCAACATTTATAACAGACGGTTCTAACAACTCTTTTGGTACTCTAATCAAGATCATCGATGAATTCAGCGTAATATCAGGTCTTAAACTTAACACACACAAATCAACAGTACTTCGAATAGGCTCTTTAAGAAATACGGAAAAGATATTTTGCAAAATGAAACAACTCAAATGGACATCAAATCAGGCTATGACGTTAGGAATTATATTCAGTAATCAGAAAGAACACCGAAGCAAGCTCAATTTTGAACCAAAACTAGGTGAATTATACTCATGTTTGAACAAGTGGAAAAAACATAAGCTTAGTTTACTCGGAAAAATAACAGTAATAAAATCGTATGCACTACCCAAAATAATATACCCATTGTCTGTTCTTGAAAATCCTCCTGAAATATATTTCATGGAATTAACCAAATGTTTATACTCCTTCCTTTGGGATGGAAAACCCGATAAAATAGCCAGAACTATTATAACAAGAGACTATAAAGAAGGAGGTTTAAAATGATTGATGTCAATTCGTTTGTTAACGCACTAAAGGCTAATTGGGTTAAACGAATCTTAAATACAGGAATAAACAACAATGGTTACTGGAAAGATATTTACATTAAAGAAATTAATAAATTTGGTGGTAAAATGTTCTTTGAGTGCAATATCTGTTACAAGGATTTAAACAGACAAATAAAAAACAACTTCCTAAAAGATGTTATTGAAAGTTGGGCAAAAATTAACTATGATCCAAAGATAAATATGGTATCTAACGAAAGTATATGGAACAATTCCAAGATAAAAATTTCAAATTCTACCATATTCAATAAATCATGGTATGACAAAGGAGTTACGAAAAGTAAGCATTTATACGATGTTGATAACGAACAAATTTATAGTTTTAACACATTTAAGAATTTGTACGGAATTGAAAATAAAGATTTTCTTCAGTATTATTCACTGTTATCGAATATCCCCCAACAATGGAAAAACAATATTAAATTAGAAAGCCATCAAATACAACCATATCTACTCATCAACAACATTATGAAGATAAAGAAACCAAACAAATATTTGTACAAAAAATATCTTGAAAAGCACAATACTAGCATAATAAACAAAGCAGAACAAAAATGGAATAGTGAATTTGAAACCTTGGACTGGAAAAGTATTTACATAACACCATTTAAAAGTACAATATAATCTAAACTGAGGGTATTCCAGTACAAATATGTTACAAGAATATTGCCAACAAATAAATTTCTACATCAAATACATCTAGTTGACTCAAGTCTATGTGATTTCTGTACTATGCAAGTGGAAACCCTACGACATATATTCTGGGAATGCCCTCATATACAACATTTTTGGTCACATCTAGATATGTTCTTTGCGAGTCAAAATTTTAATATAACATTAAACTACCAAAATATAAGCTTTGGTTATAAATATATCTCAAATGACCAAATAATGTTGATAGTAAATTTTATTATTATTTTAGCAAAATTCTTTATCTTCAAAAATAAACTCAACCACACAACTCCTAGTTTTGAAGTGTTTGTTTGTTTCTGAGGAAATGAAAGGAAGTAGAAAGACATATTGCAATAATAAAGGACAAAATTGCTACTCATAATAAAAAATGGGATCAAATACAGCTGTAGGACAAATTCTCAAAACCGTTTTTTTTTCTCTCTTTATTTTGTTGCTAGAAAAATCTACTCTTTTAACTCTATTTAAATCTATTATCACTTCCTTCTATAAAAAAACATCTTATTCTTTGTGACCTTTCATGACATATTATTCTTAATCACTAACTGAAATGTTTAATACGTGCATGTATGTGTATGTATGTATATATGTATATGTGTGTAATTTGTTCTTGTAATGACATGAAAAGGAAAATAAAAAATATTAATACAAAAAAAAAAGGATGAGATCTACTTGATCGTAGACAGAGGTAATGAAGCATTGCATAGAACACATGTCAATGAGATAGGCCTATAGTTGGCGGGGTTTGACTTGTCTCCTTTTTTGTAAATGGAAGCAAAATGTGCTGAAATCCACTGGGATGGCAGTGATCCTTCGTTTTTTAAAGGCCTTATTCCGCCTTCTAATCATTCGCTTACCACTCTGATTGACCCAGGGTAGGTGATCTCTCATCGATGACTGTTTGGATGGAATCCATTTATCTGTAAGTATATTTAGAGCATGAGAAAAAAAGTGTTCCCATAACTCTTCAGTATTTAGTGCGGAATATTTACATTCTGTGATCATAACCTGGTGATAGTCATCTAATGACCTGTCAGTTTGATTTATTATTGATTGGTAGCATGTGAGGCTTTTGATAACGTATACCTGCATATGAGTTGAATTGTTTTTCGTCTACATTGTTATCACTGATGCCGGGTAGAATATTGACTTGATTTACTGGGGTTAGTTGTAAGGAATACATCCAGGATATTGTTTTCACGAGTCGGGAGTTTAACCATTTGGCTTAGGGTTGTATCATTAAACGTTTCAATGACCTGTCTATAGAAGGATGGGTGTTTGTAGTCGGTGGATGGGCTAGTAGTGTACAAGTCCATGTTTGGAAGGTTTAGGTCCCCGGCTTCCCAGATGTTGGAGAAACGTTTATTAACCTTTTCAATAGACTTACAGAATTGATTGAAACTGTCTATATCAAGCTCATGGGGTTAATAATAAGCGCCAATCCCAAGAGACATATTTCCTGCAAGGTTAAATTTCATCCATATGTCCTCACTCGGACTGTAGATCGGGCATTTCCTGGTTAAATCAGTCCCATATGGCAACAAATATACCCCCGCATACCTGATTGATATGCAAATATAGTAACTTATGTCTGTGGCATACACTGCATTAAATTCAAGTGTTTTGTCTACTATTAACCTGCAGTTGATGATTTGGACTTTTAGTGACCACTTTATGTTTTACTTATTCTGGACATCGGGGTTGCACTTGGGTGTGGACGTATGTACCTTAAGAAAGATACATTGCTCATGTATGCGCTGTCTATGTTGGCGAAGGGGTTGGACGTTTCGAAGGAGTCCAAGGATGGGACAGAACTGTTTGTAACAGTTATGCGTTCACATATGGAACACTTCCAGACTGAAAGTCCACCCGAAGAGTCTCCGACTCTGTCGTATATGGAGTCATTTATAGTTTGGCAATCGGCGTGGAACCAGACCGTCCACATGTCACACTGGACGCCCTTGCACGTGCAGGTGACGGGGGATGTTGACAATTTTCACACGGAAAGATTGTGGAGTCTCCTTTCCAAATACATGTCCGTTTGGATGGTGCCTGGGTTGATCTCGATATCATGGGATATTGCAAGTAGGAGGAGGAATAATGGGTGATACATACTGGTTTACCTTTCCCTTTGTGGTTTGTTGTCTTTTGAAACAGTTTCTTCAAGTGGGCAGTTTGGTTTAATATCTAGAGCTGGACAGAAACATTCTGACTATATGATACAAACATATTAATGCAAACAGGGCAATTGAAGTAATCTGAAACAGGATAACAACTAAATAATTCAACTGTAATGCTGTATATATCAGAGGAAAAGTAACATACAAGAGTACTAAGGGGAGATGATTACGGCTTGTTAATTTACATAAACTTTCGGTATGTGAACAATTCTGAAAACGGTTCTAATCTACATATAATAAAATGGGCATGAGTTCAATGGGTTTGTGTGTTGACCTATGTGTGTGTTACTGGAGAAAATATACTTAGTTGGCTGCTGTTGGAGAAGAGAGATAATTAATTATACGAGAACTGTTGAGAAAGGAAGTTGCGGTTGACACATGCGCAGTAAGGTTTCGAATAGTGTAGCGAAAACATTTTTTGTTATCGCTTTAGATCTATGTTGCACATTTCATCCAATTTATTCGGCAGGTTAAGGGTTAAATACATGTGTACCTTTCGTGTATCTATTTTTGGGGTTAGAGTACAAGTACATGATAACAAACTTGTGGAAGTTATTTAGCGACTCTTCAGTTGTACGTGGTGGAGGAAGACCACCACCATCCACCCATGGTCATTTACACTTTATTTATTTCACAACGATTGCGAAACAAGCTTTAACAACTTATATTAATCATTCCCGTTGGCGCGAATGAAAGCGTGTATGTGGTCATTCGGGTGGGAGGAAACCTGAGTACCTGGCGACCACGGTACCATCTCACATACTTCATGGTCCGAGGATAGATCCCGGCATTGGTGAGAAGAGAGCGTGCTAACGACTGCACTAATCGGACAGCTCTGCAACATGGTCATTTATTTCCAACACAGACTGGTGCCCGGGTAGACTCAATAGTATTTCAATAAGCCAGAAGGGTGGCTTTCTCATGTGAAAGAATTCCAAAACAAATAAATTACAAATAAGTGAATGGACAATTCATCAATTGTATGTGATTATGTGTGCAGGCAACCCCTTGCAATGTGTGTTTATGTATAGGATATAAGTCTTAAACGATCCAATGTGTAAAATATTGGACTGTGTTGGGCGCGTCGCCGAAGACAGTACCAATATTTTACATATTGGATCCGTTTGAGGTTTATACCTTACTTAAAACAGACACTTATATAAGAAGATCCTACCAATTAAAATTGTTAATTTCGTACTTGTATGCATAGTATTTAATATAATACTCTGGCATTTTGAAACAAGTTCAATCTTAATAATAATGGACTGCAAGTACAAAGGTATGACGTCACGACAGTGTTTTAAGCTAAACGAAGTAGTGAGTATATATCCTGCATGTACAAAAGCCGCCTAAATAATGAGAAGTAAAAACGTGCATTTTAAACCTCTGATTCATAGCACAGCAATTATAACCACGTGTTTATGTATCTGTGATAGCTATCAGGCAGTTTTCTTGGAACAATTATTTATAAGAAATAAGTTTTAGGTGCAAAGCTAAGCTGTAGAAAATGATTACATTTGTACAAGACTATGATTAAAATCTGTATTTAGAATGTGTGGATGGGATCCAAGGATATTTGGTTGATTAGGTTGACCGTGTAGGTGGAGACTATTCCATAGTCTTCTAGGGAAAAACGAGTTTAAGTGATACTGTTTCCTGGAAATTGGTATGAGCATGAACCTAGAGAGAAATCAATCAGATCCTTGTATTAGGTAGTTCATATTTCTTGACAAGATGGTGGTGGCCAACAAACACAAGACTATTTTGTATTTTATAACTTGAATTCACCGTTTATCTACATTGATCAGTGTTTGATTCAACGCACATTGTTCTCAATTATATATATTCATGTTTCCTGTTCCAATATTTGGAAACCTGTTCCAAGATTTGGAAATCTGTTCTAAGATTTGGAAAGCTGTTATAATTCTCATCCATTTTTCATTTATATTTATAATCTTTTGAAGTTTGAAGCCGCTGCATCTTGGAATCAAATACATATATATATATATTTAAATAATATATGTTATATTCATTTTTTCTTCAAAATAAGATTGTAAGTGATATCAATATAGGGCACGACTCCGTCATAGGCAATGACCATGTTGATGTCGCCTTTGTGTACACCATTAAATCGTTCAGCACTATAACAAAATGAAATAATGAGCCACGTAAGCATGATGATAATGCATCAAGTATAAAACTTTGGCCACAGTGATTTCGAAAGACGGATCTGTTGTCCAGTGGTAACACGCTGGACTGGTAATCCAGGAATCGCAGGTTCGATCCCCCGTCTGACCCTAATAACAATAAGTCTTTCAGGTGGGACATTAAACCGAGGTATTGTTTCGGTGCTGTACACCGTGCACGTAAAGAACAAGAGGATATTCTGGAATGGGTATCTGTCTGTATCATTGTACTATCCTCCATAAATCTAAAACGACTACTCTCTTCAGGAGGCGTCGCTCATATGGGCAACTGGTAGCGACGATAAATAAACGTAAACTACACAAAGAAGCTTAGTAACGCCCACCTGTATCAATCTCTCTCGTTGGTACGGACGAAAGCGTAAGCTTGGTACGGGTGTGGCTGGTTGAGGAACATTGTATGTTTGGGCAATTGATTGGAGTAGCTATTATAATTGCATGTTCTAATCTGTGATGTGGTTAGCGCGCTCGCTTCTCACCAATGCGACCTGGGTTCGATCATCGGACCGGGAAGTATGTGAGATGGTACGATGGTCGCCAAACCGGACAGGTGGGTTGTCTCCGGTTACTACGGTTTCCTCCCAAATGCATGACCACATATACGCTTTCATCCGAGCCAACGAGAGTGCTTAATATAAGTTAATACTTGCTTCGCATTCGTTGTAAAGTAAATGAAGCTTAACAATTATTTTTATTTGTTTCTAAATCCTATACCTATTCTCTTCTTCCTTTTTTCCTTTTTTTAATTATCATCAAATTTAGTAAAGTAATCTTGTATTCAGTCACGTTGTTTGTTATAATCTAGACGATTTGTTTTTAAAACTTTGTTTATTGTATTTTCCCGGGTTCAAATCCCGGAGTAGCCGTAATACAAATATCATGAAGTTGGTATGGTGATACAGCGCAAAGATACAATTACAATTGTTAAAGAATGAATTCGTTTGCAGAACACATATATGCATTGAGCAATAGAGACCCACTTATCGAAACGAGACTACAAGAGGGTTGTGTGCAGAGTAGGACATATATATATGCTGAGACAATAAGCGGGTTGTGTGCAGAGTAGGACAGATATATATGCTGATACTATAAGCGGGTTGTGTGCAGAGTAGGACAGATATATATGCTGAGACTATAAGCGGGTTGTATGCA
Organism: Archivesica marissinica; assembly: GCA_014843695.1. NCBI lineage: Eukaryota > Metazoa > Mollusca > Bivalvia > Venerida > Vesicomyidae > Archivesica > Archivesica marissinica. Next base: position 10,792,999 of record CM026402.1, on the reverse strand, counting down.
GGGTATGACATATATATATGCTGATACTATAAGAGGGTTGTGTGCAGAGTAGGACAGATATATATGCTGAGACAATAAGCGGGTTGTATGCAGGGTAGGACAGATATATATGCTGATACTATAAGAGGGGTGTGTGCAGAGTAAGACAGATATATATGCCGAGACTATAAGAGGGTTGTGTGCAGAGTAGGACAGATATATATGCTGAGACTATAAGCGCGTTGTGTGCAGAGTAGGACAGATATATATGCTGAGACTATAAGTGAGTTGTGTGCAAAGTAGGACAGATATATATGCTGAGACTATAAGAGGGTTGTGTGCAGAGTAGGACATATATATATATATATATGCTGGGACTATAAGCGGGTTGTGTGCAGAGTAGGACATATATATATATATGCTGACTCTATAAGAGGGTTGTGTGCAGAGTAGGACATATATATATATATGCTGACTCTATACGAGGGTTGTGTGCAGAGTAGGACATATATATATGCTGACACTATATTATGGTTGTGTGCAGAGTAGGACAGATATATATGATGAGACAATAAGCGGGGTGTGTGCAGAGTAGGACAGATATATATGCTGAGATTATAAGCGGGGTGTGTGCCGAGTAGGACATATATATATGCTGAGACTATAAGCGGGGTGTGTGCAGAGTAGGACAGATATATATGCCGAGACAATAAGAGGGTTGTGTGCAGAGTAGGACAGATATATATGCTGATACTATAAGAGGGTTGTTTGCAGAGTAGGACAGATATATATGCTGATACTATAAGAGGGTTGTGCGCAGAGTAGGACAGATATATATGCTGATACTATAAGAGGGTTGTGTGCAGAGTAGGACAGATATATATGCTGAGAGTATAAGCGGGGTGTGTGCAGAGTAGGACATATATATATGCTGCGACTATAAGCGGGGTGTGTGCAGAGTAGGACAGATATATATATATGTTGATACTATAAGCGGGGTGTGTGCAGAGTAGGACATATATATATGTTGATACTATAAGCGGGGTTGTGTGCAGAGTAGGACAGATATATATGCTGATACTATAAGAGGGTTGTGTGCAGAGTAGGACAGATATATATGCTGATACTATAAGAGGGTTGTATGCAGGGTAGGACAGATATATATGCTGAGACTATAAGAGGGTTGTGTGCAGAGTAGGACAGATATATATGCTGATACTATAAGAGGGCTGTGTGCAGAGTAAGACAGATATATATGCTGAGACTATAAGAGGGTTGTGTATATGATGTTAGTACTATCTTATATATAACCAATTCATGTAATAGGCAGACTGTGGAAACACTTTAGAACTTGCGACAGTCAGATTGTCAGGCAATTGAGATATTGTAAAACCATGAAGCATTTCAACATAGCGATACTATAAGAGGGTTGTGTGCAGTCACTTTGTTTGCTATAATCTTGACGATTTTTGTTAATACTTTATTTATCACTTCTTTTATCACTTATATTAATCACTCTCGTTGGCGCGGATGAGAGCGTACATGTGGACATTCGTGTGGGAGGAAACCGGAGTACCCGGAGAAAACCCACCTGTCCTTCTGGCGACAACCATACCATCTCACATACTTCCCGGTCCGAGGATCGCATCCTGGTTGCATCTGTGAGGAGAGGCGAGCGTCTTAACCACTGCATTAATCTAAACGTGTGGGGGAGGGTCGTAATTAATGTTGTTAAAACGTGTGGCCCAACACATTTGCTTCAACATATATTAACATTTCTTGTGCAAACAATACCATGAATCGTATAGTATGTATAAGTATACAAGTTCGTTCATTTGTGTTGTATTGTACACTGTACTGCAGCTCACTAACTATGTTAGGTCTAAAATGCCATGAATCGTATAGTATGCATAAGTATACAAGTTCGTTCATTTGTGTTGTATTGTACACTGTATTGCAGCTCTCTAACTCTGTTAGGTCTAAAATGCCATGAATCGTATAGTATGCATAAGTATACAAGTTCGTTCATTTGTGTTGTATTGTACACTGTACTGCAGCTCTCTAACTCTGTTAGGTCTAAAATGCCATGAATCGTATAGTATGCATAAGTATACAGGTTCGTTCATTTGTGTTGTATTGTACACTGTACTGCAGCTCACTAACTCTGTTATGACTAAAATGCCATGAATCGTATAGTATGCATAAGTATACAAGTTCGTTCTGCAATGATATCATGCACTGTGTGTTTAATTATATATATTTAAATATGTTGTGTATAATTGTTTTTGTTTTGAGGTCTTTATGCAAAATTAACCTTGTCCAATAAGCTTCTTCGTTAAATAAAGTCTTTAGTTTGTATATGTGTATATAATGCAATCGAATATTATTAAATTAAACTAAACATGTGTCATTCGTGTCGGAGGAAACAGGAGCACCCGGAGAAAACCTCATATGTCAGATCTTGCGACTACAGTACCAGCTCTCGCGATGACAATAGCTGATTTTATGAGCCTGCATGCATGGCAACATTTCTAACTCAATGTCATCTATTAATAGCTTGTCTAAAAAAATAAGTTAATCATTAATATACACTTCATACAATCTTGAACAATGAGTGTTCTGAGATAAAATATTAATAATAAACACTTGCTTGTTTTCCAGAATTATATCAGGTTGCCAAAGTATGTGGCTTGGGATTCTGATTAGCTTGATTCCGCCAAACTGCTCCGGGGTCCATGTAAGCTGGTCGTCTAGCCATTGCATTGTCAAGTATGCATCTAGAGATAAATATACCACAATGGCAAATAACAAAGAATTTACGGAGTTAGAACCAGTGACTTTAAGTGACCAAACAGAGGTCAAAGTGACTATATCAGTGTCAGACGCAAATACGCTAGATAGCAGTATATTTGAACCGTCGCCGATGTTACCAAATACCAATCGGCAACTACCATCAACCTGTAATAGCGATGTGGACGAACCTTGGCTCGCACAGGCGGACTACAGTATAAGCCCCGATACAGAGGCGGATCTGGCGGAGCTCCATGTGTTACAAACTTGGCTCAATGAACTACCAAGAGATATGTTTGTAAATACATTGCTATTAGAATACAGCAAGTCAGAAACGAAATTAGAACACAGCCGTCAAATGTTATTCAATATTCTTCGCGGCTCGAAGGATTTTCCATTCGATGTAGATAGTGACCTGAAGCGTCGAATTAACACTAGAAATGGCGATTCTGCTGATGTGAAACTGGCCTATGACATACACACAGTCTTAACGGTTGTCGAGGGTGAGAATTTCTCAGTATTGAAAGACATCATCAGTATGTCGAAGAAATCGAACCGACGTAAATCTTCTGCTACAATGCAACAAAACGACAAATGTCAATGCAAAGAGGAGATAACTCATCTAAAATCGACAATAGCATCCCTACAAGCAGATATATTGTTAATAAAACAGAGAAGTAGCGTTTCAGAAAACACTCGTACCGACGAATTGAAGAACATATATGATGCGGTGAAGATATTCGAAAATGATATATCGAGCAATCAGAAGCTTGTGCAGACATGTGTAGATAGCATAAAAGTGCGTATAACAAAGCTGGAAGCTAATGTAATACAAGAAGTAAAAACGTGTGAAACATTCATTCATTCCAACTCTAACTCACTTAAACAGTCGTTAAGTAGTGGAGGTTGTGATAGCGCAGTGGATGCGCGTTCGCTTCAGGTGCGAAAGGTCCGGAGTTCGAGCCCCACTGGAGCCGTTACGATTGTGCCCTTAGGCAAGGCATTTAAATTCCACGTTGCCTCTTCTCTCTCCCTCGTGGCGATGGATTTCATCAGGAATGAGGTCTCGAGAGTGATTTATATAAGTTGAAATAACTTGTTTCGCAATCGAGCTAAAATAAATTTGTATAAACTAAACAGTCGCAAGATAGCTTACTGAAGCTCTCATCTGCATATTCACATTTGAAAACATGTGTAGAAAATTGCCGTAATGGTGAACGGGATCATTCTCCAGACCCAGTGTCAAATACCGAAACATACATTTCTAACCCCCCGTCTATAAGCGACTCCCCAATACCCACCGGTATATTGACACCTGCGTCTGAGAGTGTAACCACAGATGTAGCAATAGAAGATAGAGTACCACACTCTACTGACATAGAGAATAAGTTGTCACCTGCTACCGACATGCCTCATATGTACACTGATACGCTTATTGCCACACCCTATATCGAAAATACCTATGTTCACAATCTTAACAAGGATGTAGATATGTCCCGCAACAATGTACAAATCCCTACCATTGTTTCAAAAAGGGATGATAATAGATCAGCAAATGACATATCATTTTCGCAAATACGCGCCCATCTTGGACCCTATGCAAAAAGGCCCGACCGGAGACCCTCGTATAGCAATGTCGTAGCTCACAGTAAAAGAACCCCTATCCCCCAATCGAACAACAACACCAATCCCCCGTCGAAAAATACGCCCCCGACGACTAGTGGGTCACGCAATGATACCCATAACCACACACACAATACGCGCCCTGCACCCAATTCCCAGGTAGGTGATGATGATGATGACGATTTCTCCCAATATGTTAGGAGACGTACCAAACGGTTCTATGTGGGAGGGTTCAAGCATAACATTACTGAGACTAAATTAACCAAAGGTATTGAGAGGAAAGGACCATCGGTCACAAAGGTCACTATATTTAGAAACCATAAGCTTAGAACGGTTGTAATTCGCATCAATGTAGAAGATGACGGCAATGCCAACCTTCTCGTTGATGACCCATATTTCTTGCCAAGAGGAGTAACCTGTAGGCCGTGGTTATCCATGAATGCTTATAAAAGCCGTTATAACACCCAGACAGATGATGATTACTCCGAGCAAAGATCATCTCGTCGTGGCCGAGATACATACCGTAACAGTTATAACAATGGCCAACATAATGGGTTAAACAGGTGGAAACACTACAATAACCAGAATTATAATCCCTATTCGACCCTGCGCGACTAATGTGACGAAGATCATGAATACTAAACCTAATAAATATGCAATCAATATTGCAACTTGGAATTCAACCGGTATCATTTCCAGTGCTAGCTACCTGTGTGACATGTTAACTAAGTCCGACGTTGATATATGTGGGGTATCAGAACACTGGTTGTTCAAACAAAATCTGCACTTTCTCGATTGTATTAACTCTGATTATGTGAGCTACGCTGTCTCGGACCCCGATCTTGATACGTGTAGTCATAGGCGGGTCGGTAAAGGTGGCATAGCCCTGTTATGGCATGGCGTATGACGCAATTTGTAACAATATTAGAAACTAATGTAAAACACTTTATTGGTGTACAAATTGTACTGAATCCTGGGGAGTATATTTTCGTTTTTCAGGTTTACTTACCATGTATGAATCATAGTATGAATATATACAGAAACTGTTTGGAAGAACTGGAGAACATGATATGTATTTATGAAGATAAAGGCTCATTGATTATAATGGGGGATTATAATACCGAACTATGCACTGAAAGTTTATCTACATATTTTAATATAGATTCTAGAGGCACACTATTATTAGAATTATTGAAAAAGTACTCACTTATACCAATACATACTCTGAACATATGCCGTTGGGCTAAATACAGTAACGTTCCATATATCACAAACAGAGAAACGTTGATAGATCATGTTATGATATCAGATAGAATCTTAAGCACCATATTGGACTGTCAAATCCTAGAAGATAGCGCACTAAATGTTTCAACCCATCGTCCAATCATTTGTTCTTTGTCTATACAGACGAGTCATGGTCCTAAGACTCGTGTCATTTCCCCAAATATTATCAATTGGCACAATGTTAAACAAGAACATGTTGACCAATATATGCACTTTTTAGAATGCAGCGATGTTTTGTCTTGCGCACTCGATTTCACGGTCAGACACACCTCGGATATAGACGATCTATACTCAGGAATCGTTGACATTGTAAACCTTGCAACTCAATTGTTCATATCAAAGGTTAAATTTAAATCATACATCAAACCCTATTGGAATGATCTTCTCACACGTTTACATAAAGAAATGGTCATAAAAGGCACAGAATGGATAAAACACCACAGGCCAACGAATGACGATTCCGTGTATATTAAACAATATAAGATGTATAAGAGAAAATTCTGCTCTGCTCATCGATTGGCAGTTTTGACATACTTAAATGAGCAAGACGCACAAGTTGACACGGCCGCTGAATGTGACAACAACGAATTTTGGCGGTTAATAAATAAACGTAGAAACAAAACAATAGACAACAAGGGATTTGAAATGTGCTTTGGTGGCACCACCTATAATAACCCCCAGGATATAAATTATGAATGGGGAAAGTACTTCTGTGACTTGTATTCTCCTTCGGCCGACCCAAGTTTTAGCGAAGAACATAAACATTCTGTGGAAACCGAATTATTAACTATTAAGTCCATAGTCTCTCCACAAACCAGTAGTAAACATGTTGTTAGTGTTGAAATGGTACAGACAGCACTTCGATCTTGTAAAAAGGAAAGGCCAGTGGAAATGACGATATATGCTACGAAAATGTCATATATGGTGGTTCACTATTAATAAAAGTCATAACCCAACTGTTTAATTACATGATTACATATTCATATACACCGTCTGAAATGAAAAAAGGTGTTATAGTAAGATTATATAAGGGCGGTAACAAAAAGAAAACTGATCCAAATAGCTACAGAGCGATTTCATTGTGCTCAGTCATTCTCAAACTATATGAGAAGGTCCTATTAAGTTTATTGAACAAGACAAAAAAGTAACATTCAATGCATCTCAGGGTGGTTTTCAGAAGAAAGTAAACTGCCTAATTACGTCATTCATGTTAAGAGAATGTGTAAATTATGGTATGGAACACCATTCTCCCATTTATGCTTGCTTCCTGGACGCTAGACAAGCCTTCGACAGGACTTGGATTGCATCGTTGCTTGTCAAACTATACAAAACTGGTATCCATGTTATGCTTTTCAAAGCTATCATGTCATTTTTTGATAACTGCTTAAGTTGCGTTAAGTCCAATGGTTACATGTCGGAGTGGTTCCCTATCCTACAGGGAACACGCCAAGGTCAATGTATGAGTCCGTTCCTCTACTTCGTCTTCATAAACGAACTAATGAATGAAGTAGAAAGAAGCCCATATTGCTTCAGGATTGGAGACTTGAGTTGTGGATGCCCTACCTCCGCCGATGACATGGTTGTATTATCGAACACTAAGCATGGTTTAGATACGTTAATCAACTTGTGTTATATGAACTCTAAACGTGAACTTTATCTCTACAACGCTACCAAATGCAATACTGTTGTATTCAATGACACCATGAGTACAGAGCGATACTGGAAACTGGGTGATGAAACCTTTCATGAAACCAGCAGTTACCTCCATCTAGGCGTCCAATGTAATAAAGACCTAGATGTAAGTGAAAATATAGCTACAAGTTGTGATCGGTTGCGTAAATCCTTCTTCAGCATTGTATACTGTGGTATTTATAGAAACGGCCTGCATCCTGCAACTTGTAAAAAAAATATACGAATCCATTGTACTACCAAAAGCATTATATGGGAGCGAATTGTGGAACGGTATCACCGATACCCAGTTACTCCCCTTGCGAAAATTACATAGACAATGTATCAAACGTATTCAATCTATCCCTACATCTACTAGAACGGATATAGCATTAAGCTGTCTCGGTATATATCCTATAGTCCAGCTGATAGATAAACGGTAACTTCTACTTTGGTCAACTCTGTCGATTAGATACCAAGTTTAAACTCAAAGACGTGTTTGTGCATAGAACCACATCATTCATGACATCTCCCAAAATTGCAAAAGGTTTTATCCCCGATATATATAGAATTCTAGGAAAATATAATCTGACACAGTTCTTCTTATATTACTTACACGGTGGTATATTCCCGAGCGTAGGTGTAGGGAAATATAACGTTAATCTGGCAGTAAAAAACCAGGTAGTATTCGACTGGAATAGTAGGTTACTTTGCGATGCAAGTTTAAATACTTTCTCCCTAGTCCAGTCAGAATATGAAACTTGTAACCTATGGAATTTCTGTAGAGAATACACATACCTACAGCCACATTGTACATCCGTCTTTATCCTAATGTGTAGGTTTTTCTCTCATAAATACGATATACAGTGTATGAAATGTCACTTGGTCACAGACTAGATTAGCAGACATATACTGTTGTTTTGCCCATTTAATGACAAATGGAGAACCACACTTTGGATGAAACTCTCTAAGTCTCTAGGTACCAGTACCGTTAAAAGTCTCTGCTCACACTCACCAGATCTGCAACTCATTGAAATGTTCCGTGGCTTTACAGCATTTCAATTGACAGACGATCAGAGAGTAGCAAGCTTTAAAGTGTTTTTACAATCTGCCTATTACATGAATTGGTTATGAGACAGTACTAAAGCAAGTATATGTACCAGCATCCATATCTACGCTACTCTGCACATACCTCTCTTATAGTTTCGTTTCGGTAAGGGGGTAACACTTGCAGTAATGTAAGAGATACCGTAACAATTGAATTTATTTTCGGTATGCTTTATATGTAGTATAAGCAAGTAATACAATATTACAGTGATATGTATATGTTTGTATTGGAATAATATATGTATACGCATGTGTGTATGTATACGTATGTATGTATATGTATGTATATATATACATGTGTGTATGCGTGTATTATGTATATATACATATGCTTGGTGCGTGTATATATGTATACGTGTGTGTTATTATATGGTACTACACATCGCCTGTTGCGATTATATATAGAATATGTATATAAGCGTTTATTTCTGTTACTTAATTTCCTTATAACATTGTAATATATTTCACTGTTGTAATTGTTCTTGTAATATGTGAATTGTATGCTCTTCAATACTGGAGGATAAATAAAGAATACTAGAGACAGTACCTGATTCTCCTGAAAGTATCAAACTCGATGGTGAAATCACAGTTGATAAATTACACGATAACACCGCTTTGGACTAGTTCATGCTATATTGATCAAACGCTTTAATTCTCGATGATATATACAACTATTTCAATTAATGTAGCCGCTATTACAGCAAATAGTGTTGCACGTCTACAAGAAACGCACAATTGTTGTCATCATAATATATATATCCATGTATCGTCCTTGGATGTCAGACCCCTTGCATGGGTGTACTTAGTCATGTTCTCGGATATTTTCTATAATAATAATATTATTATTAAATTTATGTTTAAGCATCTACACAGTCCTAATGTAATACTAATTTTAAATGTATGCTTAAACTCTTAATAAATGATTTAATTAAAGCTTTTTTACTATAATCAATAATTGATCAACATAGTGCATGCACACTTCAAATCACTTGCCCATCACAGCTACCTGCGGGTTCGAATCCTACTGTGGATGTGGACATATTGTATGTGAGGAAGCTATCCAGCTGGCTTGTGGTAGATCGGTGGTTCTATCCGGGTGTCCGTGCGTGCCTGTAATACGACTCGGAGAGGCACGCGTGGTCTTCCTCCACCAAATGCTCGAGAGCCGCCTGCACCGCTATACAACAAAACAAGCAAGCACTTTAAAACTGGTGTTCTACATGCGGAGTATAACAGTAGTATAGATTGTTACATGCGGAGTATAACAGTAGTATAAATTGCTACATGCGGAGTATAACAGTAGTATAGATTGCTACATGCGGAGTATAACAGTAGTATAGATTGCTGCATGCGTGTATTTATTTACCAGGCTGAGTATCCGCTTCAGTTGTATCCTGTGGCTGACATTGAGCGGGGATCCTTCAGGGAGCGACAGTTTATCATAGCCTTCCACAACATAACTCATCAATGACCGCCTGTGAGATGCACCTATGTATTGTTTGTTCAACATGATTAGTAGTTACATCAGAATGTCCTTAAAGTGGAATTAAATCGCAAAAAGCAATTAACATTAGTTCAGGTATAAATGCATTGCTATAGTAACTACAAATTCTTCCGAATACATTTGAACATTAAACACTGAATCAATAAACAGTGTTTTTGTTGTCTATACTTTCAAACTTGAAAGTAGGATTTCAAATAACGGTCATCCATGCTCCTGAATTGCCGTTTGTTTGTCATCGGAGTCAATACTAAACGCGAGATAATGTCGTTTAGAGATACGTTAGCTAAGCTTAGTCTACAAATAAATAGGCACAGGCACATATGTGAGATATAACGGTAAATATGTACCATACATCGTGTAACTCATGATATCCTAGTTGTATTACGCATGACTAGCGACCCTATTTACATTACTTTGTTATGTCAACAAACCGCAAATATTTGGAACAAACCACATTATAGGAAAATACATTCTGTAGAAATGTGCATTTTTACTGATGTAGTGTCGCTTTAAAGATATAGAGGATATTTGTGTTTATTAGTGTAAGATAGGATTTTATATCATCGAATGATCACCGAAATACGTGTGATCATGAGTTAGCCACGAGTGGAAAAACATATATCGATGACCATAGCTGTCGACGTACTATGCTTGTACCGGACATATCGGTAGCTGTCGACGTACTATGCCTGTATCGGACAGATCGGTAGCTGTCGACGTACTAGGCCTGTATCGGACAGATATGTAGCTGTCGACGTAATAAACTTGTACCGGACAGATCGGTAGCTGTCGACGTACTATACCTGTACCGGACATATCGGTAACTGCCGACGTATTATGCGTGTGATACAGTGTGAACTCCGTTTGTTAATTAAACAGAGTTATCAGTTATGTCCCTTTGACATACTTCAGGGATATATTTAGAGGATATATTTAGAATATATCCCATGTCACACATGGAAGGTCATGCGACCGAACAGCTGTTCAGAGCCACAATATATTCGTCACTGGGAAGAACACATGTTTATTGGTGTGGGACAGGTTTTATATTTTTAGCAAGGTAAATATGCTTTCAAATGTTTTGGGAGTTATTGCACTCAGTGCACAAAGATAATTTACAGGTTTAAAGTGAACTTGTTTTGTGTTGGCATTCCATATTTTGGCAGTAAATAAGTAAAACATTTACATTGAATGTTCTTCTGGTAAAGGTCAAGCTAGCAGCATTGTATTGTCTGGTAAAGGTCAAGCTAGTAGCATTGAATTCTGTTTCTAATAATTTTAATAGTTATTAATAATAACATGATATTCACAATTGCATATCGTCTCTTACACACACGTAATACTTATTTACAGGTTTATGTTTTGTCTAACAACCACGCTAAACGTTGAGGGCGAATGCATTGGGAGAAAGGAAACACTCGTTCCACAAATGGTAAGCTTTAGAAAGAGTGTAATTAAATGTACATTGAAGAAGTAAATTGTTGAATGCTACATATATATTTATTTGATTGAATATGTGATGTTTATTGAATATGTTGATGTATGTTGGATATCTCGCTATAGAAGATTATAGTCATGCTTCCGAGTCTTTGACGACACTGGACTCATTGATTGGTTGTGAAATGATTATGCCAGAATTAACAATTGCCACTGTGACATATGATGTATAAGTTGAATATATAGATACTATGTCTTTCAGGAGGATTGATGGATAAGACATATTATTCATTGCTGTTTTTATATATATATTTCAGAGTGTTTTTAAACATTCCAACCACGACATGCCATGGATTGCAATAAATGAATTGTTGCAACTCTACAGATGTGTTGTCTCCAAATTATTATTCTGTAGTGAATCCACCCCCCTCAGAACATATAAGTACAAGAGCTAGTCGGAAGGCGTACCTGTCCAAGATTAAAGGATAGGGAAAAAGCGAGATGCTACACTTGTACGGGATAGATTGGTAACTACCGACGTACTGTCCTTGTACAGGACAGATCGGTAACTGCAGACGTACCGTGCTTGTACGGGACATATTGGTAACTGCCGACGTACTGTGCTTGTACGGGACATATTGGTAACTGCAGACGTACTGTCCCTGTACGGGACAGATTGGTAACTGCCGACGTACTGTGCTTGTACCGGACATATCGGTAACTGCCGATGTACTATGCTTGTACCGGACATATCGGTAACTGCCGACGTACTGTGCTTGTACGGGACAGATTGATAACTGTCGACGTACTGTGCTTGTACCGGACATATCGGGAACTGCCGACGTACTATGCTTGTAACGGACATATCGGTAACTGCCGACGTACTGTGCTTGTACCGGACAGCTCGGTAACTGCCGGCGTACTGTGCATGTACGGGACAGATCGGTAACTGCCGACGTACTATTCTTGTACCGGACAGATCGGTAACTGCCGACGTGCTGTGCTTGTACCAGACAGATCGGTAACTGCCGACGTACTATGCTTGTACCGGACATATCGGGAACTGCCGACGTACTATGCTTGTACCGGACAGATCGGTAACTGCCGACGTAATGTGCTTGTACGGGACATATTGGTAACTGCCGACGTACTGTGCTTGTACGGGACAGATCGGTAACTGCAGACGTACTGTCCCTGTACGGGACAGATTGGTAACTGCCGACGTACTGTGCTTGTACCGGACATATCGGTAACTACCGATGTACTATGCTTGTACCGGACATATCGGTAACTGCCGACGTACTGTGCTTGTACCGGACAGCTCGGTAACTGCCGACGTACTGTGCATGTACGGGACAGATCGGTAACTGCCGACGTACTATTCTTGTACCGGACATATCGGTAACTGCCGACGTGCTGTGCTTGTACCAGACAGATCGGTAACTGCCGACGTACTATGCTTGTATCGGACATATCTGGAACTGCCGACGTACTATGCTTGTACCGGACAGATCGGTAACTGCCGACGTAATGTGCTTGTACGGGACAGATCGGTAACTGCCGACGTACTATGCGTGTACGGGACAGATCGGTAACTGCCGACGTACTGTGCTTGTACGGGACAGATCGGTAACAGCCGACGTACTGTGCTTGTACTGGATAGATCGGTAACTGCCGACGTACTATGTTTGTACGGGATAGATCGGAACCATATTTTGTTTGTATGCTATGTTCATAGCTTACAAGTCGGTGACTGCCAATGTGTTCAGGTGCATGCCGAGAAACTTAAATTGGACACCATGGTGCAGGCATGTAGGCTTACAGTGCTTCCACGGTACATATAGTGGAGAAACCTATGCTCGGACTTAATTCTACATATCATGGCCTATAAAAAACGTTAAATGCACTTGCCGTATATTATTATTTTAAGTCGTGAACAAAACTTTCAGAACATTGTTGCTGAAAATTGTAGCTTTATTTCGTGATCATGCGCCTCAATACAGCTATCGCAACGACACCTGTTTCCATTGGGAACTAGATATTTGAGGGCACCTATGCATGGCGTACATGAGTGTTTTATATATGCACGTGTAAAAGTTGAATATATTATTTTGACTTAGTAACATCAATAACTAACAATATTATATTTTTTCCAAAGCCGAATAGCTACCTGTAATGCTCATAAACCGCATCATTTCGGTGGAAAACATTTCCCAACAAGTTTTCTGTTTATATTCTGCTACTGAACCAGTCAGGTGACAGTTGCATTATGCTACCGGTACGCACAACGGAACGTTATTGAACCATGCTTCCCCTCTGTCAGCGAAAATAGGTTAAAACAATTTAAATAGTTTAAATACGGATGTAAATGGAAAAAATACGCCGAGCATAGGAATACGCCGAGCATAGGAATACGTATTCCGAGCATAGGTTCCACCACTCTTATCGTTATTCTTATACCAGGAGGTATGAGGAGGATGGAACCTAATGTTGCTATAACGTGTGGTTCAACCCATGTGTACATGTATGCAGTACATGTATGATTGTGTATATGTATATACCGGTATATAACTTGTAGTCCAACCCATATGTACATGTATGCAGTACGTGTATGATTGTGTATATGTATATACCGGTATATAACTTGTAGTCCAACCCATGTGTACATGCATGCAGTACGTGTATGATTGTGTATATGTATATACCGGTATATAACTTGTAGTCCAACCCATGTGTACATGTATGCAGTACGTGTATGATTGTGATTGTGTATATGTATATACCGGTATATAACTTGTAGTCCAACCCATGTGTACATGTATGCAGTGCGTGTATGATTGTGATTGTGAGTGTGTATATACCGGTATATAACTTGTAGTCCAACCCATATGTACATGTATGCAGTACTTGTATGAGTGTGATTGTGTATATGTATATACCGGTATATAACTTGTAGTCCAACCCATATGTACATGTATGCAGTACGTGTATGATTGTGATTGTGTATATGTATATACCGGTATATAACTTGTAGTCCAACCCATATGTACATGCATGCAGTACTTGTATGATTGTGATTGTGTATATATATATACCGGTATATAACTTGTGATCCAACCCATGTGTACATGTATGCAGAACGTGTATGATTGTGATCGTGTATATGTATATACATATACAATAAAATATGATTAAACTAAATAATCTTACACCGGACGAGCCCGTAACTGCTAGTATACTTTGCTTACACGGTGCAGGTCAACGTGCTATGCCTAATATGTTCATGTGGACGTATTGTTGGGGTATAGTCTACGCGGTATGGTTATAAAGACGGTACAGCAGGTTTTAACAACTTATATTAATCACTCTCGTTGGAGCGGATAAATTTGGCCGTTCGTGTTGGAGGAAACCGGAGTACCCGGAAAATCCCCCACTTTTCCAATCTGGATCGAACTCGGGTTGCATTGGTGAAGAGCGAGCGCGCTAACCACTGCGCTAATCGGACAGCTTCAAGTTCTCGGACTGGCCTTCTGGTATAATCACCGACCTTCCGTGAGTGATCTAGGTAGCTTCCTTTCTTGGAATAATTCGACTTACACGCTACATTAAGATAAACATAAGTATGAATTTTAAGCAACGTGTACCTGAATTGTATACTACACGTTGCTTAGAATACATAATTATATCATAGGACATAGAAAACGCACACTTCGGATAAGTGTATTTTACATGAAACGCAATAACTTTATAAATGCATATACCTATGCATTTTCTTAAAGTTGTTCAGTTTGTGTTTTGTAATAAAGATGTGATATATCTTTGATGGAATCCTTCGTATTTCGTTTTCATGTAATAATAATCATATAATTGTGTGCGTTTTCTGTGCCCTATGATATAATTATGTATTCTAAGCAACGTGTACCGTCTCCGTGGCCTAGTGGTTAAGGCGTCCGCCTACGGAGAGAGAGGTTCGAACCTTGTCATGGATTGGTTCTGATATGACCGGTTGGTGAGCCGCCATCTAGTTAAATAATGGTTACATATTGCGTACCAGCATGTCGCTTGGCATACAAGTATAGGATTCGGGAAGTACTGATGTTCATAAAAATGAGGTTTCTCTTAAGTCAGAAATGACATGCTCTTTAAATAGGGGTGACACTATAATAAACAAAAACACGCTTGTACCTGCATTGTATTTAATAAAAGTATACTATTCTTACAACTTTGATAGTAATAATAATAAAACAATATGTAAAAATATATTTAGTTTTACTTACCATGTGCAACTACAAGGATAACAAACGCAAAAGTACATTTCATAATATCCATTATAACATAACAACTATTTCGAGGATGGTTCAAAGATGTGTACTTTTGTCAGTATATTGTCTTTATAAGTATTTCAGTATAATGGAAGCAATCATATTATTATAATAAACTGAGCTATCATTTCGACATTTTGTTTTCTAAATGTCAACTAGTGATATTTCCTGCCGAGAAAATAAACTAAGTAGGATATAGTAAATCATGTGGGTATGAACATGTGGTGCAGGGGATAAGCTTACATTAATATGTCCATGAGCATGCGCATTAACTCTGGTAGCTCACTATACGGTACATATATATGTTTACATTATATTGGTCAGCTCTCGTACGGTACATATATATGTTTACATTATATTGGTCAACTCTCGTACGGTACATAGGTATGTTTACAAGTGAATGGTCAACTCTCGTACGGTACATAGGTATGCTTACATTAGATTGGTCAGCTCTCGTACGGTACATATGTATGTTTACAAGAGATTGGTTAACTCTCGTACGGTACATAGGTATGTTTACATTAGAAGGGTCAACTCTCGTACGGTACATAGGTATGCTTACATTAGAGTGGTCAACTCTCGTACGGTACATATGTATGTTTACATTAGAATGTTTAACTCTTGTACGGTACATATGTATGTTTAAATTATATTGGTTAACTCTCGTACGGTACATATGTATGTTTACATTAGATTGGTTAACTCTCGTACGGTACATAGGTATGTTTGCATTAGAATGGTCAACTCTCGTACGGTACATAGGTATGTTTACTTTAGATTGGTTAAATTTCGTACGGTACATAGGTGTGTTTACATTATAATTGTTAACTCTCGTACGGTACATTGGTATGTTTGCATTAGAATGGTCAACTCTCGTACGGTACATAGGTATGTTTACTTTAGATTGGTTAAATCTCGTACGGTACATAGGTGTGTTTACATTAGAATTGTTAACTCTCGTACGGTACATAGGTATGTTTACATTAGATTGGTTAACTCTCGTACAGTACATAGGTATGTTTACAGTTTTTTTTACGGAGGTTGGTGCACCAAGTACTGGTTAACCGCTGGAGCCTGCCCAGGAAAGGTGTTGTTAGGTAAACTGCCCGTCGCTCAAATGGGAAACAAGTAGCGACGTTAAATAAACTTTTAAAAAAAAGGTTAACTCTCATGATGTACATAGGTATGTTTATAACTCTCGTATACCACTATACAATGCGATACATAGGTATGTTTACATGAGATTTGTTAACTATCGTATAGCACTATACAATACGGTACATAGGTATGTTTACATGATATTTGTTAACTCTCGTATAACACAATGCGGTACATAGGTATGTTTACATGAGATTTGTTAACTCTCGTATAACACAATGCGGCACATAGGTAGGTTTACATGAGATTTGTTAACTCTCGTATAACACAATGCGGTACATAGATATGTTTACATGAGATTCGTTAACTCTCGTATACCACTATACAATACGGTACATATGTATGTTTACATGAGATTTGTTAACTCTCGTATAACACAATACGGTACATAGAAAATAAAACCCGTAGTTCAATATGTGACAGTGTGAAAATAACGGAAACTAATATTGTTATATAAAAGTCATTTCATCAGGTTTGTTATCTCCCTTATTTCATAATTCCATAGGCGCATGAATACACATTAATTTTGTCATGGGGTAATTGGCTTTACCGCCCGATTTGATATTCACTCAGTTGTCAAGTTCTTTGGAAAGAAGACATACATTTATTTACTTGCTGGGTATTGAAGATTTTGCACATTATCTACGGTTTTAATAAGGTTAGCTTAATTCGAATGAACGAATAGCATTGTCTGATACTAATGCATTTTATAATAAATAAGTGATTAGCGGGAATGGTATTGAGCACCGGTTTCTTTAACAGAGTCAGAGTATATTGTTCGTATTAATCATTAATGCATGTTTATATTTCTGCGTGTGATGTGTCTTTACCCATTGGAATGAACACTTTCAAAGTAGAAGTGGAATTCATTACTCCATGCATGTTAAATACCTATCATGCTATGCTATGTGCACGTTTAGCTTAGTTTTAAGCATTGTTTATTTCAAGCCATGCAACATATACAAATATACAGATTACACAAAATATAGATACACGAATGAAAAGGGATTATAACTGAAAGCTATTATAGTTTATAGAGGCCTTCTCCTATACTATTAATTTAAATTTGAATAAATGGTAGGTAAACATTTTAATCATGAACTGTAAATTAGAATATAAATAAGATAAAGAGTGAAACAAGTACATATAGTTAACTGATTGAGAAGGTTGACACTGATATTGACTCAGAAGAAAGAAGAAAGATAGAACAAGGAATATGATCTATTCATTTAGTGAACAGATGCTCATGACAATCGTGTGCTTTCCCGTATGTAGTATTGGACTGCTTGAAATATGTTTGCATTGCAATCATCGCTAAGATCCCGGTCTCCGTGTATTAGAATGTATAGCGTTATTGTACAATATTTAGAAGTATTTGCAAGTAGACGAATTCTGATGTCATTATAACAGAGACATTCAAAGAAAAAATGATGATTACTTTCAGGAAGACCACATTGACAGAGGGGTGATGGAGAAATGTTTTTTTCGAACACATTTTGGTTTAATGAGCTATAACTGAGGCCAGTGATATATGGCCAATAGAGGTTGATCTATGGCCAATAGTCACTAAACTAGTCACTATGATGAAGATATTATACTTTAAGTCATGTGTATGTAATTGTTGATGCGCTATGCTTGTGTATATATTGAATATGACTTATTGGTGTTGGTATTATCGTCTGTTGACAGGTTTTCGATACATAAATGTTTTCGATACTTTTCGTCTCGCGCATTTATGCTGAACCGGAAGTACACTGACGTCATACATTGTTATGTAAGGTATTCCCACACTGCATCATTCATTCCGCTGAAGTGGTTTTCCAATATGCATCGTAAAATGAAGCAAATAATCATTTTTATAATTAGTAATATTATAAAATTAATATGCACACATAGCAGTTAGACCTGACCAATTTAAACTCCTCCTCCACGCAAAGTTGTATACAAACTAGATGGTTGCATATTCAGTAGGATAGTTGGTTGGCAATGGCGATTTGGAAGTCGTCCAAGATTGTCTGGTCAACCGCAGCTTGAGACAGGTTGTTCCTTCTCTGTCCGATGATCGAATCCCTGTTGTGTTCCTGAGACACGAGCGTGCTAACCGTTCTGCTAATCGGACAACCATCATATAGCATCGTATGTAACGTGTGTGTTTTATGGTTATTTATCGTCGCTACCGGTTGCCCATATGAACGATGCCTCCTGAAAAGATTAGACATTTTAAATTTAGGAGGATAGTGCAATGATACAGACAGAGAACCATTTCAGAGTATCCTCTGGTTCTTTTACGTGCTCGGTCTAAAGCACCGACACAATACCTCGGTTTAAAGTCCCATCTGAAAGACTGTTAATTTTATTAGGGTCAGACGGTGAATTGAACCTGCGACCCCTGGGTTACCAGTCCAACGTGTTATACGTTGGACTATATATGTGTCTGTATGATACGGTTGCCTGGTTTTGATTACCGTGCCGAATTCATGTCAGTCATAGAAATTGCTAGTGAACAAATTAACAGGTGGATATAGTAATATCATCCAGTCCGAGATTGATTGACAGCTGCATGTTGCTGCCCACAATTGGTTGTAACCCTTCATCGTGGCAAGCAATACCACAGGGATTCGGCGCATATACATTTTAAGTACAGGAATATTATGTCCACCATGAATATATATATATATATATATATAACAATCGCGTTATATATCTCTCCGACATGTACATGCAGCAAGGTTTCTACGTCGTACATTCATTTCCGAACGTTTATATGCAAACGAACTTCGTTGCCTAGATCTAGACGAACCATGAATAATGGTTCGATTCAATGATAGTTGTGTGGGTTGACACATAATATTGGCCAAACAAATTGTGTATTGGTAGCTTTCTGTTATATACTCGTTATGAATACATCCAATATATCCTCTCTCGAGGTTTGATATGAATCCATATACAATACGAATGTGTTTTATAATAATATAGACACCGTTTTTATATTTATTTGGTTATGCAATTCAGTGACGAGTGGTTTAAATCTACACAAACTCATGTAGGGATATGCATTCTAAAAATAGAATGTGTCATGTATGTAATCGCATGTTAATGCATAGTTCTATGGATCAGCTATTATTATGTTATCTTAATATAACATTTTATGATATGTTCGCGAACATCGACATTTTGTTCTTAGCAGTCAATAGCATTCGCTTTATAAGACTTAGTATTCTTTCTGTAAAATTGTAATGTAAATGCTTCTTTTAAAATTTCAAAACATGCTTTGACATTTGCCAATGGTGCTCCTACCGTATGACATTGACAAGTATACGTCATACCAGCATTCCTATTTAATGATGCTCCTACCGTATGACATTGACAAGTATACGTCGTACCAGCATTCCTATTTAATGATGCTCCTACCGTATGACATTGACAAGTATACGTCCTACCAGCATTCCTATTTAATGATGCTACTACCGTATGACATTGACAAGTATACGTCCTACCAGCATTCCTATTTAATGATGCTCCTACCGTATGGCATTGACAAGTATACGTCGTACCAGCATTCCTATTTAATGATGTTCTTACCGTATGACATTGACACGTATACGTCGTACCAGCATTCCTATTTAATGATGCTCCTACCGTATGACATTGACAAGCATACGTCGTACCAGCATTCCTATTTAATGATGCTCTTACCGTATGACATTGACACGTATACGTCGTACCAGCATTCCTATTTAATGATGCTCCTACCGTATGGCATTGACACAATTACGTCGTACCAGCATTCCTATTTAATGATGCTCCTACCGTATGACATTGACAAGTATACGTCGTACCAGCATTCCTATTCAATGATGCTCCTACCGTATGACATTCACAAGAATACGTCATACCAGCATTCCTTGTTATCCTAGTATGCACTCTCGTATAATATAGTTTCGATAAGGGGGTAATACTTGCAGTAAGGTAAGACATAATGACACTATTAAAGGTAAATTAATTTTTATTACTGTTTACTTTATATATATTTTGTGTACAATAGTTACGTGTGCTTTATACAATATTACAGTGATATGAATACATATATAATGACAGAAATACATACATACAGTTTATTTCAAATGCAGTACGCTAACATCATTGTGTAGTGAACATCTTCATAAACAAGTTCATACACACGAAGAGAAGGCCCTGTAATTTGATACCCAATAACATTTCCTTTCTAACATATTTCCGGATCCATTACTTTTCGTTTTACTTTAATAACGAAAAGTTAGTGAAATAGTATTTGCAATGTGTCTGCAATAATTGCATATATAATACATAATACAATGTGTATGCATATATACCTTACCCGAATATATACATACACACATAACATACAACACATACACGCTACTGAAATACATATGTCGTAGAAATGGTATCTCCAGAAACAAGGCATTATTACTCTATTACCCAAGCCTGGTAAACAATTAGACATATTATCAAACTGGCGGCCTATAAGTTTACTCAACATTGACTATAAGATTGCAACCAAAGCTATTGCGAATCGGATAAAACATGTATTACCCCATATAATAAGTACCAATCAAACTGGATTTATGAAGGACCGATATATTGGTGAGAACGTACTATTAATATTTGACACTATAGACTACATCAACGAACACAACCTTCCAGGCCTAATATTCTTTTCAGACTACGAAAAAGCCTTTGATAGCATAAACCATAATTTTCTCTACAAATGTCTAAATCATTTTAATTTTGGTGACCCCATCATTTCTTAGATAACACTGTTTTATAAAAATATAAATTGTATAATCATTAGCAATGGTTATTTAACAGAATATTTGCCTATACAAAGAGGCGTACGACAAGGCTGTCCATTATCATCGTATCTATTTAGCATATGTATGGAACTATTGTCATATCAAATCACTATTGATAACGATATAAAGGGAATCACCATAAATAATAAAGAAATAAAACAAATATTATTTGCTGACGATGCATCCTACATATTAAATGGGAAAAAAAGATCATTTGAACATTTAATAGATGTAATTACTGAATTTGGAATCATAAGTGGTCTAAAACTAAATGTATTAAAATCTGTAATACTAGGAATTGGATCATTACGAAATACAAACACATCTTACTGCAACCAGAAAGACATTTTATGGACATCTGAAAAAACAAAGACTCTTGGCATATATTTTAGCAACAATAAAGAAA
Organism: Archivesica marissinica; assembly: GCA_014843695.1. NCBI lineage: Eukaryota > Metazoa > Mollusca > Bivalvia > Venerida > Vesicomyidae > Archivesica > Archivesica marissinica. The sequence goes on along the minus strand of CM026402.1, from coordinate 10,770,886 downwards.
TGACTTTGCATCTAAATCTTGAACCAAAACTGCGAGAATTTTAAAACTGTCTGAAACAATGGCAACATCGTAAACTGACACTTCTAGGTAAAGTGATAGTAATAAAGACATTTGCTCTCCCAAAAGTGGTATATCTATTTACCGTTTTACCAAACCCAACAGAAAAAGTGCTAGCGGATATAAATCATGCAATATTTAACTTCATCTGGGAAGGAAAACCTGATAAAATAAAACATAATATACTTGTTCAAGATTATGAATATGGAGGAATAAAATTAACAAGTATACATGCATTTCTACATACAATTAAGGCAAGCTGGGTCAAAAGGATAACACACAATAACACAGGTTCTTGGACATGTTTTTATGATAAGTATCTAAAACAATTTGGTGGAAACTTCTTATTTGAATGTAACTTATCACCCAAAGACATAAATAAATTATGCCAAACACAACCTTTCCTAAAAGACGCTTTGATTTCCTGGTTTAAAATAAAACATATGTACGAAAATAATAATGTTATAATTATTAGACCCATTATTTGGAATAATTCTGACATCAGAATAACAGGAAAACCAGTTATCAATCAGGAATGGTACAATAACGGAATAAAGTATGTTGATCACCTATATGATTTTAGATATATCAATTTTTACAATTTTGAAAACCTTAAGCAATTGTATAATTTACGCAATAATGATTTTTTAAAATACCACTCTTTGATCGGTTGTATACCTAAAAAGTGCAAAGAAAAACTAAATCAACACATTATTACTGGGCTAAAACCGGAAAACATGCTAGAAAAATAAAAAGAGTAAAGAAACCAAATAAACTATTATATCAAATACAGATACATTTAAAGAACATAGAACGTAGACATTCTGAGCGAAAATGGTCTCAATTGTTCAGCGATGACAATCTCAAATGGAAAATAATCTACTGCATGGCATAATTATAAAGCAACGATTGACACTAAGCTGAGAAATTATCAATATAAATTTTTAATGAGACTAGTTCCAACAAACAAGTATCTCCATATGTGTAAATTAACTGAATCATCCCTATGTGACTTCTGTAATATGAGCATAGAAAGTATAGAACACCTGTTTTGGGAATGCCCGATCATACAAGACCTATGGACAAGCATTCGTAATTATCTAGGAACTATTGGTATTAATATGTCTTTAAACTTTAAAGACATTTGTTTATGGTGCGAAAATAATAACATTGTTAATTTTATAATAATCCTGTGCAAATACTTTATCTCAAATATGAAATATAGTAAAATCCTGCCAAAGTTTGAATCATTTAAAAAGTACTTGTATCAAAGGATCGAAATCGAAAAAGACATTGCTTCATATTCTGGAAAAAAGATAGACACAACTTGAAATGGTCAAAGTTTAACTAAGCTAATCAAATATACATGCATATCAATTAATGTTTTCATAAATACAGTACAAAGATAACTCTAAACAACACAGGACCTGGAACAGCTTACACTACAAATGAACCCCCACACCAATTATCCAACCCCTACAAATCCTTGTTTGACACACTCCTTATTCTATTAACAAATAGAAATGTTAGCAAGCAGAAGCGATCAGCCACTCATTACATCTCTCTCTCCTGTCTCTCTCTCTCTCTCTCTCTCGCTCTCTCGCTTTACCCATTGTTCAATTTTAACTGTTGACAATCTTTGTATGCACTCATTCTTAAGGGACACACTGTACATATAGATATTCGAACTGAAGTAATATGTATACTATTAAAAACCAAAATAATTCGAATATGTCCAATAAATGATATGCATAAAAAATAAAGCTGACCCTGAAAGGGGCCCTCATAATGAAAAATACGAATGGGTTCTTGTGTTTTATCTTAATATCACTCATGACTATTATTTATTATAGTGCCTTGTGCTATTCAATACATACATACATCAAATTATATTACAATAAGCTAACACCTTTATAGGAAAAAATGTGATTAACATGACACACCAAATATGTGCCTAGTTCCCAGAAGTGTATCACATAGTGTAGCCGGTCCAGTGATTGGTTGTATATGATGTTGATACAGAAAAGGTATCATATATGTATAAATGGGATAGTGGTAAACAGGACCTATATGTGAACTTAATATCTAGTCATAGTGTCTCTAATCAGTTTGAGAATATATGTTATAATCTTTCAATGGTTGAAAACAGAGCAGATGTAAATGAAAACCTACATTCTTTTTGTAATATTTTAGAGGATGTTTGTGCACCATTATTTAAAAAATATATCAATAGAAATACATGTAGATCTAGTAGTATAGGACATTGTAGTAATGAAAAAAAACTACCGTATTTTGATGCAGACTGTATGCAATTAAGATGTAATTATTATAAATGTTTAAATAGTTATAGAACAAACGTTCGTGATCAAACTAGAATTGCTATGGTGCAGGCTAGAAGTGTTTATAAAAATACTTTAAGGAAAAAGAAATTTATATATGATAAAGATCAAACAAAATAACTTGAGGCTGCACGACTGTCAAATGCTAAAGCATATTGGAAAATGTTAAAAGGTACAAATGTTACAAACAATCCATGTTCTCTATCAACTAATGATTTTAATGACCGGTATTTAAATGGGGAACTGTGTGTTATGTTTTCTGAATTAAATGTACCTTTTAATGTTGAAGAAATTATAAAAGCATGTAAACACTTAAACATTGGAAAGTCAGCAGGGTCAGACTATTTGTTAAATGAATTTTTTAAATATGGATCATGTTGTGATAATTTTGTATATGTATTACTTACTCTGTTTAATAAATTGTTTGATATGCGATATTTCCCCTCTGGGTGGACTGAAGGTTTTATAGTGCCATTACATAAAAAAGGTGATATTGATGATGTTGGTAATTATAGAGGTATTACTTTATTAAGTACATTTGGTAAATTATTCTCAAAAGTTTTAAACGAGAGATTAAATAAATGGGCAGAAAAATACCATGTTTACATTGAAGCACAAGCTGGTTTTAGACAACATATGGGAACTGTAGATACTATATTTGTTTTACATGGGGTTATAACACATTTGTTAAATAATAATAACAGATTATATGCGGCCTTTGTTGATTATACTAAAGCGTTCGATTTTCTAACCAGGGATGTGATTTGGTACAAGCTTATACAGTATGGAATTAGGGGGAAGATGCTGGATATTATTAAATCTATGTATGAAAATGTGCGTTCACGGGTTAAGTATAAAAACATGCTAAGTGAGGAATTTGAATGTCTATTGGGGGTACGACAAGGGGAATCTTTATCACCTTTTTTATTTTCGATGTATATTTATGATATAGAGGAGTATTTTATGTTAAATGGATTTAATGGACTAGATTTAGGCATGTTGAAATTATTCTTGTTGCTATATGCAGATGATATTGTAATTATGTCAGAAACAGAGGAGGGTTTGCAGAAAGGTTTAATTTTATTAGAAGAATATTGTGATAAATGGAAATTGACTGTGAATACGATTAAAATTAAGTAATGATTTTTAAAAAGGGTGGGAGAATTAGAAGAAATGTTAATTTCCTATATAAGGGCGAAATTATTAATATAGTTAATAAATTTATATACCTGGGTATTCTTTTTACTACGGGTGGCTCTTTTAATACATTTTTTGACACTTTATCTGGACAGGCTTCTAAAGCACTATATAGACTTCAGTCTGAACTAGTAAAATATCCTGTATTACTGCTAAACACAAATTAGATCTTCTTGATAAATTAATTTTACCTATTCTTAATTATGGTTCAGAAGTTTGGGGGTTAAATGAAAGTAATAAAAATAGAAACAGTCCATTTGAAGTTGTGTAAGAATTTATTAGGGATTAGACATCAAACCCAAAACAATTTTATTTTTGGAGAACTAGGTAGAACAACCTTACGAAATAGAAGAGCTCTAAATGTTTTAAAATACTGGTTAATTAGATAGTGTTAAGTATGTTAAAATTGTATATGATATGATGTATAGTGAAATAGAAATTAGACCAGATTATAGTAATTGGGCTTCAGGTATTAGAAAGTTATTACAAACATTAGGATTTAATGATGTATGGTTAAACCAAGGAGTCGGAAATAAGAATGTGTTTATAAGTGTAGCAAAACAAAGACTAAATGATATTTTTATGCAAAATTGGTTTTCAGAATTGAGTAACTCCACAAGGGCTAGAACTTATGTTTTATATGCAGACTTCGAGTTTCAGACATATATGAACGGTGTAAATATTGATAAATTTAGAATAGCATTGTCACGCTTCAGAGTATCATCTCATAGACTTGAAGTAGAAACTGGTCGATGGCATAGACCCTTAGCAATACCATATGAAGAAAGAAAATGTAGATATTGTTTAACTTTAGAAGATGAATTTCACTTTGTTTTAGAATGTCAGCTATATACCGATTTAAGAAAAACACATATTAAGAAATACTTTTGGAGAAACCCAAATGTTCCTAAATTTATTGAATTGATGACCTCAAAAAAAGTTATAATAATTAAAGATTTGGCTATGTATATATACAAATCATTTCAAGTCAGAAACAACCTGTTCTATGACTAGTGTTCATATCTCATTATACGTTATACGCTAGCCAATCGTAAACGTTTTGTATTTGCACGTGTTTTTATTTGCACATTTGCTCTATATAATTATATTATATATTTACACAAGGCACGCAGTGCCAATGTTCACGTTTGAAAGTATGTAATGTGTATATAATGCGTACTCATGGGCATATTGCCCATTGTATTTCGAAATAAACTCTTGAAACTCTATATGTGAAAGCGCCGAACGTTATTTATTATATATAGTACAACTGCACGTATTTAAAGTGTGAATGATAAACTTCATTCAATTATGACAACAGGTCGTAATAGTACAAACTGTACATTATCTCTTGAGGTCCTCACAATATTGCCAATGTTCCCTTGATCCTGGAAAAATGGCATATTGTTCAATTATTTCAACGAAAATGGTGTTCCCTTGTTACCTAAAAATAATTGGCAATGCAGCCGTATTCTACTAAACCCCAGGGAGGCCTGGATTGAGTTGCCATTATATTGCCCTCCTATGGCTCATCGGTGTGGCCTTATTCCAAATAAATAGTGCATAACGTACCTTACGGACATTTGTTCATAAATATCCTAGGATAGATAAACAAAATCATAATAATATTCCCTCCCCCCCCCAATTACTTGGGCATTTTCCGTTGCTCTTCAAGACACTCTAAGGCCTCATCACTAGCAATGTATTGAGTTACCACAGACGGCCATGCGTAATAATTGTTAGTTATTTACGACTATATTACGTTATGAAATAATTCCATAATGGTTCAGCATGTATCCTTCACTTTCTAACAGGGTATGTGCAATATAGAAATGCATTGAAAAATAAACATTAGAAAAGTTGTAAACATTGACGCACGGAGAACAAAGTGCATTGCGTGGAGCGAGAGGGATGGACATGGTAATAACACGTGTGGGGACATGGTAATAACACGTGTGGTGACATGGTAATAATGTATTAATAATGTATTTAACCTTTGTAGTATACATAACTACATGTTGTTATGAACAGAGGCTGTGACAACACGTACGATAGAACGACGGACGAACTTGAGCAGTGTGTATCATTAGCCACATATTTTGGTGTAGAGGTTAAAATCGTGATATGCGTGCAGGTGTATCGGGTCACTGTCTAACATCTGTTGTCTTGTAAAGCTCCCAAAATTGCATGTCTGACTGACATCGCAGTAATCGACAGAGAGGTAATTGTCGCCATGGGTCAACTCACAGTACTGTACACATTCTTCATAGTCAGGTATCTTAGTGCATGTACCTAAGTTATAACCAATGATCGCCACATCTTCATACTTCTGTAAGGTAGTTCTGTAACTGTCGCATACTAAAACATAGAATGACATAATTATTGTAAATCATTTTTGAAACTGTTCTCGGAAATTAATTTGAATACTAACTACACATTTACTGTTGATTTTCGTTTTAGATGTTCACAGTTACAAAGTGTGATAACGTTACTACATTCAATGACACCCTCAATAATACAATGTCTGGAATACTGCTCGGATGGGTACCAGGGTCTTCAGCCACCAAATACAATTGGAATGATATGACCTCATCTGTTTGTGCGACTTTAAACCCCCAAAACAAACACACAATACATAACACATGCCAATGGCGGTCTGTCTGTTGCTACAAACACACGATAATAACACATGCCACTGGCGGTCTGTCTGTTTCTACAAACACACGATAATAACACATGCCACTGATGGTCTGTCGGTTTCTACAAACACACGATAATAACACATGCCAATGGCGGTCTATCTGTGTCTGCAAACACACGATAATAACACATGCCAATGGCGGTCTGTCTGTTTCTACAAACACACGATAATAACACATGCCACTGGCGGTTTGCCTGTTTCTACAAACACGCGATAGTAACACATGCCAATGGCGGTCTGTCTGTTTCTACAAACACGCGATAATAACACATGCCAATGGCGGTGTGTCTGTTTCTACAAACACACGATAATAACACATGCCAATGGCGGTTTATCTGTGTCTGCAAACACACGAAAACAACACCTGTCAATGGCGGTATGTCTGTTTCTACAAACACACGATAATAACACATGCCAATGGCGGTCTGTCTGTTTCTACAAACACACGATAATAACACTTGCCATTGGCGGATTGTCTGTTTCTACAAACACTCGATAAATAACACATGCCAATGGCGGTCTGTCTGTTTCTACAAACACGCGATAATAAAACATGCCAATGGCGGTATGTCTGTTTCTACAAACACGCGATAATAACACATGCTAATGGCGGTCTGTCGGTTTCTACAAATACACGATAATAACACATGCCAATGGCGGTCTGTCGGTTTCTACAAACACACGATAATAAGACATGCCAATGGCGGTCTGTCTGTTTCTACAACCACACGATAATAACACATGCCAATGGCGGTCTGTCTGTTTCTACAAACACGCGATAATAACACATGCCAATGGCGGTCTGTCTGTTTCTACAAACACACGTTAATAACACATGCCAATGGCTGTCTATCTGTGTTTGCAAACACACGGAAATAACACATGCCAATGGCGGTCTGTCTGTTGCTACAAACACACGATAATAACACATGCCACTGGCGGTCTCTTTGTTTCTAAAAACACACGATAATAACACATGCCACTGGCGGTCTATCTGTTTCTACAAACACACGATAATAATACATGCCAATGGCGGTCTGTCTGTTTCTACAAACACACGATAATAACACATGCCAATGGCGGTCTGTCTGTTTCTACAAACACACGATAATAACACATGCCAATGGCGGTCTGTCTGTTTCTACAAACACGCGATAATAACACATGCCAATGGCGGTGTGTCTGTTTCTACAAACACACGATAATAACACATGCCAATGGCGGTTTATCTGTGTCTGCAAACACACGAAAACAACACCTGTCAATGGCGGTATGTCTGTTTTTACAAGCACACGATAATAACACATGCCAATGGCGGTCTGTCTGTTTCTACAAACACACGATAATAACACATGCCAATGGCGGTCTGTCTGTTTCTACAAACTCACGGTAATAATACATGCCAATGGCGGTCTGTCTGTTTCTACAAACACGCATAATAACACATGCCAATGGCGTTCTGTCTGTTTCGACAAACACACGATGATGACACATGCCAAGGACGGTATGTCTGTTTCTACAAACACACGATAATAACACATGCCAATGGCGTTCTGTCTGTTTCTACAAACACACGATAATAACACATACCAATGGCGTCTGTCTATTTCTACAAACACACGATAATAACACATGCCAATGGCGTCTGTCTGTTTCTACAAACACACGATAATAACATATGCCAATGGCGTATGTCTGTTTCTACAAACACACGATAATAACACATGCCAATGGCGGTCTCTCTGTTTCTACACACACACGATAATAACACATGCCAATGGCGGTCTGTCTGTTTCTACACATGTATCAGTAGCAATGTGTAACTACAAAGACAATGGTGTAATTTTATGTTATGTCGCCCCAAAACAAGCTGCACCACAGGTTCCTATTTACAACCATTACTTCGTCCTGGCTGTCCGACAAGCTGCACCACAGGTTCCTATTTACAACCATTACTTCGTTCTGGCTGTCCGACAAGCTGCACCACAGGTTCCTATTTACAACCATTACTTCGTCCTGGCTGTCCGACAAGCTGCACCACAGGTTCCTATTTACAACCATTACTTCGTCCTGGCTGTCCGACAAACTGCACCACAGGTTCCTATTTACAACCATTACTTCGTCCTGGCTGTCCGACAAACTGCACCACAGGTTCCTATTTACAACCATTACTTCGTCCTGACTGTCCGATTAGCTGCACCACAGCTTCCTATTTACAACCAGTACTTCGTCCTGGCTGTCCGACAAACTGCACCACAGGTTCCTATTTACAACCATTACTTCGTCCTGGCTGTCCGACAAGCTGCACCACAGGTTCCTATTTACAACCATTACTTCGTCCTGGCTGTCCGATTAGCTGCACCACATCTTCCTATTTACAACCATTACTTCGTCATGGCTGTCCGACAAGCTGCACCACAGGTACATTCCTATTTACAACCATTGCTTCGTCCTGGCTGTCCGACAAGCTGCATCGCAGGTAAGTTCCTATTTACAACCATTACTTCGTCCTGGCTGTCCGACAAGCTGCACCACATATACATTCCTATTTACTACCATTACTTCGTCCTGGCTGTCCGACAAGCTGCACCACAGGTACATTCCTATTTACAAACATTACTTCGTCCTGGCTGTCCGACAAGCTGCACCACAGGTACGTTCCTATTTACAACCATTACTTCGTCCTGACTGTCCGATTAGCGCAGTGGTTAGCGCCATTGCTTCTTACCAATGCAACCCTGCTTCGATCGGAACGGGAAGTATGTGATATGGTACGGTGGGCGGCAGATCGAACAGTTTGGTTTTCTCCGGTTTCCTCCCACACGAATACCCACATTTACACTTTCATCCGCATGGACCAGGGGCTTTATTACACAAATAACGAGACACACTGAATGTTAGTAATTATCACGGGATTACATGATTAAGCATTGTTGGTAAGCTGTTTACCAGCTTTTTAAATAACCACATGTATAAATGGTCCGAAGAAAATGGAGTACTATCTGATGTACACTTGGGTTTTTGGAAAGACTGTTATAGTGAGATGCCATATTCGTCCTGCATACACTCATAGGGAAAGTATTAAATCACAACAAAATAGTATACTGTGCCTTGAAGTTCGTAGACATGAAACGATGTTTCGATTCCGTATACAGGGATGGGCTTTGGTTTAAGCTGTACACGTATACGTGGGAAATTACTTTCCATAATACGGTCTATCTACAGCTCTATAAAAGCATGATTGTGTTAAACACTGTGTCAGTCATACATACTCAGATATATTTTGTATAGTGGTTGGCTTAAAACAATGGGAGATCATTTCACATTTAATGTACTCCATGTTCGTCGAGGATCTGGAGTTATTCCTCCAGAAAAGACTTGATATGGAATGTCAGTTGAAGATCTTTCTATTATTTTGTTACTATTTGCCGACGACATGGTTTTTATTTGTCTCACATCACACCATTCTCTGTTTAACTTAGCCAATTGTTGTGATACTTTCGGAATTAGAGTTGAACACCGAAGAAACAAACTATGTGTTTTCCGAGATAGAAGGGTAAAATTGGGCGTGGTGAGTGTTGGACTTGCAAAAGCCACTGGACATAATATGCGATTGTTTCTACTTAGGATTTATATTTAATTATGCGGGTTTATTGGTATTACATAATACTGTTTTGTATGGAACCGGCTGAAAAGCCATGAACATTTTAACGGCAAATCTAAGTCGATACAATATGAAACAATTAATTTGACTAGTTTGTTGCATCCACACTGTACTATGGTTGCGAAATAACAGGTTTAGGGAATAATAATCCTTTTATTACCTCCATATACATGAAGAGCATTAGTGAACATACATGATATACAATTACACGTTTTACATGGACACATATAAACATACATATATACAAAGTAGTACAAGTGTACAATAATGGTCATAAGAACTGACATAACCATGCAGCTATTAATTAGTGTAGACCTATCATCATAACTTGCCGAAACGAAATGCAAGGGAAAGAGATGGTGGTATCGCACACAAAAGCTGATACAGTGTTTATAACCGGAACACCATTCTTCAGTAGAGAAAACGGTTCAGGTACATAAAAGCAACACAATAGTATGTAAAAAGAAGCAAACATGTTTAGATTACTGATTTACTATAACCTTAAGTTTGGAGCATTTGCCAGAATGCCCTAAAACATATTATCATAAGTGTTTCGCTTGCGGTGTCTGGAAGTTCATGTGTCTCCAGTCCTGCAAGCATATCATATATCTGTGTCTCGGGTGGTTGTGTGATAAAATCAATGTATGTCTTAATACCAGTCACACAACTTATGTTCTGCCATAAGCACTTTCTTAATTTATCCTGAGATGTACATAATAACAGCTTATGAACAACTAAGTTCACAACACATTTATCGCATTTTGTGCATAACTCAGGACGTGAGAAAGAAAGTAATCGACACAGTACATATATAGCTGTGAAACAGTACATTTTTAAGCCTGGGAATTTACGACTTAATTGCCAGATAGTACAAGGTTCCTGTTTTTGGGATATAGTTTTACCAATACCTGTAGGCAAGGAGCTACATGTTGATATAGTACCCTTTCCATATACATTCCGTTTAAGAATATATTTCCATTGATATTTCGATGGAAAGTATGCAGTTTCAAGAAAGATATCTACATAATGCATGAGATCATACTTCCTAAGTAATCTAAGCACATCAGGAATAAACCCAAGGTTTTGTCTTTCAATGCAAGATTTATAGCGTACCAACCTGTTTATAAAGATACGTTTCGAGAGGTATTGGCAAGGGAGTCGGACGAGTTGACCCAGAAACTGGAGTTTCTTGTAATTAATTTCTGTTTCAATCGGAACAAGGCCCAGACAGTTGAGTGATGCCTGATTATTAGTGAACAACGGTAGGCGTTGAATATATTTTATGCCAACTATATGGGCTCGTTCGATTTCAAGGATATTGGCGGATGTAAGATAGCTCCACAGTTCACACCCGTATAGGGATGTCGGCAGTACTACTGTCCTATACAGTTTTGTGAGACTGAATATGTTTAGGTTCCCAGATCCAACACCACTATTGGAAATGTTAAGTAGGGTACCACGGAGTTTGATACTTGCCGAGTGAATATTGTCATTTAATGAGCAGTACTTGTTACATATAATCTCCAGGTGAGTATATTGGATGTCTTCAGTGATATATTGATCACCAAGTTTCCATGACCTATCTGATTGATCAAACTCATGATTTGTTTCATTGTACACAACGATAGAGCATTTCTTGGCATTGTATTCAAACCTCAATTTTAATGAATATTCATAGCATATTT
>CM026402.1:10732953-10758243 GCA_014843695.1 Archivesica marissinica | reverse complement strand
AGTACAACTAGTCAGAACACACCACCTCTCACACTCCATCCACAGAGCAGTACAAATAGACAGAACCCGCCACCTCCCACACTCCATCCACAGTGCAGTACACATAGTCAGAACCCACCACCTCTCACACTCCATCCACAGTGCAGTACACATAGTCAGAACCCGCCAGCTCCCACACTCCATCCACAGTGCAGAACCCACCACCTCCCACACTCCATACACAGTGCAGTACAAATAGTCAGAACCCACCACCTCCCACACTCCATCCACAGTGCAGTACAAATAGTTCGAACCCACCACCTCCCACACTCCATCCACAGTGCAGTACAAATAGTTCGAACCCATCACCTCCCACACTCCATCCACAGTGCAGTGCAAATAGTCAGAATATCCCTGAATCATGTGTGTGGTTAGATGAACCTACCACCTCCCACACTCCATCCACAGTGCAGTACCCACCACCTCCCACACTCCATCCACAGTGCAGTATAAATAGTCAGAAGCCACCACTTCCCACACTCCATACACTTGCAGTACAAATAGTCAGAACCCACCACCTCCCACACTCCATCCACAGTGCAGAACCCACCACCTCCCACACTCCATCCACAGTGCAGTACAAATAGTCAGAACCAACCACCTCCCACACTCCATCCACAGTACTGTACAAATAGTCAGAATCCACCACCTCCCACACTGCATCCACTGTGCTAGTACCCACCACCTCCCACACTCCATCCACAGTGCAGTACAAATAGTCAGAACCCGCCACCTCTCACACTCCATCCACAGTGCAATCCACCACCTCCCACACTCCATACACAGTGCAGTGCAAATTGTCAGAATATCCCTGAATCATGTGTGTGGTTAGATGAACCCACCACCTCCCACACTCCTTCCACAGTGCAGTATAAATAGTCAGAACCCACCATCTCCCACACTCCATCCACAGTGCAGTACAAATAGTTAGAACCCACCACCTCCCACACTCCATCCACAGTGCAGTACAAATAGTCAGAACCCACCACCTCTCACACTCCATCCACAGTGCATTACAAATAGTCAGAACCCACCCCATCCCACACTCCATCCACAGTGCAGTACCCACCACCTACCACACTCCATCCACAGTGCAGTACAAATAGTCAGAAGCCACCACTTCCCACACTCCATACACAGTGCAGAACAAATAGTCAGAACCCACCACCTCCCACACTCCATCCACAGTGCAGAACCCACCACCTCCCACACTCCATCCACAGTGCAGTACAAATAGTCAGAAGCCACCACCTCCCACACTCCATCCACAGTGCATTACAAATAGTCAGAAGCCACCACCTCCCACACTCCATCCACAGTGCAGTACAAATAGTCAGAACCCACCACCTCCCACACTCCATCCACAGTGCAGTACAAATAGTCAGAACCCACCACCTCACACACTCTATCCACAGTGCAGTACAAATAGTCAGAACCCACCACCTCCGATACTCCATCGACAGTGCAGTGCAACTAGTCAGAATATCCCTGAATCATGTGTGTGGTTAGATAAACAACCCAACCTCCCACACTCCATCTACAGTGCTGTACAAATAGTCAGAACCCACCACCTCCGACACTCCATCCACAGTGCAGTACCCACCACCTCCCACACTCCATCCACAGTGCAGTACAAATAGTCAGAACCTACGACATCCGACACTCCATCCACAGTGCCTTACCCACCACCTCCCACACTCCATCCACGTGCAGTACAAATAGTCAGAACCCACCACCTCCCACACGCCATCCACAGTGCAGTACAAATAGTCAGAACCCACCACCTCCCACACTCCATCCACAGTGCAGTACAAATAGTCAGAACCCACCACATCCGACACTCCATACACAGTGCAGTACACATAGTCAGAACCCACCACCTCCCACACTCCATCCACAGTGCAGTACAAATAGTCAGAACCCACCACCTCCCACACTCCATCCACAGTGCAGTACAAATAGTCAGTACCCACCACCTCCCACGCTCCATTCTCAGTGTAGTACAACTAGTCAGAACCCACCACCTCTCACACTCCATCCACAGTGCAGTACAAATAGTCAGAACCCGCCACCTCCCACACTCCATCCACAGTGCAGTACACATAGTCAGAACCCACCACCTCTCACACTCCATCCACAGTGCAGTACACATAGTCAGAACCCGCCAGCTCCCACACTCCATCCACAGTGCAGAACCCACCACCTCCCACACACCATACACAGTGCAGTACAAATAGTCAGAACCCAGCACCTCCCACACTCCATCCACAGTGCAGTACATATATTTCGAACCCACCACCTCCCACACTCCATCCACAGTGCAGTACAAATAGTTCGAACCCAAAACCTCCCACACTCCATCCACAGTGCACTGCAAATAGTCAGAATATCCCTGAATCATGTGTGTGGTTAGATGAACCCACCACCTCCCGCACTCCTTCCACAGTGCAGTACAAATAGTCAGAACCCACCATCTCCCACACTCCATCCACAGTGCAGTACAAATATTTCGAACCCACCACCTCCCACACTCCATCCACAGTGCAGTACAAATAGTTCGAACCCACCACCTCCCACACTCCATCCACAGTGCAGTGCAAATAGTCAGAATATCCCTGAATCATGTGTGTGGTTAGATGAACCCACCACCTCCCACACTCCATCCACAGTGCAGAACCCACCACCTCCCACACTCCATCCACAGTGCAGTACAAATAATCAGAACCCACCACCTCCCACACTCCATCCACAGTACAGTACAAATAGTCAGAACCCACCACCTCCCACACTGCATCCACTGTGCAGTACCTACCACCTCCCACACTCCATCCACAGTGCAGTACAAATAGTCAGAAGCCACCACCTCCCACACTCCATCCACAGTGCAGTACAAATAGTCAGAACCCACCACCTCCCACACTCCATCCACAGTGTAGTAGAAATAGTCAGAACCCACCACCTCCGATACTCCATCCACAGTGCAGTGCAAATAGTCAGAATATCCCTAACCATGTGGAGACCCAGCACCTCCCACAATCCATCTACAGTGCAGTACAAATAGTCAGAACCCACCACCTCCGACACTCCATCCACAGTGCAGTACCCACCACCTCCCACACTCCATCCACAGTGCAGTACAAATAGTCAGAACCCACCACCTCCCACACTCCATCCACAGTGCAGTACCCACCACCTCCCACACTCCATCCACAGTGCAGTACAAATAGTCAGAACCCACCACCTCCCACACTCCATCCACAGTGCAGTACAAATAGTCAGAACCCACCACCTCCCACACTCCATCCACAGTGCAGTACAAATAGTCAGAACCCACCACCTCCCACACTCCATCCACAGTGCAGTACCCACCACCTCCCACACTCCTCCACAGTGCAGTACAAATAGTCGAACCCACCACCTCCCACACTCCATCCACAGTGCAGTACAAATAGTCAGAATCCCACCTCCCACACTCCATCCACAGTGCAGAACCCACCCCCCCACACTCCATACACAGTGCAGTACAAATAGTCAGAACCCACCACCTCCCACACTCCATCCACAGTGCAGTACAAATAGTCAGAACCCACCACCTCCCACACTCCATCCACAGTGCAGTACCCACCACCTCCCACACTCCATCCACAGTGCAGTACAAATAGTCAGAACCACCACTTCCCACACTCTATCCACAGTGCATTACAAATAGTCAGAACCCACCACCTCCCACACTCCATCCACAGTGCAGTACAAATAGTCAGAACCCACCACCTCCCACACTCCATCCACAGTGCAGTACAAATAGTCAGAACCCACCACATCCGACACTCCATAAACAGTGCATTACAAATAGTCAGAACCCACCACCTCCCACACTCCATCCACAGTGCAGTACAAATAGTCAGAACCCACCACATCCGACACTCCATACTCAGTGCAGTACAAATCGTCAGAACCCACCACCTCTCACACTCCATCCACAGTGCAGTACCCACCACCTCCCACACTCCATCCACAGTGCAGTACAAATAGTCAGAATATCCTTGAACCATTTTTGTTGTTAGATGAACCCACCACCCCCACACTCCATCCACAGTGCAGTACAAATAGTCCCTATCCCATATCCCTGAACCATTTGTATTAACAGTCTTTTAAATGGGACGCTAAACCGAGGTCTCGTGTCGGTTCTTTACACTGTGCACGTAAAAGAACCAGAGGAGATTCGGGAATGGGTCTCTGTCTGTATCGTGCACTATCCTCCAAAATCTAAAATAACTAATCTCTTCAGGAAGGCGTCGCTCATATGGGCAACCAGTAGCGACGATAAATAAACGTTAAAACACACAACCATTTGTGTGGTTAGATTAGTTTCTTTTTATTATCAGTATGCTAGTTTTATTAGTAGTTTGGTTTGTTGTTTTAACTAGGTTCTGTTTTTTATTCACGGTGGCACCTTGTGCCCATCCAGTTTAAAGATTAGTTGGCACTTTTTCTTACCAGAGGGCACGCACTTCTTGTCGCCCAAATGTATCGAAATGTAGTGCCAACTACATTATTTATGTATGTAACTTTTGTTTCAATCAGAAATGTGTGTGCTTTGTAGACTTGTTAAATTTTATGGCATACAAAATAAAGCCCATGTACTACTTGTGTGTTGGGTTAAATTGCTCCATGCTAGCTTCCCATGAACATTTGATGGTACAACGTAGTGTGTTCAACATAAATAGGAATGCTGGTACGACGTATACTTTTCAATTTCATACGGTATGAGCATCATTAAATAGGAATGCTGGTACGACATATACTTTTCAATGTCATACGGTAGGAGCATCATTAAATAGGAATGCTGGTACGACATATACTTTTCAATGTCATACGGTAGGAGCATCATTAAAATTGGCAAATGTCAAAACAAGTTTAAAAGAAGCATTTACATTACAATTTTACAGAAAGAATACTAAGTCTTATAAAGCGAATGCCATTGACTGCTTAGAACAAAATGTCGATGTTCGTGAAAATATCATAAAATGTTATATTAAGATAACATAATAATAGCTGATCCATAGAACAATGCATTAAATGCGATTAAATGGAAACCTGTGCCATACATTAAAACAGTTTAAGCCCCAGTCCCATCGAGATACAGTATAGGTACGGCAGGGAACGGTTGATCACGATTGATCGCACTAGAACGCGCTCTACAGTATGTCAAACGGATAGAATAATGGTGTTTTCGATGGGACTGCAATGAAATTTAGCAGTTCATGGCGGTTGACACCGACAGAAATACGGTACATACCGGTTAACATAAGGTAGAGTTGCGGTTGAAAAGGGTAGAGATACGGTAGAGATATGTTAATGTCCGGTTGGTATGCAGTTTAGTTACAGTACACAGCGGTAGATTTACGGTTGACAGCGGTTGCTATACGGTAGACATGCGGTACACACCGGTAGACATGCACTAGTCCGCGGTTGACCGCGGTTGACAGAGGTAGATATACGGTTGATGGCGGCTGACATGCGCGGTTCAGAGCGGTAGACATACGGTAGACATACGGTATGACCGGTAGACCGCGGTAGAATGGTGACCTATTATATAGGAAATCGCTTTTCTGGATCTCCATCATTCCAGATACAGAGCTCTGACAGTTCACATCGCTATAAAGTATAAGAAGATGCCGCCAAGAAAGACAGCTGCCAAGAAGAAGATGGTGGTCAAGGTCGCCAGGAAGAAGGTTCGAGAAGAAAAAGTAGTGTCGGAAGATGACGAGTCCTACCATTCTGAAGCAGAAGAACCAGTGAGGTCTCCATCCCCACCTCCTAGTTCAGAAGACGAAGCCACGTCCCGAAACCAATCGACCGAGAGGGTCTCTGAGAAGAAGGCGTCCGAGAAGGAAGAGTCGTCACAATCATCCCAGAAGACGAAGCGGAAACGAAACGTTGGCATCATTCTGACGGGTGAACAAGAGTTCGAGATGGGAGAGTGGCTGCGATCGCATCCCATGTTGTACATCCGTACAATGTCCTCCTTCAAAGGTGCGGCGAAGAAGAAGACGATGTGGAAAGAGAAGGCCGAGGAGTTGGACGTTGAATCGGGAGAAATGCTGGAGACATGGTACAAAAGCATCCGCACCAGAATCAGCAAGATGATGAAAGACAAATCTGGTTCGGGAGTTATACACACAACTGACAGAGACAAGTTCATACAAACTAACTTTGGGTACCTGCAGGGCTACATTGTCCGAAAAGAAGGTCGTACAGCCGTCCAGCTGAAGATGAAGTCAGCACCAGCACCAGAGCTCTCCGGATCTGAGATGGATGTCGAGGAGGTCGTGGAAGAAAGAAGACGAAGCAGAAGCAGAAGCTGACGTTCCACCTCTGCATCGGAAGGTGAAGAAGGGAGGAAGAGGAGTTGTGAAGGGCAGGAGCAAGAGGCCGATAGATGATGTTAGCGATGACGAGGAAATGACGGGAATGCTGCAACAACTGTCACAGCAGCAGAAGACAGCCGCTCCAATCCATGGACGTATTGAGGGTTTACTGACACGAGATCAGCAATTGTCTGCCTCAGCCTTGGGAACGTGGATGGGGACAGTGGCACAGCAAATAGACATCCGAGTACACCCTACCCTCTATCGCCAGGCAACAGAGATGATGATCGCCTTCATAGAAGCCAGTTCTAAATTGCCTCCACATGTCCCCGGTCAAGCCCTGGAGATAACTCAGCAAACGACTCAACAGCTCCCTCAACAGCTCCCTCAACAGCCCCCACAAGATGGTCAACAGCTGCCTCAACAGGGTCCCCAGCTGCTTCAAGATGGTCAACAGTCTACCTTTCAACCGTTGGTGATCCAGGACGTACGCTACCAACATAGGCAAGAAGCTCCAACTCAATGGCCGCAGTGGAACACGCCCGGACCAGCTGCAGGGCAACCAGAAGCGTCTCGTCCATCCAGCATGCCGAACATGTCACTGGGATCCTTCGGCAACATATCCGGTACTATCGGAAACATCTCTGGTGGGACTCTGACTGACATGCTTCTGAACAATCCGACGCTGTGAAGACAAGAAAAGAAGACAAAGGTTCTTTTAAGAACCCACATCCCTCCCCTTGTTATGTTTTTATGTTTAATTTATGATATTCAAGTTGTCATTAAAGAAAAGAATAAAAAAGAATAAAAAAAAGAAAAAGAAAGATAGAAAAAAAGTGTATAAAAAAGGGTTCCCGTTGAAAGAAAAGAAGGGGAAAAAAATATAAAAACAAAAAGACAAAAAACAATGTTTATTAAGTGTTCCATTGTTCCCGTTCCGTTGGAACGTCCCCTTCACATGAAAGACAAAAACGAACATATATAACAACAACATTACAAGCAGCAATGTTTGTATAAGTTCTTCAGATCATGTCATTCTGCCATGGCACTGATCCAGCGTCGGAGTTGTAGTAGGCGTACAGATAATCCCGTTGCAGCTTCGCTCCTTGTGTTGCAATGTTGGTGGCGGAATCTGACACTCTATCTGTGAGAGGTGGATCGCGCCAAGACCCTGGGATAACATTGTGATCATCATCTTCCTGGTCCTCAACTGCTGCCTCCCTCATTGAGTTCGTCCTGAGCATATTGTGTATAATCACACACGTCAGCGCGATGGTCGCAACATTTTTCGGTTTCTGCTGCATCGTCGTCAAGAGGCAGCGGAAGCGATGTGCCAGAATGCCGAATGCATTCTCGACAATACGTCGGGCCCTGGAGAGTCTGTAGTTGAAGATTATTTGGTCTCGGCTCATATTCTTCAAGGAAAAGGGCTTCATCATCGATCTCTTCAGTGCGAAGGCGTCGTCCCCTATGATGAAGTATGGCATCTTCTTGTCATCATTTGGAAGTGGTTCCGGAGGTGGGAAGATGAGAGATTCTGTTTCGATAGCTTCCTTCAGCTGTCCACAGTTGAACGCTTGTGCATCTCCAGCGCAACCGTTACTCCCGACATCAACCCATATGAACCTGTAGTTGGCATCAACAAGAGCCATCAGGATCACGGAATGGAAACCCTTGTAGTTGTAGTACAGTGAACCCCCTCCTGATGGACACCGCATCTTGATGTGTTTGCCGTCCAACGCTCCCAGACAGTGATGGAAATTCCATCTGTTGGAGAACACCTTGCTGACTTCCTTCCACTGCTCCGTCGTAGTAGGGCATGGTACCATCTCCTCAGCATATTCAGCGATGATGGCTTCACAGACCTGGATTATCACTTTAGATATTGTGTTGTGAGCAACTCGGAAGCCGTACATGAGTGAGTGATAGCTATCGCCAGATGCCAGGTAGCGCAAAGTTATCGCCAACTTGATACCAGCAGACAGAGATTTTCGATAGTTATTGGCAGTTTTCGTGATACGACCCGTGATACGATCCAGTATTTCAGAGAACGTATCGTAATCCATGCGAAGGAAATTACGAAATGCCTTGGTATCTTCTCTCTTCAGCTCGTTCATGAGTTTAGTATATTGGCCCAGCCTCGGTCTTCTTAGCAGCCATTTGCGAACCCACATACGTCTTCTTTTCTTTCTTCTATTCTCTTCTGCTCTTCTTCTCTTCTGTTCTGCCTTCTCATCTGCCGTTTCCTTTGCCTTCTGTCTTTGCTTCATTCGTTTCATCTTGATTTTAGACATCAGTTGTGCGTTCTGGCTCATCACCTCGGTCATCTGGATCTGCATCAGCATCAGTTCCCGTTTCCTCGCCACCGTCATCTCAAATCCGCCATGCTTCACGCTCAGCAGTCGAAGCAGTAATGATTAGAAATGCAAAATGCACCTTCATTTATAGTGTGCTGTGGGTCCTACCGGGGTCTACCTTTTTTACAACGGTGTCTACCGGTCAATACCGTATCTTAACCGGGAATACCGTAAATCAACCGTGTCCAACCGTATCTCTAACACGTTCAACCGTATATCTGCCTTGCTCTTATGGATCTTACCGCGCTCAACCATATCTATACCGTCATCTTAACATATCTCTACCGTATCTACCGTATCGGTACCGCGGTCTGCCGCTTACAAGCATGGTGTACCGTGTCTTTCACGCGGTGAACCGTAAGTCAGCTTCAGCCTACTGTAAGTCAACCCTGACCTTAGTTATCTCTACCGTGGTCTAACGGGGGTCAAAATTATAGATATGTTAGCTCTCGGTACAGCACGGTACATCATGGTTGAGTTACGGTTGAGTTACGGTACATGCGGCGGACTTACGGCTCACCGCGGCATACTTGGGTTAGAATGGCGGTTGAACACGGTAGACGCGGTTGACTGCGGTTGAAGGAATTTTTTAAGTCCCTCCTTAAAATTAAAAATAGTTCTCCGGTAGAATTACGGTTGATACCGTTACACCAAGGTTGAACAAGGTTAATCGCGGCTGAGATAAGTAGAGATAGGTTAGCTCACGGTTGATGCAGGTTGACCACGGTACCTTCTACCGCGGTCTACCGTTATCTACCGGTATCTCGATGAGACTGGGGCTTTAAATATGTTTTACTACGTACAGTACATACATAATGGCTCAACCATTGTCCGCGATGATACGATGTAAAATTGCTTTGGATCGAAGAGTGTCATCACAATTCATAGTAGGTATCCATCGCAACTTCATCGCGCAGTAAATTAGTAATCGCAACGGGTTCCGAGAACAAAAAGTGTTACCTGGCAGATAACAGCATCATCGCAATATCACGACAGACTACTGGTTGTCAAACCTGTCAATTTTTAAATGACTGTGTAATACAATAAAGAAAATACGTGTTGATTATACTTGTTTGCAAACACAATGCCTGCAGTGTCTCCGGATCATAAACATTGGACATAACATGTACTATGAAATAATGTAATGTATATATTTTACTAACTGATTCTAAGGTTTTAGCACAGTCTGATATTGACTTTTTCGAGCAGATTTAGGCTGGAATAGAGAAATATAAATATCTAGGAAATTTTTTCATTTCGGGTGACATGAATAGTCGAACTTCGGATGAACTAGATTTTTTACATTTTGATAGATTTTTAGACAACTGTATTCAAATGCAAATTCATTCCTACAAGGGTAAATAAAGACCACGTGCTAGATATTTACGGAAGTCGTCTCCTATTCTTATGCAAATCAACCGGGCTATCAATAGCCAATGGGCGTCTTCATTGTGACGCGGATGTAGGTCAGTTTACCTTTTATAATATGTATATTTTGTAATATGTATATCCTGTATCGTTTTAACAATGCTACACTACAAGTGCTATAGACTGTAGGACTGTTTTATTGTTAACTGTATAGTATAAGCTTCATGCAGCCATGTGATACGTGCATACTGTTATCTCCAATTATCGTGTATTAGTTTGATTGAATCGTGCATTTCCTTTCGGTATGATCCACTCAGGTTTATGGTGTGCGCTTATCACGGATATTAATACTGGTACACCGGTATTATACATGAATATGTGTGGTTTATGGACATGTACATATACATGTATGAGTGTTTTTATTCATATACAAAGGTGTGTATGTTATGCCAGAACTACTGTGTATGTACCACTGTAATATCATTGTGACGGCATGTACTTTATTTGCATCGTAAATGGTATGCCTTTCTTTGTAACTATCATATGTATAGATATGTACTTGACGTGCATTGTACCTATGAGTTGTATAATTGTGAAGTATAATTGTAATTTGTATTAGATTGTGTTCTTTGTAAATTAGATGTTTATGTTTATATTGTATGTGACTCTCCCTGCAGTGGAGGAAATAAAGATATCTATCTAGGTCAGTTTACCTTTTATGATATTAATGGCGCAAGCACGGTGGATTATCTTTTATATAGTCATAATGATTCTAAATATTTTACCCAATTCAAAATAATTGAACCTATATAATTTCCAGATCATTCAGCGATCGAATTTTGCATAGAGATGATATGCCCTCTACAAATAATTCATGACGAGTATTCATCCGCGACTGACACTCTGTTTATGTCGTGGGATGATACATTGGATAATACCTTTAGATATGAGATGATGTACAAACAACAAAAGCTTGACCAGCTGACTGAAGATTTAAATAGTGTAGATATCGATAACACGGTAAATTCATTCACGAAATGCATGCAGGATAACGCATTCAGTGTCTTCGGAACAAAGCACAAAATCCAACACTTTCGCATCATGCAAAAAAGCAATGGTTCAATCAAGAATGTTATGAAGCTAGGAAATAATTTAATATAGCCAGAAACACATTTCTCAGAAACAGATGTAATGAACATAAAGTCATATTTCTAAATAAGAAAACAATTTACTCAAACATGAAAAATAAATACAAAAAAAACAATTTATGAAAACTGAAGGTAAACGTAAGTCGAAACTTGCAAACAAGAACCCAAGAAATTTTGGAAACATATTAGTTTAAACATATGTTATTTCCCAATATAATACATATTGAACAATGCGTACACCACGTATAATCAGAATACAGAAACAGGATTAGAATGGAAACATATTAGAAAACAATATACAAATAATATACCTGATTCTGATCAACTAAGCGTCACACACCTATATAATCATTTTAATGATTTATATGACAATGATAGTAATAATATACACGTAGACACCGTATTAAACGATACATATGTAATATGATCAAGAATTAGATTGTAGTTTTCCGAATATGAATTAAAACAAGCAATTTGTTCACAAAATAATGATAAAAGTCCCGGTACAGACAATTTAATTGCTGAGGTATTTAAACAGTCCTGTGATACTATTGCACCCTTTCTATTAAAATTATCAAATATTTGATAGTGGCACATAACCTAAATCCTGGGGAGAAGGTATTACTGTGCAAATATTCAAGGGAGGCAACCAAGATGAGGCCAACAATTATAGAGGAATTGCATTAACAAATATATTAGCTAAAATATATTCTCAAATACTTCTAAATAGACTCACAAAATGGTATATTAAATATGAGAAAATAATAGATACTCAGTTTGGATTTCAAAAAGGAAAGGCAACTTCTGATTGTATATTTATATTAAATGCACTCATTTCAAAAACACTAGACAACAAAAAAAGTTATACGTCGCATTTCTGGACTGGGAAATACATAATTAAAACAAATATTATGATCTTTGGAAAAAGTAGGCACACAAATTATGATTTTATCTAATATAAAACTAAAATTGATGTTGTTACATCATTTACATATATAGGTGTACTTCTTTTTAAAAATAATAGCTCGCATATGTCACACAAGAGAACAGCACAATATGCAGCCTTTTCACTACACAATCTGTTTATTGTCTATAATCAGCTTGAATTGCCTACTTCTGAATAATCCAAACATTTTTGATTTACTAGTAGCCCCGATCCTTAATTATAGTGTGGACGTATGGCCGACATTATAAAGGTAAATACATTGAACTTATCCACACACAATGTTGCAGGTAATTGTTGGAAGTAAAACAATCTACAAATCTAGACGCATTATATGGGGAATTAGTAAGGATACCTATGAAAGTAAGCCGACAAATAATGATAAAATACTGGATACAAATATTGTCATCTAATGAAAATTCAATCATAAAACAAGTTTATAATATGCTTAAAAATGATACTAACAATGGCGAAACGAATAGTTGTTCTAACTGGGTTTTTCAAATTAAGCAATTACTCGACCATTGTGGAATGCCACAGATTTGGCAATCTGAATTATCCTGGTAATTTTGTTTCCATAAAACAAAGAATCATTGATATGTATCACCATATAGACCACATACTTGTATACCACTGTAACCTATCATCGCTGATGGTCACGGGTTCTAGCCCCGCTCAGACCGTGTCTCATTTATATGAAAAAGTTGGCAGTTTCTTATGGAGGTTGGTGCACCAAGTACTGGTTAACCACTGGAGCCTGCCCAGGAAAGGTGTTGTTAGGTAAACTACCCGTCGCTCAAATGGGAAACCGGTAGCGACGTTAAATAAACTTAAATAAATAAAAGAAAATGTATCACCAAAGTTGGTACTCAGGTATTAATAATTCTAACAGGTTAGAAACATATAGTATATTCAAGCACGAATTCATCATGGAAAGTTATGTTGACTTCATAAAAGAGAAAAGATTCCGCTTTGCGTTGTCAATATTTAGAACATCTTCCCACCAATTAAACATTGAAAACGGTAGATATAGCAATATCCCAAGAGGTCAGCGAGTATGCATTAACTGTAAATCAAACTTGATAGAAAATGAATATCATCTTCATATGGTTTGCCCAAAATACAGAGATTTAAGAATAGACTATTTTAAGCGATACTATTCAGAGATGATAGGCTACAGTGGTATACAAATATGTGGTCTATATGGTGATACATATCAATGATTCTTTGTTTTATGGAAACAAATTAACAGGATAATTCAGCTGAGTTTGCCAAATCTGTGGCATTCCACAATGGTCGAGTAATTGCTTAATTTGAAAAGCCAGTTAGAACCACTATTCGTTTCGCTATTGTTAATATCATTTTTAAGCATATTATAAATAAACATTTTTATGATTGAATTTTCTTTAGATGACAATATTTTTATCGAGTATTTTATCATTATTATTTGTCAGCTTACTTTCATTGGTATCCTTCCAATACCTCTAGATTTGTAGATATTTTACTCCAAACAATTGTCTGCAAAATGTTGTGTGGATAAGTTCAATGTCTTCACCTTCATAATGTCCCCATACTATAATTAAGGATCGGGGCTACTAGTGAATAAAAAATGTTTGGATTTTTCAGAAGTAGGCAATTCAAGCTGATTATAGACAATAAACAGATTGTGTAGTGAAAAGGCTGCATGTTGTGCTGTTCTCTTTTGTCACCTATGCCATCCATTATTTTTAAAAAGAAGTACACCTAGATATGTAAATGATGTAACAACATCAATTTTAGTATTATTAAGGTAAAACTCAATAATGTGTGTGCCGACCTTTTTCAGAGATCATACTCTTTGTTTTATTTATGTTTAATATCAGACTCCAATTTGCACAGAATTGTTCAATATCATTTAACATAAATTGCAATGATTGGGGATTTTGAGTAAAGATTACTGCGTCATCTGCAAACAGTAGCATAAATAAGTTTATATCATATACGCTAATTAACCCATCTATGTTCATATCAATATTATTAATAATATCATTAAGGAAAAACAGACATAGCAGACTACTGGAAGGATCTCCTTGTTTTACCCCCATGTTCGAGTTTATAACATCAGATTTGTTAGATTTGAAACGAACATACGACTTTACTTCACTATGCATATATGTCATGGCTTGAACTTACATTTTCAGTAATCAATTTTTGCCATAAATATGCGCTGTCAATTTTATCAAACATTTTTACCCAGTCCAAAAATGCGACGTATAACTTTTTTTTGCTGTCTAGTGTTTTTGAAATTAGTGCATTTAATATAAATATACAATCAGAAGTTGCCTTCCCTTTTTGAAATCCAAACTGAGTATCTATTATTTTCTCATATTTAATAGACCATTTTGTGAGTCTATTTAGAAGTATTTGAGAATATATTTTAGCTAATATATTTGTTAATGTAATTCCTCTGTAATTGTTGGCCTCATCTTGGTTGCCTGCCTTGAATATTTGCACAATAATACCTTCTCCCCAGGATTTAGGTTATGTGCCACTATCAAATATTTGATAATTTCAATAGAAAGGGTGCAATAGTATCACAGGACTGTTTAAATACCTCAGCAATTAAATTGTCTGTACCGGGACTTTTATCATTATTTTGTTAAAAATTGCCTGTTTTAATTCATAGTCGGAAATACTACAATCTAATTCTTGATCATATTATATATGTATCGTTTAATACGGTTTATACGTGTATATTATTACTATCATTGTCATATAAATCATTAAAATGATTATTTAGGTGTGTGACGTTTAGTTGATCAGAATAGGTATTTTATTTTTATATTGTTTTCTAATATGTTTCCAAAATTTCTTGGGTTCTTTTTTTGCAAGTTTCGACATACGTGTACCTTCATCTTTCATAAATTGTTTTTTGTATTTATTTTTTTATTTTTGAGTAAATTGTTTTCTTATTTAGAAATATGACTTTATTTTCATTAGTTCTGTTTCTGAGAAAGGTGTTTCTGGCTATATTAAATTATTTCCTAGCTTCATTGATTGAACCATTGCCTGTTTGCATGATGCGGAATTGTTGGATTAGCAATTTTAATTGTGTGCTTTGTTCCGAAGACACTGAATGCCTTATCCTGCATGCAGTTCGTGAATGAATTTACCTTGCTATCGATATATACACTATTTAAATCTTCAGTCAGCTGGCCAAGCTTTTGTTTTTTGTATATCATCTCATTTCTAAAGGTATTAGCCAGCGAATCATTCCACGAAATAAACAGATTGTCAGTCGCGGATGAATACTCGTCATGAATTATTTGTAGAGGGCATATCATCTCTATGCAAAATTCGATCGCTAAGTGATCTGAACATTATGTAGGTTCAATTATTTTGATATTTAGAATCATTATAATTATATAAAAGATAAACCACCGTGCTTGCGCCATTCATATTATATATATATAAACGTTCATTTAGATGCATCAATACAGGCTACCAAAGACAAAGTAGAGCGAGTATATAACCGAGAGGAAGCAGCAAAGATTGACTTAGAGGGTGCGAGAACGCGAATATCGGAGCTGGAGAAAAGAGGCGAGATTATGAACGATGAGTTGAACTACGTGAAGTCACAAAGTATGAGAAACAACCTTATCATCGGAAATGTTCCACAAGAATCCCATGAGAACCCAGAGAAACACATTATTATAACCCGTACACATATTCTGCAAGTTTCTACAAGACAAACTAGGGGTAACACATGAGTTAGAAGCTAGTCTGAAAGTAGAAAGGGTGCACCGTATGGGAGTAAATAATACTGTTATAAATGGTCAGGTACATGGCAGAAACGCCAGCTACACTGGATCCCGCGAGATACGACCGCGTCGTATAGTATGCAAGTTTAATTTGTTCAAGGATAAGGAAATGGTCCGGAAGTTAAGGTATAAGCTTAAAGATACAATCGTCTACATTACGGAGCAGTACCCCCCAGAGATCGCGGCGAGGAAGACGTGTACTCAGGAAGAGGATGAAAGAGGAGAAGCAGGCAGGGAATAGGGCGTGGATCTCGTATGGTACTTTTACGTTAACGGCAGACCTGTGAACCACGCATAGGACGGATTGGATGGACTTACGTGTTTTGTTTGAAATTGCCATGGTTTGAGTACGCGTAAAAGACTGTGATTTTGTTATGCTTTTATCGGATAATGATATTATTATTTTAACTGAGCCTTGGACTGATAAAAATAGTAAAATAGATTTGGATTGTTATTATTGTTATAATTTCTATAGAGAATTCAGACATCGAAATGCGAAAAGGAATTCGGGTGGAACGGTTATTTATGTACGCAATAAGATTAAAGGAATTTCAATTGCAAAAAAGATACATGATACATTGATTTGGTTAAAGTTTGATAACGCTTTTTTCAATATTGACTCGGATGTGTTGTTTATATTTGGAACGACATGTTGCCTATAACCAATGTAATTGACGCTGACCTGTTTGATATGTATTACTATGAAGCTAAAGGTAGAGTACTGGTCGCTGGTGATTATAACGCGAGGAAATAATGCAAACAAGACTCCATTTTATATGATACACTAGTTCCAGAACCAGATGACGCGGACTACTGCGTCGATACATTGTTGCCAATAATAGCTATGGACAATGTGAGTAATTCACACGGTAACAGAATAATTGACATGTGCAAAGCAACATCTCTTAGAATTGCAAATGGCCGTCTAGGAAATGACTTTGGTAAAGGATCGTACACGTGCTTCAACAGGAGCGGATCAAGCGTAATAGACTATTTGTTATTAAGTGAGAAAAGTTTTAATAGCATTTTAGACGTCAGTATTCATGATTTCAATAATGTCAGTGACCATGCTCCACTTAGTTTTAATATTAAATGCCATTCCACTATTGAACATTGTGAAACCCCTTGTAATGTGCAGTTTATTAAGTGGAATATTGAAGATTTAACTATCTGTGATACCATAGTTAACATCGAACGAAGCGACGAGACAGCTGTTAACAGCATGGTGAATTCATTCACCAGTATTATTAGAGACATTGCCGATCCATCATTTGTAAAATATGTACGTAAAAATAGTTCATTTGTGCGATCAAATATAGATGATAATAATAAATGGTTCTATTTAGAGTGCAGACAAGCAAAACGTCTATATAAGGACGCATTATTTCAATTTAATCAAACACAATCTGATGCTGATAGGGTAGAGCTATGCCATTATAAAAATGTACACAAAAGGATTATAAGACATAAAAGCAGAGCATTAAAATTTAAACAAACCAGAGATTTTGAAAACCTTAAAAAATGTAAACCTTGAGATTTTTGGAGGTATTTTAAAAATAATAATACAGTAAACAGTTGTAATATAACTTTGGGTGATTTTAAAATGTATTTTGAAGAAATGTTGTCTAATGTTAATCACAATATAAATGATGATGCGGAAAGCTTCAATGATACCAATAATTTTGACAATATCGACCCAGCTTACGAAGAATTAGATGCTAAAATGTCACATAGTGACATTTGTAACGCAATAAAAAACATTAAGTAGAAATAAGGCATCTGGGGAAGATAAGTTACTAAACGAGTATTTTCTTGAGGCTAGTGATAGTCTAGCTGGATATAATTTTATTACTATTATGTTTAATAACAATTTAGACACTGGAATATTTCCAGAGGTATGGACAAAAGGTATCATTATTCCGTTACATGAAAAGGGAGATAAACATGATGTAAACACTTATAGAGGTATTGCGCTGTTACGGTAAATTATGTACAAGTGTTTTAAATGATCGTCTTACAAAATGGAGTGAAGAAAATAATATAATTTCAGATGCTCAATTTGGTTTTAGAAAAGGCAGGTCCACTATAGACGCAGTATTTATTCTCCATTCATTGATACATCAATTTATTAACATATTTATAGATATGAGACGTTGTTTTGATTATATTTATAGAAATGCATTATGGTATAAATTGTATAATATGGATATTAACGGTAAACTTTTACGTGTAATTAGAACTATGTACCAAACTATGAAATCGTGTGTACGATCTTGTAGTGCTGGTAACTACTCTGATTTCTTTGAAATTGCAGTCGGATTGAGACAAGGGGAGATAATTTCTCCGATTATGTTTTCGCTGTTTGTAGAAGATTTAGAATTGTATTTACAGCATAGAACAGAAGGTGGCCTTACTTTACAAAATCGTTGTTCACAGATGAATTGGTAAGTCTAGCTTTAAACCCCGAAGATATGCAAGCGTCTTTGGATAAAATACACGAATATTGTAACAAGTGGGGACTCGAAGTTAACATTGAGAAAACCAAATGTGTTGTATTTAGAAAGCGTGGCGGATTACTAAGGGGCGAGAGATGGATATATGGAAATGCATATCTAGAGGTTGTAAATGATTTTAATTATTTGGGTGTAACACTTAATTATACTGGTAATTTTAATTTAAATACACATACTTTGTATGGAAAAGGTCTTAAATCAATGAACACCCTCACTGCTAATCTAAAAAGACATGACACGTTGCCGAAAGTGGCGTTGCAGTTATTTGATGCATAATTCAACAATTTCTTATGGATGTGAAATATGGGGTTTTTCAAAATCCAAAATGTTAGACAAAATACATGTTAAATTCTGTAAAATGGTATTAGGAGTTAGACAAACGACATGTAACGTTGCTGTTTATGGCGAATTGACGTTATCCATTATATATAAACAGATATACACGTATTGTTAAATATTGGTTAAAATTGTGTCGTAATGATAATATTATTATACAATCAATTGTTGATACTGCCATGAATGATGTATCGAATGGTAAGACAAAATGGATTACTAGTGTTAAAGATTTATTATCTAAATATGGATTCCTGTAAAAATGTATAAATGGAATGATGTTACATATAACCAAATATCAGAATGCAATGATCAATCAATCATTCCTTTTATTGTTCAAACAAAGAGTATTGGATGAATTTATGCAGGAATGGCGTATGACTATAAATAACATGGAAGTGCTAACATTGTATACATGTGATAAGGATACATTAGATATAGAATTTTATTTGAATAACATTTTGTCTCGCAATATGCGTATTGCACTTACAAGAATAAGAATATCTGCACATAGTCTTATAATTCAAACTGATAGAAATGGAAGAGATATAATTGATAGAAATCTAAGATATTGCCAAATCTGTTCTACAAACGAAATAGAAGACGAATTTCATTTTATATTTAAGTGTTGGCCATATGAATTTTATAGACGAACTTATATAAAACGGTATTATAGAGTAAACCCAAGTATGTTTAAATTTACTCAGTTGGTGTCCAGTAAAAACAAATCAGAATTATATATGTTAAGCAAATTTATTCAAGAAGCTCTTGAGTTACGTATCATTAGATCATAAACTGTTCCTGGAGGTCTTTAAAACTGATATTAATAGTTCTTATACAATTATATTGAATGGTTATCTTTACTTAGATCAACATATACTTATGAGGTCACAATTATAGAATTCTTTGAACAATACTTTTTATATGATAGCCCATACTGAGAATAGTATTGGTGTAACAGTCAGATGGAGTATATTTCGAGGAGAGTGTCACAGGTGTAGCGGGAGCCTCGTAGGTAGGGATCGACCCAAGCACTGAACCGGCAACACTATGTGATACACTTCTTGGAAGTGGATTCTAGTTCGGTGTGTTCCACCTAACGCTGTATCCCTAAGTATGGAATATGTATTGCATACTGTTTTGTATATGACTTGATTGATCTGAACAATCGACTAAAATATACAGATACGGTTTTTTCAATATGTTGTCCATTTTAAAATACACTAGTATCAGGTTTATATTTCACTTTTTATTTATTGATATGTTGTACTGAAATACAGTATATCGCATATATAGATGTCACTGTAATTAGGATTGCATTTAGAAATGTTTTAAGATTTCGAGTAAGTAAAATTATATACCATAGTTCATCCCTATAGTAATATGGTATGCCAATAATTATCACCTACATTTGTTGTCATAATTGTATACTTATGTTGTAGAATGAAATATTGCTATGTCACTAAAAACTGTATAGTTTATGTGAATACAATATGACCGTTCGTTCGTTCGATGATGTTGTTATTTGCCAGGTATCGATTTTTGTTATCGGAACCCGTTGCGATGACTAATTGAATGCACGATGAAGTTGCGATGGATATCTGCTATGAATTGTGAGGACAATTTTCCATCGCATCATCACGGACAATGTTTGAGCCATTATGTCTGTACTGTACGTAGTAAAACATAGTTAAACTGTTTTAATGCATGACACAGATTTCCATTTAATCGCATTTTAATGCAATGTTCTATGGATCAGCTATTATTATGTTATCTTAATATAACATGTTATGATATGTTCACGAACATCGACATTTTGTTCTAAGCAATCAATGGCATTCGCTTTATAAGACTTAGTATTATTTCTGTAAAATTGTAATGTAAATGCTTCTATTAAACTTGTTTTGACGTTTGCCAATGATGCTCCTACCGTATGACATTGACAAGTATACGTCGTACCAGCATTCCTATTTAATGATGCTCCTACCGTATGACATTGAAAAGTATACGTCGTACCAGCATTCCTATTTATGTTTACTACACTACGTTGTACCACCAAATTCTCATGGGAAGCTAGTATGGAGAAATATAACCCAACACACATATATACTTGAGCTTTATTTATAAGCCATAACATTAACAAGTCTACACAGCACACACATTTCTGATAGAAACAATAGTTACATACAAAAATAAAGTAAAGTAAATGTCGATATATTTAGGCGACTAGAAGTAACGTGCCCTCTGGTAAGAAAAAGTGCCAAATAATCTTTAAACTGGATGGGCACTGTGAATAAAAAACAGAACATTGTTAAAACAACACACCAAATTACTAATACAACTAGCATACTGATAATAAAAAGAAACTAATCTAACCACACAAATGGTTTGTGTGTGTTTTTACGTTTATTTATCGTCGCTACCAGTTGCCCATATGAGCGACGCCTTCTGAAGAGATTAGTTATTTTATAGTTTGGAGGATAGTGCACGATACAGACAGAGACCCATTCCAGAATCTCCTCTGGTTCTTTTACATGCACGGTGTAAAGCATCGACACGAGACCTCGGATTAACGTCCCATCTGAAAGACTGTTAATATAAATGGTTCAAGGATATTCTTACTATGTGTACTGCACTGTGGATGGAGTGTGGGAGGTGGTGGGTTCATCTAACCACACAAATGGTTCAAGAATATTCTGACTATGTGTACTGCACTGTGGATGGAGTGTGGGAGGTGGTGGGTTCTGACTAGTTGTACTGCACTGTGGATGGAGTGTGGGAGGTGGTGGGTTCATCTAACCACACAAATGGTTCAAGGATATTCTGACTATGTGTACTGCACTGTGGATGGAGTGTGGGAGGTGGTGGGTTCTGACTAGATGTACTGCACTGTGGATGGAGTGTGGGAGGTGGTGGGTTCTGACTATTTGTACTGCACTGTGGATGGAGAGTCGTAGGTGGTGGGTTCTGACTATTTGTACTGCACTGTGGATGGAGTGTGGGAGGTGGTGGGTTCTGACTATTTGTACTGCACTGTGGATGGGTGTGGGAGGTGGTGGGTTCTAAAAATTTGCACTGCACTGTGGATGGAGTGTGGAGGTGGTGGGTTCTGACTATTTGTACTGCACTGTGTATGGGGTGTGGGAGGTGGTGGGTTCTGACTATTTGTACTGCACTGTGGATGGAGTGTCGGAGGTGGTGGGTTCTGACTATTTGTACTGCACTGTGGATGGAGTGTGGGAGGTGGTGGGTTCTGACTATTTGTACTGCACTGTGGATGGAGTGTGGGAGGTGGTGGGTTCTGACTATTTGTACTGCACTGTGGATGGAGTGTGGGAGGTGGTGGGTTCTGACTATTTGTACTGCACTGTGGATGGAGTGTGGGAGGTGGTGGGTTCTGACTATTTGTACTGCACTGTGGATGGAGTGTGGGAGGTGGTGGGTTCTGACTATTTGTACTGCACTGTGGATGGAGTGTGGGAGGTGGTGGGTTCTGACTATTTGTACTGCACTGTGGATGGAGTGTGGGAGGTGGTGGGTTCTGACTATTTGTACTGCACTGTGGATGGAGTGTGGGAGGTGGTGGGTTCTGACTATTTGTACTGCACTGTGGATGGAGTGTGGGAGGTGGTGGGTTCTGACTATTTGTACTGCACTGTGGATGGAGTGTGGGAGGTGGTGGGTTCTGACTATTTGTACTGCACTGTGGATGGAGTGTGGGAGGTGGTGGGTTCTGACTATTTGTACTGCACTGTGGATGGAGTGACTGTGGATGGAGTGTGGGAGGTGGTGGGTTCTGACTATTTGTACTGCACTGTGGATGGAGGTGGGAGGTGGTGGGTCTGCACTGTGGATGGAGTGTGGGAGGTGGTGGGTTCTGGTGTGGGAGGTGGTGGGTTCTGACTATTTGTACTGCACTGTGGATGGAGTGTGGGAGGTGGTGGGTTCTGACTATTTGTACTGCACTGTGGATGGAGTGTGGGAGGTGGTGGGTACTGCACTGTGGATGGAGTGTGGGATGTGTTGTGTACTGCACTGTGGATGGAGTGTGGGAGGTGGTGGGTTCTGCACTGTGGATGGAGTGTGGGAGGTGGTGGGTTCTGCACTGTGGATGGAGTGTGGGAGGTGGTGGGTTCTGCACTGTGGATGGAGTGTGGGAGGTGGTGGGTTCTGCACTGTGGATGGAGTGTGGGAGGTGGTGGGTTCTGCACTGTGGATGGAGTGTGGGAGGTGGTGGGTTCTGACTATTTGTACTGCACTGTGGATGGAGTGTGGGAGGTGGTGGGTTCTGCACTGTGGATGGAGTGTGGGAGGTGGTGGGTTCTGACTATTTGTACTGCACTGTGGATGGAGTGTGGGAGGTGGTGGGTTCTGACTATTTGCACTGCACTGTGGATGGAGTGTGGGAGGTGGTGGGTTCTGACTATGTGTACTGCACTGTGGATGGTGTGTGGGAGGTGGTGGGTTCTCACTATTTGCACTGCACTGTGGATGGAGTGTGGGAGGTTGTGGGTTCTGACTAAGTGTACTGCACTGTGGATGGAGTGTGGGAGGTGGTGGGTTCTGACTATTTGTACTGCACTGTGGATGGAGTGTGGGAGGTGGTGGGTTCTGACTATGTGCACTGCACTGTGGATGGAGTGTGGGAGGTGGGTTCGAAAAAACATTTTGTGTTTTCTCATCCATGCTAATTAAGATATATTTATGAGACATAACATGTATTTGTCCTATTACGCAAACTCGTATAATCTAGTTTCGATAAGGGAGTAACACTTGCAGTAAGGTAAGACATAATGGCATTATTAAAGGTAAATTAACTGTTATTACTGCATACGTTATATATATTTTGTGTACACAAGTTAAGTGTGCTTTATACAATATTACGTGATATGCATACATATATAATGAGAAATACATACATACAGTTGATTTCAAATGGTGTAAGCTAACAGGCACAAGTCAACAAGACAGCGAGCAGTGAAGCAACATTGTGTAGTGAACATCTTCATAAACAAGTTCATATAAACGAAGAGAAGGCCCTGCAATTTGATACCCAATAACATTTCCTTTTTAACATATTTCCGGATCCATTACTTTTCGTTTTACTTTAATAACGAAAGGTTAGTGAAATAGTATTTCCAATGTGTGGGCATATATACCTTACCCGAATATATACATACACATAGCATACAATACATACAAGCTACTGACATAAATATGTCGTAGAAATAGTATCCTATGTACATATTTTATTATAGTGCCTTGTGTTATTCAATACATGCATAGATACATAATATTATATTACAATAAGCTAACACATTTATATAATAAAATGTATATTTACACATCAGCTCAAATATAGTTTAAAAGTGATTAAAATGACACACCAAATATGTGCCTACTTCCCAGAAATGTGTCACAGAGTGTAGCCGGTCCAGTTATTGGTTATATATATGAAATAGCCGGATGTTATTTATTATATATAGTACAACTGCACGTATTTAAAGTGTGAATGATAAACTTCATTCAATTATGACAACATGTCGTAATAGCACAACATGTACATTATAGCTTAAGGTCCTCCCAATATTGCCTTCCATGGCATATTGTTCAACTATTTTCAAAAAAATGGTGTTCCCTTCTTACCCAAACAATGGCAATGCAGCCGTATTCTACTAAACAACAGAGAGGCCTGGATTGAGTTTCCATTATATTGACCTCCTATGGCTCATCGGTGTGGCATTATTCCCAAGAAATATTGCATAAAGTTCCTTACGGGCATTTGTTCATAAATATCCGCAGATAAACAATATTATATCAATATTTCCTCCCCCCCCCAAATTACTTGGGTATTTTTCGTTGCTCTTCAATACACTCTATGGCATAACTACTAACAATGTATTGAGTTACCACAGACGGCCATGCGGAATAATTGTTTGTTATTTACGACTATATTACATTATGAAATAATTCCATAATGGTTCAGCATGTATCCTACACTTTCTAGCAGAGTATGTGCAATATAGAAATGCATTGACAAATAAATATTAAAACAGTTGTAAACATTGACGCACGGAGAACAATGTGCATTGCGTGGAGCGAGAGGGATGGACATGGAAATAACACGTGTGGGGACATGGTAATAACACGTGTGGGGACATGGTAATAACACGTATGGGGACATGGTAATAATACGTGTGAGGACATGGTAATAACACGTATGTGGACATGGAAATAACACGTGTGGGAACATGGTAATAACACGTGTGTGTACATGGTAATAACACGTATGTGGACATGGAAATAACACGTATGGGGACATGGTAATAACACGTGTGGGGACATGGTAATAACACGTGTGGGAACATGGTAATAACACGTGTGGGGACATGGTAATAACACGTGTGGGGACATGGTA
>CM026402.1:10694190-10731953 GCA_014843695.1 Archivesica marissinica | reverse complement strand
ACGTGTGGGGACATGGTAATAAAACATGGTAATAATACGTGTGGGAACATGGTAATAACACGTGTGTGGACATGGTAATAATACGTGTGGGAACAGTGTAATAACACGTGTGTGGACATGGTAATAATACGTGTGGGAACATGGTAATAACACGTGTGGGAACATGGTAATAACACGTGTGGGAACATGGTAATAACACGTGTGGGGACATGGTAATAATACGTGTGGCGACATGGTAATAATACGTGTGGGGACATGGTAATAACACGTGTGGGGACATGGTAATAAAACATGGTAATAACACGTGTGGTGTCTTGGTAATAAAACATGGTAATAAAACGTGCTGGGACATGGTATTAATACGTGTGGGAACATGGTAATAACACGTGTGGGGACATGGTAATAATACGTGTGGGGACATGGTAATAATACGTGTGGGAACATGGTAATAACACTTGTGGGAACATGGTAATAACACTTGTGGGGACATGGTAATAACACGTGTGGGGACATGGTAATAACACGTGTGGTGACATGGTAATAAAACATGGTAATAACACGTGTGGGAACATAGTAATAATACGTGTGGGAACATGGTAATAATACGTGTGGGAACATGGTAATAACACGTGTGGGAACATGGTAATAACACGTGTGTGGACATGGTAATAACACGTGTGGTGACCTGGTAATAACACGTGTGGGACATGGGTATAACACGTGTGTGGACATGGTAATAACAGATGTGTGGACATGGTAATAAAACATGATAATAACACGTGTGGGGACATGGTAATAATATATGTGGGGACATGGTAATAACACGTGTGGGGACATGGTAATAAAACATGGTAATAACACGTGTGGGAACATGGTAATAATACGTGTGGGGACATGGTAATAAAACATGATAATAATACGTGTGGGATCATGGTAATAATACGTGTGGGAACATGTTAATAAAACATGATAATAATACGTGTGGGATCATGGTAATAATACGTGTGGGAACATGGTAATAACACGTGTGGGGACATGGTAATAACACGTATGTGGACCTGGTAATAACACGTGTGGGGACATGGTAATAGCACGTATGTGGACATGGTAATAACACGTGTGTGGACATGGTAATAACACGTGTGGGAACATGGTAATAACACGTATGTGGACATGGTAGTAACACGTGTGTGGACATGGTAATAACACGTGTGGGATCATGGTAATAACACGTGTGGGAACATGGTAATAATACATGTGGGGATATGGTAATAACACGTGTGATAAATGGTAATAACACGTGTGGGACATGTAATAAAACATGGTAATACACTGTGTGGACATGGTAATAAACATGGTAATAACACGTGTGGGGACATGGTAATAAGTGTGGACATGTAATAATACGTGTGGGAACATGGTATAAATTGGGACATGGTAATAATACGTGTGGGGACATGGAATAATACGTTTGGGAACATGGTATTAACACGTGTGGGGACATGGTAATAACACTTTTGGGGAACATGGTATAACACGTGTGGGGACATGGTAATAACACTTGTGGTGACATGGTAATAAAGTGTGGGTGGTTGTGTGGGGTGGTTGTGTGGGTGGTTGGTTGTTGTGGTTTGTGTGGGGACATGGTAATAAACGTGTGGGACATGGTAATAATACGTGTGGGAACATGGTAATAATACCTGTGGGAACATGGTAATAATACCTGTGGGGACATGGTAATAGCACGTGTGGGAACATGGTAATAACACGTGTGGGACATGGTAATAAAACATGGTAATAACACGTGTGGTGACATGGTAATAAAACATGGTAATAACACGTGTGGGGACATGGTAATAATACGTGTGGGGACATGGTAAAATAACGTGTGGTGACATGGTAATAAAACTGGTAATACACGTGTGGGGACATGGTAATAATACGTGTGGGGACATGTAATACACGTGTGGTGACATGGTAAAAACCATGGTAATAACACGTGTGGGAACATGGTAATAATACGTGTGGGGAACATGGTAATAACACGTGTGGGGACATGGTAATAGCACGTATGTGGACATGGTAATAACACGTGTGTGGACATGGTAATAACACGTGTGGGAACATGGTAATAACACGTATGTGGACCTGGTAATAATACGTGTGGGGACATGGTAATAACACGTGTGGTGACATGGTAATAACACCTGTGTGGACATGGTAATAAAACATGGTAATAACACGTGTGGGAACATGGTAATAATACCTCTGGGAACATGGTAATAAAACATGGTAATAACACGTGTGGGGACATGGTAATAATATATGTGGGGACATGGTAATAACATGTGTGGGGACATGGAAATAAAACATGGTAATACCACGTGTGGGAACATGGTAATAAAACATGGTAATAATACGTGTGGGAACATGGTAATAAAACATGGTAATAATACGTGTGGGAACATGGTAATAATACGTGTGGGAACATGGTAATAATACGTGTGGGAACATGGTAATAATACGTGTGGGAACATGGTAATAATACGTGTGGGAACATGGTAATAACACGTGTGGGAACATGGTAGTAACACATGTGGGGACATGGTAATAAAACGTGTGGGGACATGGTAATAATACGTGTGGAGACATGGTAATAACACGTGTGGGACATGGTAATAACACGTGTGGGGACATGGTAATAACACGTGTGGGGACATGGTAATAAAACATGGTAATAACACGTGTGGGGACATGGTAATAAAACATGGTAATAATACGTGTGGGAACATGGTATAACACGTGGTAACAGTGTATAACACGTGTGTGGACATGGTAATAATACGTGTGGGAACATGGTAATAACACGTGTGGGAACATGGTAATAACACGTGTGGGGACATGGTAATAATACGTGTGGCGACATGGTAATAATACGTGTGGGGACATGGTAATAACCGTGTGGGGACATGGTAATAAACATGTATAACAGTGTGGTGTCTTGGTAATAACATGTAATAACACGTGTGGGGACATGGTAATAAACGTGTGGGACATGGTAATAAAACGTGTGTGGAAATGGTAATAACACGTGTGTGGACATGGTAATAACACGTGTGGGGACATGGTAATAACATGTGTGTGGAAATGGTAATAATACGTGTGGGGACATGGTAATAATACGTGTGTGGAAATGGTAATAACACGTGTGGGGACATGGTAATAACACGTGTGGGGACATGGTAATAACACGTGTGGGGACATGGTAATAACACGTGTGGGGACATGGTAATAAATCATGTGTGGACATGGTAATAACACGTGTGGGGACATGGTAATAACACGTGTGTGGAAATGGTAATAACACGTGTGGGGACATGGTAATAATACGTGTGGGGACATGGTAATAACACGTGTGGGGACATGGTAATAACACGTGTGGGGACATGGTAATAACACGTGTGGTGATATGGTAATAACACGTGTGTGGACATGGTAATAACACGTGTGGGAACATGGTAATAACACGTGTGGGGACATGGTAATAACACGTGTGGGGACATGGTAATAACACGTGTGGGGACATGGTAATAACACGTGTGGGGACATGGTAATAATACGTGTGGGGATTTGGTAATAACACGTGTGGGGACATGGTAATAACACGTATGGGGACATGGTAGTAACACGTGTGGGGACATGGTAATAACACGTGTGGGGACATGGTAATAATACGTGTGGGAACATGGTAATAACACGTGTGGGGACATGGTAATAACACGTGTGGGGACATGGTAATAACACGTGTGGGGACATGGTAATAACACGTGTGGGGACATGGTAATAACACGTGTGGGGACATGGTAATAGCACGTGTGGGGACATGGTAATAACACGTGTGGGACATGGTAATAACACGTGTGGGAACATGGTAATAACACGTGTGTGGACATGGTAATAACACGTGTGGGACATGGTAATAACATGTGTGGGGACATGGAATAACACGTGTGTGGACATGGTAATAATACGTGGGGTGTTGTGGTGTTTGTGTGGGAACATGGTATAACACGTATGGAACATGGTAATAACACGTGGGGGACATGGTAATAACATGTGTGGGGTCATGGTATAACACTGTGGGGGTCATGGTAATAACACGTGTGGGGACATGGTAATAACACGTGTGGGGACATGATAATAACACTGTGGGGACATGGTAATAACACGTGTGGGGACATGGTAAAACACGGTGTGGACATGGTAATAACCGTGTGGGGACATGGTAATAAGTGTGGGAACATGGTAATACACGTGTGGGACATGGTAATAACACGTGTGGGGACATGGTTATAATACGTGTGGGGACATGGTAATAAGACGTGTGGGAACATGGTAATAATACGTTTGGGGACATGGTAATAATACATGTGGGAACATGGTTATACCACATGTGGGAACATGGTAATAACACGTGTGGGAACATGGTAATAGCACGTATGTGGACATGGTAATAACATGTGTGGGGACATGGTAATAGCACGTATGTGGACATGGTAATAGCACGTGTGGGGACATGGTAATAACACGTTTGGGAACATGGTAATAACACGTGTGTGGACATGGTAATAACACGTGTGGGAACTAAGTAATAACATGTGTGGGAACCTGGTAATAACACGTGTGGGATCATGGTAATAACACGTGTGTGGACATGGTAATAACACGTGTGGGAACATGGTAATAACACGTGTGTGGACATGGTAATAACACGTGTGGGATCATAGTAATAACACGTGTGGGAACATGGTAATAATACGTGTGTGGACATGATAATAACACGCGTGGGAACATGGTAATAACACGTGTGGGAACATGGTAATAACACGTGTGTGGACATGGTAATAACACGTGTGGGAACATGGTAATAGCACGTTTGGGAACATGATAATAACACGTGTGGGAACATGGTAATAACACGTGTGTGAACATGGTAATAACACGTGTGGGGACATGGTAATAGCACGTGTGGGAACATGGTAATAACACGTGTGGGGACATGGCAATAGCACGTATGTGGGCATGTTAATAACACGTTTGGGGACATGGTAATAACATGTGTATGGACCTGGTAATAACACGTGTGGGATCATGGTAATAACACGTATGGGAACATGGTAATAACACGTATGGGAACATGGTAATAACACGTGTGGACATGGTAATAACACGTTTGGGGACATGGTAATAACACGTGTGGGAACATGGTAATAACACGTGTGGGGACATGGTAATAGCACGTATGTAGACATGGTAATAACACCTATGGGAACATGGTAATAACACGTGTGGGAACATGGTAATAACTCGTGTGAGGACATGGTAATAACACGTGTGGGGACATGGTAATAGCACGTATGTGGACATGTTAATAACACGTTTGGGGACATGGTAATAACACGTGTGTGGACATGATAATAACATGTGTATGGACCTGGTAATAACACATGTGGGATCATGGTAATAA
This sequence comes from Archivesica marissinica, assembly GCA_014843695.1. Classification (NCBI taxonomy): domain Eukaryota; kingdom Metazoa; phylum Mollusca; class Bivalvia; order Venerida; family Vesicomyidae; genus Archivesica; species Archivesica marissinica. The sequence continues at coordinate 10,726,426 of CM026402.1, read as the reverse complement.
CACGTATGGGAACATGGTAATAACATGTATGGGAACATGGTAATAACACGTGTGGACATGGTAATAACACGTGTGGGGACATGGTAATAACACGTGTGGGAACATGGTAATAACACGTGTGGGGACATGGTAATAGTACGTATGTGGACATGGTAATAACATCTATGGGACCATGGTAATAACACGTGTGGGGACATGGTAATAACACGTGTGGGAACATGGTAATAACACGTGTGAGGACATGGTAATAACACGTGTGGGGACATGGTAATAGCGTATTTAACCTTTGTAGTATACATAACTACATGTGGTATCAATTACATGATGCTATGAACAGAGACTTTAACTGTGACAACACTTACGATAGAACGACGGACGAAATTGAGCAGTGTGCATCATTACTCATTAGTCACATATTTTTGTGTAGAAAATATTGTCAGGGTTAGAAATCAGGCCTGCAGGGTCACTGCTTAACAGCTGTTGTATTGTAACGCTCCCACATGTGCAGTCATAAATTATGTAGTTGAGAGAGAGGAATGTGTCGCCATGGTTTATCTCACAGATCTGTAAACATTCTTCAACGGTACTCACGACAATCAGTTGCAAGTTATAACCTAACACATACACACCTGGATACAGCTGTAGGGTAGTACTGTAACTGTCGCATACTATAAGAGAGAATGACATACTGTAAATCATTTTTGAAACGATAAGTTTAATGTTAATTTTCGTTTTAGTTGTTCACAGTTACAAAGTGTGATAACGTTACTACCTTCAATGACACACTCAATAATACAATGTCTGGAATACTGCTCGGAGGGATAACATTGTCTTCCGCCACCAACTGTCTGGAATACTGCTTGGAGGGGTACCAGGGTCTTCCGCCACCAATTGTCTGGAATACTGCTCGGAGGGGTACCAGGGTCTTCCCCAACAACTGTCTGGAATACTGGTCGGAGGGGTACCAGGGTCTTCCGCTACCAACTGTCTGAATACTGATCGGAGGGGTACCAGGGTCTTTCCCCACCAACTGTCTGGAATACTGCTCGGAGGGGTACCAGGGTCTTTCCCCACCAACTGTCTGGAATACTGGTCGGAGGGGTACCAGGGTCTTTCCCCACCAACTGTCTGGAATACTGGTCGGAGGGGTACCAGGATCTTCCGCCACCAACTGTCTGGAATACTGCTCGGAGGGGTACCAGCGTCTTCCGCACCAAACTATAACTGGAATGATATGACCTAAGATGTTTATGCGACTTTAAACTCCCACAACAAACACACGATAATAACACATGCCAATGGCGGTATGTCTGTTTCTACAAATGTATCATTAGCAATGTGTAACTAGACAGACAATGATGTAATTTTATGTCATGTTGCACAGAAACAAGCTGCACCACAGTTACGTTCCTATTTACAACCATTACTTCGTCCTGGCTGTCCGATTAGCGCCGTGGTTAGCGCGCTCGCGTCTCACAAATGCAACCCGGGTTCGATCCTCGGAACTGGAAGTATGTACGATGGTACGGTGGTCGCCAGGTCGGACAGGTGGGTTTTCTCCTGGTACTCCGGTTTCCTCCCACAGGAATGACCACATTTACGCTTTCATCCGCACCAACGAGAGTGATTAATATAAGTTGTTAGAACTTGTTTCGCAATCGTTGTAAAGTAAATAAAGTTTAAATTTAAATTTACTTCGTCTATGTGTATATTCTATATGACACAACATTAACAACTATTTGGGGCAGAACTTGTCTTAACGAATGTTGTCCATTTAATAGGCGAATGTGGAAATAAATGCATTATAGTAAACACTAAATAGCACACAAAATAGTTGTTCTTAGGAATAGGGGAATGTTCCATTGATAATTAGTACCAATATCTTATATCCAATATACGTTTTCAATAAAAGTAAATCAAATCGGAATATATATATACATTATTTGCAGTAGATACAAGAAACAGAAATGAATGTGTTTCTCAAATGAAGGAACGTTCCTCTCTCTGATAACGCGTCTATACTATGTTGCCACTGTTCTCATAGGATGAACGTTCATCCCGTTGTCAAGCAATGCAACACTATACCGTTACATCGAAAGTTAACAGAAATTGAACCAATGCATTTCTATTTCTAAAAAGGGAGGAAAAGTTCCTCCCTACACAAACCAGTGCAACAAAATCAAGCAATATGCATATATCTCAAGGGGAGGAATGTTGCTCCGTTGGTCAAACAGTACCGAAATATACATTTCATAAAAAGTAAACAGAAACTGAAATCATGTCTTTCTATTTTCACCAAGACAAGCAATTCGCGTATTTCTCGAAGGGAGTAGCATTGCTTGATCATATGATGCCCTATGTATCTTGATTGCGATCACTATATCCCAGATACGCCGATATACCTATATTTTCGGAAGATGAGGGCAATAACTCTCATGGTACTAAATGGTTAGACATGTGCAAATCTACATCATTTAGAATAGTAAATGGTAGACCAGGCGATGAAGTTGGTATCGGCATACGTACACATTGTAATAATACTAGCAAATCTGTTATCGATTATGTATTGACTACAGAAAGGCACTTAATAAAATACGTAATTTCACCATGGGAAGTTTTAATGAAAATAGCGACCATACTCAATTGCACAATGATATACGCGTAAATGATTAATGAGCACTTATAACAACAGTTTTCATCCTGAGTATAAATCAACGCATTTGCATTCGTTTGCTACCGTTGTTTAATAGTACTATAAATGACCACCGTTACGATAGTATTATAAATGACCACCGTTACGATAGTATTATAAATGACCACCGTTACGATAGTATTATAAATGACCACCGTTACGAAAGTATTATAAATGACCACCGTTACGACAGTATTATAAATGACCACCGTTACGACAGTATTATAAATGACCACCGTTACGACAGTAACAGCCTAATAACATGTTTTATAATCTCGTTAGCGACGTTGTGGATCGCATTTTACGAAATTATAATGTAGTAAAAATGGATTCGATGATAGATATGTAGAAAATCGTAATACACCGTCTGCTTACGAATGAAAGCAAGCAAACTATATATATATATATATATATATAGTAATGCATTGGACACACACAACCGCTTTATGTCAGAAGAACATTGGGTCGAAATGCATGCACTCAAAAGGTCATACAAATTCTAAAACCTTAAATTTTCGAATCCGAAAAACTTCTGGAAATATTTCAAGCCTAGGCAATCCAATAATAACATATTTTCTAAACGTAAATAAAAACTTCGTAAACCATAAACTTTCGAATCCGAAATAATTCTGGATATACTACTAGCCTAGGAGTTCCAAAATAACATATTTTTTAAATGTAGACGACTTTAAGGAGCACTTATACATATTTGAAAATGTCAATACTTCAACAAATACAGATGCCGAGCAATTTAATACTTCACATGATTTCGAGGAATGTAAGCACATACTCGAGGAATAATATCAACTTATTACATATGAGGAGGTGACACATTGCATAACATAATTAAATCGCAACAAGACGTCTGTTGATGATATTTTATCAAATGAGTACTTCATTGAAGGTAGTGATATTTTAACGGGACATGATACAGAGAATTTTACTAAATTAGAAAATATAAAATAATGGTACATTAATTTCCAAAAGCATGGAAGCTATATTACCCGGAAACAAATACAAATACATAGCATTTATATAGTGCAAAACATAATTTTTTTAAACAGTTATACATGACAATAATATATGGAAATATAAATAAACAATTATACATATATAGATATAACTAGGATTTTAGTAATTGGACAAGAACATATTTTATCATGATATCTACACCATTACAGTATATAAGTGAGTGATTGGATTAGCGATAAAAGTGGCAATATGAACCATAGACCCAAACACCGCCGTAAAAATGACAACCGTGATGTGGCCAGTACAGTGATTGGGACGGTAGAATGATCCGCCCATCACCACACGACAGAGCTCGAACCCAAGAGAATGCCCATACAACACTTCACTCGTCAATCCACTACTTATAAAGTCGATCTTTGATCTTATTGAACACAAATATCGTATTTAAACTGCTTTATATCATCACAGATGTATGTTATTTTGTACAAAGAACACAAAACGTATCGTTCATAAAATTGCATAAATAGATGGGTTTTCAGTTTTGATCGGAAACTGGCCTCCCACTCAATGTTTTCCAGATAACTAGGTAGATCATTCCACAATTTGGGTACAACAAAGGCCATAGATATATTTGCTAATTGTGTTCGTCGTCTTGGGATGTAATAGTTAGTGTCACTTTGTGATCTTAGTCTGTACCTTCCTCGAATGGGTACAAACATTTCCCCCAGATATACTGGAACTGTTCCATTATTGACACGAAATACCATCACTAGAACTTTGAAAATTATTCTGGCTTTAACTGGAAACCAGTGGAGTCTTTTCAGTCAGAAGTTCCGCACTTGGTTGTTCAAACGAGGCATTAAGGACTACTCTAGCGGCATGATTTTGGACTCGCTGTAGTGTGTCGACTTGGTAGGCTAGAATGTCGGTAAACAGACCGTTGCAGAAGTCAATGTGCGAATGACCCAACCCGTGCACTAATGATTCAGTAGATTTTTTTGTGAGATGTTTACGTATAGCTTTAAGATTTCGTAACTGTACACGTACTATATGACACTATATGACACTTTTTGGATGTGATGGTCAAAGTTGAGAGTACTGGTCATGTGAACACCCAGATCTCTGACATGATCAACGCACTGTACGTCACCACCGCTAACGTTGACACTAGAGATGTTTAATTTTGATAATTATTGCCTAGTTCCATAAATGATTACTTAAGTTTTAGAGTTATTCATCTTCACACAAAAAACGAGAAACACCGAATGTTAATAATTATCGCGGGATTACAGGATTACGCATTTTCGTTAAGCTGTTTACCAGCTTATTGAATAACCACATTTATAAATGGTCCGTACTATCTGATGCACACTTCGGTTTTCGGAAAGGCTTTTAAAGTTTGATACCATATTCGTCCTGCATACGCTCATAGGGTATGTATTAAATCACAACAACATATTAGATTGTGTCTTGAAGTTCGTAGACGTGAAATGATGTTTCGATTCCATATACAGGAATGGGCTTTGATTTAAGCTGTACACGTATACGTGGGAAATTACTTCACATAAAACGGTCTATGTACAGTTCAGTGAAATCATGTGTTAAGCACTGTAACAGTCATAAATACTCAGAGTTATTTTGTATAGCGGTTGGCTAAAGACAATGAGAGATAATTTCACATATAATGTACTCAATGTTCGTCGAGGATCTGGAATTATTCCTCCAGAACAGACTTGATTGTGGAATGTCAGTTGAAGTATTATTTTGTTACTATTTGCCGATGACATGGTTATAATTTGTCTCACACCACACTATTCTCTGTCTAGCTTAGCCAATTAGTGTGATACTTTCTGGATTAGAGTTGAACACCGAAGAAAGAAACTATGTGTTTTCAGAGATAGAAGGGTAAAATTGGGCGTGATGAGTGTTGGACTTACAAAAGCTCCTGGACATAGTGCATTTATATTTAAGTATGCGGGTTTATTTGTATTAAATAATACTGTTTTACATGGAACCGGCTTAAAAGCCACGCACATTTTACTGCAAATCTAAGTAGATACAATACGAAACACGTATTTGACTAGTTTGTTGCATCCACGCTGTACTATGGTTGCGAAATAACAGGTTTAGGGCAACGCTGTTAATTTGTAAAGATTTCATTTAAAGTTATGTAAGAGGGTATTAGGGGTTAAATAATATATAAGTAACGTAGACATTTACGGTGACGTAAGAAGGTACCCGTGTTTATAAAGAAACATGTGCCAAATAGTCATCGTGCGTCAGCGGTCGTACGTGGGGGACATTAAACAAACGTTAAACGACGCCAAGCGCTGTGTTGGTATGCAGCGGCAACAACTTGCAAGGGATGCCAGTCGAGCGTTTGAGATCACCGTTGACGAGCAATAGAAGCTAAAACGTAAGATCAAACAACAAGGATGTAAACTGTTTATAGACGGTAATTCAATATACAGTGATAGACCCACCATTCCTACGAGACGATAGAACAGTGGTGAAGAACATATAAAACAGTTAAAGCTATTATCATGGAATGTGAACGGTCAAGTAGAACAATCAGTGACAGACATTCTAGAAATGTTAAATGCATATGATATTATACTCTTACAGGAGATATGGTTGTCAACAGATACACATATTAACCTTGATTTACATGGATATTTAGGTGTACACATCTATGGCAACACTTATAGTACAACATACAAACACAGGGCGATAGTGGTGGACTTTCTTTATACTATAAACAAACACTTAAAGATAAACTTATTGTTATAGAAGAAATCCAACATGGTATTATGTGGATTAAGTTGCTAAATGACTTGCTTAAATATCATGGGGATATTTATATGTGCCACAGATTGAATCAGATATTGAGAGGTTTATACCATTGAACATAATCAGATATTGAGAGGTATATACCATTGAACATAATCAGATATTGAGAGGTATATACCATTGAACATAATCAGATATTGAGAGGTATATACCATTGAACATAATCAGATATTGAGAGGTATATACCATTGAACACAATCAGATAGTGAGAGGTATATACCATTGAACACAATCAGATAGTGAGAGGTATATACCATTGAACACAATCAGATAGTGAGAGGTATATACCATTGAACAAACTCTTTGTAATATGAGTTTAAATTCTAGGACTTCTAATCATCGATATTTCATAGATTATGATAACTACTTAGATGTTGATGACAGCGAGCTGTCAAATTCTTATTCTATATGCCGATGCGTGAATATAGCGAGCATGTGATCGATGCAATTGACCGTCGTCTGCTTGACATGTGTATAATAAGTACACCATTCGTTGTGAGCAAACGATTTTATCATTTATTTGTCAAGTAGACACTGATAATACGGTCGAAATGTTTGTTGAGTTCATGCAAAATATATCTTTTAGCGCATTTGGAAATACGTAATATGATAAAATAATTACGAAATTTCACCATGTCAATAAAAAGTGTTATTTAATGCTGAGTGCTATGCTACGTGCAAGCTAACTATAACAGCTAGACATACAGTACACTACGGTACACGACTGACGAAAATAGGTATGGTTAGTATCAATGCACACAATGTCTACAATAAAATTAATCGCAAAGCAATATATAGACATAGAGAGAAGAAAATACTGGAATTGCGAGATATGGCCAAAGAAATGCATAGTGTGCAAAAGATAGGGGGAAAAAACATCTATTTGCACGAATAAATTATTGTCATATATAAATTGAAATGTATTATATAAATACATTTATTTCTTTATATATATGACACATTGTTAACCATGTAAGATTATGATTTTTATGTAATATGTATAATCGTCTGCTATTATTTTCGCGCCTAAATTATCAGTTATCTGTTTGCGCGGGAACAATATATTTTGACACTACCGAGTGCAGGTGGGTCGGTTATGTAAGATAATCGCCGCTTTATTGATGACAGAGAAACAGGTAATACTATTGTATAACATCACAGCTGTTTGGCGCCGTTATGTCTGTTATAGATGTTAATTCTGCTATTTAAGAAATGAGAAATGATGAAGCAATTAGCGCATTTTTATACAGCCAAGGAGGCATTAAGGAAATGATGTAACTTTTAAGATATAAACTGTTTCTATGATAATTAGAAAAATTAATATTTAAAGAAGTATTAACTCTTAAATATTAAAGTCGTATTAAATACGTGAACGGCAGATAATTAGGCCTTGTAAGAAACGATCGTTTTGGCTAATATATCTATTGGAATAGTTTGATAAAGGAAGGAAATTAATATAGTCATAGGACTATTATGAACACATTGAAATAGTGAGGCGAACAATAAGTTACGAGATATCACGAAGATATGATACATGTATAGATATAAATTAAAGGCGATTGTTATAAATTATATTATACAAAGGAAAATGATAGACTGTGTTGAGTTATAAATTATTGAAGGACCGTAGAGAACCCCCCTAGACAACGCCAGCGAGTCTACGATAGGATATACCCTGATTAGAGCATTATTGAAGGACCGTAGAGAACCCCCCTAGACAACGCCAGCGAGTCTACGATAGGATAGACCCTAGTTAGAGCATTATTGAAGGACCGTAGAGATACCCCCTAGACAACTCCAGCGAGTCTACGATAGGATAGACCCTGATTAGAGCATTTATATCGGACAATAGACATAAGAAGAAAGAGAGGTTTGTGACAATAGGCAGTTTTGGAAGACGATCAAACAACAGTACAAAAGAGTGCCGACAATTTATCTGTTGATGACTTATTTAACCATTTTAACAATTTATGCGGCGAAGAGCCAGTTGTAAATAACACAAACATTGTGCGTCAGTATATTTCTGATGAATTCTTAGATAAAGAAATTAGTTATGACGAAGTAAAATCTGCTGTATTGTCACAACAAAAGTATTGGTCCAGGTTTTGATAATGTGAACTCAGAAATATTGAAATGTGCATTGACTAACATTTCTCAATTGTTGATAAGGCTATTCAATAGACGCTTAAACAGGGAGCAGTATCCCAGATATGGGGCGAGGGAAATATAGTACCCATTTTTAAAGGTGGGGACATAGAGGATGTGTTTGCCTACTAAACATTATGGATAAACTATATCGACCCATTCATTAAATGTGTCAACTCTAAAATATTAATACAATTGCAATATATTTTATTCACTAATAAATAGTCAATAACGCTAGATCATATATGGCTAATATATGTTAACTCTCCATTACAATCGTGACCAATTCTCCTATTTGCAATCCGAAAAGATGTTGCTTTACACATATATAATAAGTTTAACCATGAGCATTACACGTTGAATCCATATATGCACTGTTAAACTGAGTAGCGTGGGAATAGCTAGCATCGTCTAGAAATTCGATAAGACGATCACATACTGTTAGTACAAATGAACTCGCGCCTGGTACTGACACGTGTATTCAAATCACCCGTTAAAAACAAATATCATTGGGAATGAAATGTATATAATTATGCAGTGTTGTATAATATCAAACAAATTTACATTAGCAACGTTATACGAGGATAAATGTTCCACCCAAATATAAAGCCATCGCATGCGTAAAGAAACTCTATGCATTTTATTTAATGAGTCAATTCGTGACGGTGTTTTTCCAAACGCATGGACATATGCGAATGTTATGCTTATGTTTTAAAAAGGGTAGTAGGAACACCCCATCTAATTACAGACCAAATGTGTGGGTAATATTATGGAAACAATAATATTTACACACATTTATAATCACTTGTACTCCAACAATTTGATATATTCATTACAATCATGGTATTTATCCGGACACACTCTGTGAATATTTCGAAAGCAAACAAATAAACAAACAAACAAACAAACAAAACACACAAACAAACAACATGTATAGTTTTCTGTGATATCTCTAAGGCTTTCGACATAGTTTATCACCGTGATCTCGTGTTTAAGCTGAAGCAATATGTAATTAACTTCTCTATTGGTTAGCGACTATTTGTCTAATCGGACACAATCTGTCTTTGTAGGATCAGAAACTTCAATATATGTGATTTTACTGCGGGTGTTCCCCGGGGTACCGCCCTTGGTGCCCTGTTCTTTATAATCTACCTTAACGATGTAGCAGAACAACTACTTATTGTAACAAGACTATTCGCAGGCGATAGTTCACTTGCCATTTCGTCTAACGATATGACTTATATTGAAACTGTAGAACCATTAATGATTGGTCTAAGGGGTGGCTCGTAAAGTTTATCCCTAATAAAATTGAATGTAAGTGATTCTCATAATATCATATTAGTAAACCCTATCTGTCCTTCTATGACATTCAACTTGATTTTGTCGATCACCATAAACATGTAGGTATCACATTCACATCCGATCTTAAATGGTACACACATATCAATAACTTAACTCTTTCAACGTCTAAAGTATTAAGTTCAATTTGAGCTCTTAAATTCATACTTATATGTACATATCTTATATGAGACCAAACTTGGAATATGCATCTGTAGTGTGGGACGGGTGTACGGTATTCGAAACACAATCATTAGAACGATTACAATATGAAGCAGCACATATAGTCACCGGGTTAACTAGGTATGTGTCTATGGAATTGCTAATACAATAAATAGGTTGGGTATCATTATCTGACCGTCGGACAATTCAAAAACTGGTAATAGTATACAAAGCTAAGAATGACATTCTCCCCGAATATGTACAAACTATATTACCTACGCGCACTATGGCAGAAACTACCGGTTATCCTCTGCAAAACAACTACAATTATCTTACAAATGCGCGTCGATCCTAATTATACAGTAACTCATTTCTTCACTGTAAATGAAATGAAGGAACATATTCTCAGCTCAGTTGCCAATATAATTAGTATACTAGAAGGAGACGTACATGAAAGGGCCGTTGAAAACAATAAAATCAAAGAGGAAATGAAGGCCAAAAATGAGGAGATTGAAAAACTGAAAGACAGCAATAGATAATATCTCCGTGATAAAATTATAAGAGAAACGGAAACAACTGAAAGGGTAGCAAATGACATTGAGCAGTACAGTAGAAAGAACAATATCCGGATGTTTGGTGTTTCGGATGATATACCCAAACAAACGTCCGAACAGACGACAACACAATTCATTAAATTAATCAATCAGAAGTTAACTCTGACATTGATGAGTGCAGATATTGATGTTGCACACAGACTGGGTCAATTTAAAGTAGGGGAAAATAGGCCAGTCATCGTGAAATTTGTTCGAAGACAAACGAAATTTGATCTGATGAAGAACGTCAGCAAATTGAAGGGATCCCAGGTCTCCATAAGCCAGGACCTAACTTGGTTTAACCAGCAAGTACTATCTTCGCTGCGTCTAAAGGACAAAAGTAGAGTTGAGAAATGCTGGTGTTATGAGGGGAGAATGTTTGCCACTTTCAAGGAGACTTCCGGTGGAAAAATCAAACTAAGGACGAGAGAGGTCCAGTACAATGAATTCGGTCATTGGTTGAACATGCCGTGGCCGAACATGAGACTAACTTCACATACACCAGAAGGTAGCAGCATTCCATCAGTGGTAGAGCATAGTGCTGATCGTTCAATTTCAGATTGATTCAAGTGGTGCCAAAAGACTTAGACTGACATATATAAATATTTACAAGTCTATATAGAGATGCATTTTAATGGACATGTGTGGATTTCGTGGACTGTGGTTGTTAAAATCAGAATGGGACAATGTCATAGTGTATGAGATGAATGAGTTGTTTCCCTTACTCCATATATTCTCTGGGATCCTGTCGTATCCCGATCTCAGCAATCACTGTTCACGTAATCCACAAATGACAAATGAGAAATGGTAACCGTTATAACCGATCAATGGCGGTAGTTTGTTTATTTTCGGTTGTGGATATGTAGTTTTTTTTGTGATTTAAAAGGATTATTGAGGATTATGACTTTGTTTGAAAGTATGTTTATGAAGTTTTATTCAATTTCTTTAAATTTGATGCTGTAAAATGATACATACTAACATTATATTGACGTTGAAATCGGTTCCTTTATAAAAACATTTCATTGCATTAATATCTCAGTGAGAGCAATGATCACGATTTTTCCGTGCGTTTCATGAAGTGACCTGTATATATACGCTAACAAAAGAAAAACTACGGTGTATACACATAACGGTGCATTGATACACGTAATGACTACACCAACACCTAGTTCCTCAAACATCAAGAAACGTGATCTGTCTTCACCGGAGGAACTTGTCTTACCTAAAAAGTGTAAAAGTCTGTTAGAATCCTCTGTCACGTTTGAATCTTCTGATTTACCAGACTCAATTCTTATGGCTGAAGCCATGACCAACATCTCGCTCGATGCCTCGACCATACAGGCAATTGCGTTAGCGTTAAAGGACACTATTCAAAGCAACCTACAAGTCATGATAGATGCGTCAATTAAGCCTATAGTTGACGGTGTGGTACACGGGCTGCAGATACGGATTGATACTCTGGAACTTGAAAATAAGGCATTAAAGGACCAAAATACGAAGTTGCTGGGTCGTGTGGTTGAACTTGAGTCATCATTTGAATCAGCAGAGCAATACAGCAGGCGTAACTGCTTGCGTTTATCAGGCGTCCCCGAGTCACTTGGGGAAGACCCAGACCAAATTGTCATGGATGTGAGCGATGCTGTCGGCGCTGGCCTTTCCATACAAGAGATTGATCGGTGCCACAGAATTGGTAGACGCCGGCCAGACGGCAAACCGCGGCAGATAATTGTTAAGTTTGCTACGTACCGGTCTCGCCAGAAGCTATATTCCAACCGTACAAGGCTGAGGCTGAGGACCAGTGACCACAAGGGAGTGTTCGTAAACGAAGATCTCACACGGAATCGGTCTGAGCTCCTATTCCAGGCGCGACAACTAGTGAAGTCTCGAAAGCTGCTCGGCGCGTGGTCAACCGATGGATCAGTGCTTGTCAAGGTCAACGATGGGTCCATTAGACGCATCAACAGTCGTAAGGACATGTCAGGTGCTGTGGCCTCAGACGTGCGTCAGTGAACTAATCCACTTCCATGGTTTTTGCTGGAAGTCTACTAACGCTTTGATTAATTCACTTCTAGTGGACGGGCCTCTACCGACTTAATCCGGTGGCAATTTAGCATCTGGCCCACATCATTGAACATTATGCCAGCAGTGTTGGCAGCTGGCATCACAGCGAGTTAAATGTGTTAATCTTCAATCCGTTTAAACCAACTTCCGATCGTATACACTTAATATGTAATGATATCTTGCTTTAATTGTACAATTATAGTATAGAACTGTCGTATATCTCAAGCTAGTTTATACAACTACGTATACATGTAATATGCAATGATATCTTGCTTTAAATTGTACAATTATAGTATAGAACTGTCGTTTAGCTCAAGCTCGTTTATACAACTACGCATACATGTTCTACGCAAGGATCTCTTGCTTTAAATTGTACAATTATATTATAGAACTGTCATTAACTCAAGCTGTTTTATACAACTGCGTATACATGTAATATGCAATGATATCTTGCTTTAAATTGTTCCATTATAGTATAGAACTGTCTTTTAGCTCAAGCTGGTTTATACAACTACATATACATGTAATATGCAATGATATCTTGCTTTAAATTGTTCCATTATAGTATAGAACTGTCTTTTAGCTCAAGCTGGTTTATACAACTACGTATACATGTAATATGCAATGATATCTTGCTTTAAATTGTTCCATTATAGTATAGAACTGTCGTTTAATTCAAGCTGGTTTATACAACTATGTATACATGTAATATGCAATGATATCTTGCTTTAAATTGTTCCATTATAGTATAGAACTGTCTTTTAGCTCAAGTGGGTTTATACAACTACGTATACATGTAATATGCAATGATATCTTGCTTTAAATTGTTCCATTATAGTATAGAACTGTCGTTTAATTCAAGTTGGTTTATACAACTACGTATACATGTAATATGCAATGATATCTTGCTTTAAATTGTACAATTATAGTATAGAACTGTCGTTTAATTCAAGCTGGTTTATACAACTATGTATACAGGTAATATGCAATGATATCTTGCTTTAAATTGTTCCATTATAGTATAGAACTGTCGTTTAATTCAAGCTGGTTTATACAACTACATATACATGTAATATGCAATGATATCTTGCTTTAAATTGTTCCATTATAGTATAGAACTGTCGTTTAACTCAAGCTGGTTTATACAACTATGTATACATGTACTGATATCTTGCTTTAAATTGTTCCATTATGGTATTGAACCGTCGTTTAATTCAAGCTGGTTTATACAACTATGTATACATGTAATATGCAATGATATCTTGCTTTAAATTGTTCCATTATAGTATAGAACTGTCGTTTAACTCAAGCTGGTTTATACAAATATGTATACATGTAATGATATATTGCTTTAAATTGTTCCATTATAGTATTGAACTGTCGTTTAATTCAAGCTGGCCACTATATGTGTAAATACCCAACTCATTTTGTACAACTTCTATGTGCTAATAATTATTCAATTCGTTTTATAAAACTTCGTATATACACTTACTACGCAGGAATAGTTTCGCTTTATTGAACACTTCTAGTAATACGCAATGATAGTTTTGCCTTATTGTACAATTATAGTATTGAACTGTCGTCTATTTCGAGCTGGGAACTACCTGTGTTAAATTCAATTCGTTTTAGCATTGAATGGTCGTTTATTATAAGCTGGGCACTACATTAAGTACTTACTATACACATCCTGCCTTTAAATAACACATCTATAGTATTGTGTTAAACAAGTTTGTACAATAAGAGATACGCATATTTATTTTTGTGTTTTTTGTGTTTTATTTCAAATGCAAGATTAAGTACTATATATTTGTTCTGTGACAATTATATCAATATCGCCTGCTTCAAACCGGTTTTCTCTGGAGATATTTTCGTCTATGTTAAAAATTATGAAAATATGCCGTTAACTGCAATGGATATCCTCAATGCCTCCTTTTATTATCTCTTTTCATTTCCCCCATGATTGATACATTCCTTATTTGTTGTCGCCTCACCCTACCCTCCCCCATGTCACTGGAAGCGATTGTCATGCTGTATCACTCTGTGTGTGCGTTTCTCTTCTGTTCACAAATGTTTTCATATTTCCTCATGGTCATCTCCCTTCTAGATTACGCATACCCGAATGCCATAACATGAAAGTACATAATATAAATAATACTACCATGAGGAAATTCTGCATGAACAGTAATTTTAGACTTTTCACAGTAGTCGTAGTTCTACTCTGCATGCATTATAATATCATATCCTCGCAAAGTTTTCTTTTGTCGATACAATCTACAAATACGTTTAAGCCATTATATATGTGCTTAGCAAAACGGCCGCCAATTAGTCAAATATGTCACTGTAACAGAAGGTTTACAAACAATATTATATTTACATTTATATTTCTCAGTACCGGCCTGCTTGCATTTCTTATATTGCTAATAATTTTATCTGGGGATATACAGTTAAATCCTGGTCCAGGAAGCTCTAGCCCACCCCAATCCACTTCTTCATCATTGTCAACATCCTTTGGAACATTTGATCTCGCTAAACATGTATCGTTTGTTCATTACAATGTTCAGAGCGTTAGGAACAAGCTCGATTTGATATATGCTGAATTTTCTGCATTTGATATTATAGCTCTTTCAGAAACATGGCTCAATGCCAGTATTCCATGTTCCGATCTTAATTTCACATACTTCCATGTTCCTGAAAGGAAGGATCGCATAGGTGACAGCCATGGTGGTGTGCTTCTATACATTAGAGATAGTATTGTCTATAAACGTAGATTCGACCTCGAATTACCGGGTGTAGAATGTATATGGATTGAACTTTGTCTTCAGACCAAACGCATTTTATTTAGTGTATATTACAGACCACCAAATACAGATGCCCAGTCGCATATTAAAATCGTAGATTATATCCAACTGGCTGTTGATTCTGGAATTAGTAACGTAATTATAACCGGTGACTTTAATATAAATCTCTTAAACCAACAATCTGTAAAGAAAATGTCTTCTATTTGTGAACAGTTATCCCTTACTCAGTGCATCACAGAACCTACACATTTTACAGAATCGTCATCCTCGCTTATTGATGTTATTCTCACTACCTCGGAACGTCTTATATTTGATTCAGGAGTAGGCGATCCATTCTTACAAGACGTCCGTTTCCATTGTCCTGTCATTGGTCTTCTCAATCTCAAAAAGGATAAAATACAATCTTATAAAAGACACATTTGGATTTTTGATAAGGGAAACTATGAACTTCTTAAGGAAAAAATATCAAATGTTAATTGGAATGACCTTAAACATGTAGATATAAATAAGTATACTAAAAATGTAACGGATGTAATTCTTAGTATTTCAAAGATTTGCATACCAAATAAAGAGGTTATGATCAGACATGGTGATCCACCCTGGCTTACCACATACATTCGTAAAATTATACGACGACGTAAACGATTATATCGAAAGGCAAAACATACCAATAGAGAATATGACTGGGTAAAATTTAAACAGATGCGAAACGAAGTAACAACACATATCAGAAATGCGAAACAAAACCACACAGATAAACTTGCTGACAAAATCAAAACAGAAACTCGATCCTCCAAAAGCTGATGGACTTGTATTAAATCGTTCATAAAACCATATAGGTCTAGTAGCATACCACCTTTACAACATCATAATGAAGTTATATCTGATGAATCTGAAAAGGCTAACATATTTAATGATTATTTTCGTGATCAAACAGTCTTGGATGACACCGGTACAAACAATCTTCCTGAATTACAACCACTTCACTATCCTCCTCTTGAGTCTATAGTTGTAACACCTGATAATGTTAAAGAAGTTATAAAGTCACTTGCTATGGGGAAGGCATCCGGACCTGATACGATAAACAATAGACTTCTTCTTGAACTTGCAGACGAGCTTTCATCACCTCTTTCTGAACTTTTCAATAAATCACTCTCAACATGTACGTATCCTGAGGCGTGGAAAACCGCATATGTGTGTCCTATATTTAAAGCAGGTGATCGTTCTGCTGTTTGTAATTATCGACCTATTTCTCTTATTGATACCATTGGAAAGGTCTTTGAGAAAATCGTTTTTAAACATGTTTTCAATCACCTCCGGGACAATAATTTATTAACTCCAATGCAATCTGGTTTTGTCCCAGGAGACTCTTGTGTAAATCAATTAACATTCCTTTACAATAACTTTAGTCAAGCGATCGACTCTGGAAAAGAAGTTCGAGCAATATTCTGTGACATAAGTAAAGCTTTTGATAGGGTATGGCATGTTGGTCTTCTGCATAAACTCAAAGAATTTGGTATATCTGGTTCAGTACACAAACGGTTCTCTTCATATTTGTCCAATAGAAAACATCGTGTAGTTATTTCTGGTCACACTTCAAAGTGGAACCATATAGCTGCCGGTGTCCCACAGGGATCCATCTTAGGCCCGTTGCTCTTTATTATATATATTAATGACATTGTAAATAACATAGCTGCTAATATTCAACTATTTGCTGATGATACTAGTCTCTATATTGTTGTTGATAACCCCAACTCAGCCGCTGCTATTCTACAGTCCGATCTGGAGTCTATTTCTAATTGGGCTAAACAATGGCTTGTTAAATTTAATCCGTCCAAAACAAAATCTCTGATAATATCTAGAAAACATAATCAGCCGTACCATCCACCTCTATCTATGGATAACCAAATAATTGATGAGGTGTCAAATCAAAGGCATCTAGGCATTCATATTTCCAATGATCTAAACTGGAAACACCACATTGACCAAATTTCTTCTAAAGCTTACCAGAGAATCAATATTCTTCGTAAATTAAAATTTACACTAGACCGCCGTTCCTTAGAATGCTTGTATATTTCATTCATACGTCCGCTCCTTGAATATGGTGATGTTATTTTTGATAATATGTCTACTTTAGCTAAAGGCGAACTGGAAAAAATTCATCAAGAAGCAGCAAGAATAATTACTGGTACCACGAAACTTGTGTCCATAAACAAATTGATGATTGAAGTTGGGTGGGAATCTCTGGATAGGAGAAGACTCAATCACAAACTTACTCTTTTTTTCAAGATGAAAAATGGTCTCACTCCAAACTATCTCTCTGCTCTGTGTCCACCTGACGTCGATACTAGTAGATATCATTTGAGAAATGGAGATCAACTTCAAGTTCCACGCTCTAGAACCAATTTATATGAAAACTCCTTTTTACCTTCAGTAGTTAGAGCGTTTAATGATTTACCACCATTAATCAAGCATGCACCATCTCTTTCATCGTTCAAGATGCAACTTAAAAGCGACTCTTGTCCTATTCCCGAATTCTACTTTTCTGGTATACGTAAGAACCAGATACTACTTGCTCGATTGAGAACAAATTGTAGTTATTTAAAACATGATCTCTTCTCCAAAAACATAAATGATTCACCACTATGCACATGCGGTCAAATCGAGTCAACTTACCATTATTTCTTTGAATGTCACAAGTACTACAATATACGCCCTGAACTAGTTAACACTATTTCTCACCTCTGTCATATAACCCTAAATGTGATCCTATTTGGTGATATTTCTTTGCCATCTGAACATAATGAAATAATAGTCTTAGCTGTCCACAAATTCATAGAAAAGTCTAAACGTTTTTAGTATTCTGTGAACAGAGACTGACGCACTAGCAGAGTGATTCACTTCAAACAGTGTGCTTACGTATGGTTCATCGCTTTCTACCCACCCTCCCCAACCTCCCGTTTACTGTTAGCTTTTCACCTGATAACAAGCTATATTTTCAACTACTTATTATATATTTTGGTATTACTACATTATATGTTTACCTCTTAATCGCCATTTGTGCACAACATTATATATGCAATGGAGAAAATCTCAATAAGCTTTAAGCTTCCGATTTAATCCATTTTCGTTTTGTATACAATGTATATGTAATGTACATTATTATCGAATAAATATGTTTAAACCAAATGAGAGAAACACTATATGTTTTGTGTAAATATTGAGTCTGTTTTGTTCTTTACATGTATAACTAGCTGTTTCATGGTATAACATTTATATGTATACGTGGCATCTGTTCTGGCTCCACACTTTATTGTTTTTGCATTATATCTACTGCTGTTTTATAAGACCTGCCGTGTTATTAGACATTGATGATTAATAACGCATTGATGGTCACCCGCTTTGCAAAAGGAACTACACTATGTCTTAGGTGTAATTATCTCCCTTACACCAAAGCTGAACAGAATTGTCGGCTCAAAACCCATACATAAACACAATATTACTCACAATTATTAAAACAAAATAAACTCATTAACGTTTTATGAATGCTAAACATGAAATAACTCAAAAAGAATGATTTTTAATAAACCAGTATTTATTCTATATGTCTGACAGGGGCGTAGCTAGGTCCGTTCTAATGTGTACGCAAGCAAGCTATGGGGGTCCGGGAACATGCCCCTCTGAATGTTATTTAATAGTTTATACAACGTTGTTTTAGCTCGACTGCGAAACAAGTTCTTACAACTTATATTAATCACTCTCGAGACCTCATTCCTGATGGAATCCATCGCCACGAGGGAGAGAGAAGAGGCAACGTGGAATTTAAATGCCTTGCCTAAGGGCACAATCGTAACGAACTCCGGACATTTCGCACCTGAAGCAAACGGGTATCCACTGCGCTATCACGACTACGACCCCCTCTGAATTGTGTTTGCTAACACGTCTGTTGTGCATTCTAGAGCCGTTTCAGCAGCAGAATAAGATATAATGTGTCTCTACACGGTATCCTCAGTAGACATTGTAAGTGTTAGGTAAAATCGTCGCTTTTTATTGCATATTAATTAATTAATATAATATGTTTAACTTTTTATTTTTGCAATATTTTGAACAATGTGTACGCAACTGCGTACAGACGGCTACGCGCCTATCTGAATATAAATATTTCCTGTGAGGTTCCTTGCTTTTTAGTTGTCGTTTCGACTTTAAAGAACATGAACTAATTTTGGGAAATGTTTTGATTATTTGAATCTACATCAAAGAGTTTACAAATGCTAAACAAGTTTTGATTAGTAGTGACCGTCCTTTCCTTTCGTTTTCGGGAAAGAATGGGAAATTATTTTGAAAATATTTTGATATGAACACTAAGTATTGCTCAGATATAAAAAGCACAGACATAGAAGTAATATATTACCTAAATAAATACGAGGACCATTCATATGGGTTTTATTTTTGAACTTTGGATCATATATATGAGTGCATCTAGATAACTTGCCACAATCAATATAAACGTTTTCAACCTGTGCAAACACATACAGCGAATGCTCGGTGTTACGGGGGTTGATGCGACGGAACTATCGATTGAAGTTGCCGAGGGCGAGTTACAGTGGGCTTAATTTCGTGTTGTTATACTGACGTTCGCAGCGATCGAGATTTGCTGTGTCGGGTTGCAAAGAGTGTTAGCATTGTTTCATTAAACATCAATAGGTAACTAAATATTATACCATGTAATACGAAAGATATATACTCTGTATAACATGCTAGACTGCATAAAATTGATACATAATCTCGATAATATACATGTTAAAGTTATTATATACAACGCTTGTCATGACATAATATTTAAATCCAATAAGGAATGATCACAGTGACGTCACACATCTCGTATCAGTATAATGTTGTTGGGCAAAAATAATAAACAACAAGAAAAGCATGAAATGTTGTACAATATATATATTTCACATGTTCTAACTAATCATGTTAACAATTAGATCGTGGCATAAGATGTCAAACGATATCAAACTTGCTAATAAACTGAACACAAAATGGTTGGGTGATAGTGACCCCACTTTATACATGTACAACGCAAGTTTATCTTTTGCCCACCAGATTTTCCTACATATCAGTTAATATGCATATCATTATATCGGGTGTTGTTTGAATATGAATATTGAATTAAATGTCATGTAATGTAGGTAGTATATGAAACAACCATTCGTATGACATGGATTGGTGTAAAACAGGAATACAAATGTATCATAGCTCTTTACAGTTAAATATATACCTAACAAAAATGCCATGTCCCAGATTTATTTTAAGAAATTTATGATCTAAGAAGGTTTATCTTTGTTTTTATTATTAGATTGTCCATAATGTTGAGGTGTAAACCTTTAACAACATTCTTTGTTTTTGTTCTAGTATTTGTTTTTCCTATATGTACTTGCCTGTTCTGTCGTATACATACAATGAATGCTCAATATCATAAATTTGCTTCTCAATATACATTTAATAATAATTTGTTCTCTATATCAGATGGATATCAATAGTTTAAATATGTTGTCTCTCAATTGCCGAGGACTAGCTGGCAATAAAAAGAGACTACATGTGTTTAAATTCTTAAAACAAAAACAATGTAGCATATATTGCCTCCAGGACACACATTTTACACCAAATATGTACAAATCCATATATTCTGAGTGGAACAATGAATGTATATTTAGTTCAGGAACGTCTAATTCTAGAGGTGTTGCTATACTGTTAGAATATACTAATAGAAACTTTGAATATAAACTTCATAATAATATACAGATCCAGATGGACATTTTATTGCTATAGACTTGACAGTAGATGAGAAAAAAATTACCATAATCAATTTGTATGGTCCAAACTCAGATAAACCTGACTTCTTTGATAAAATATTTAGTATTATCGACACTTGGAAATGAGCTATACATGCTATGCGGATACTTTAACTTAGTACTTAACCCAGAAATGGATTATTTTAATTACAAAACAACAAATAACAAACATGCCAGGCAAAATGTCTTACAATATATTCAAACAAAACAGCTATTATATCCTTATAGAGAGTTCGTCCCCAATTTGAAAAGGTATACATGGAGGAAACCCACCCCATTATAACAGGCCAGATTAGACACTCTCTTACCGTATGTAAAAAACGCTTCATTGAATCAAGTTTTCAGTCGGACCACTCAGTTATTTTACTAAGACTCAAATTTGATGATTTTAAACATGAAACAGGATTGTGGAGGCATAATAACTCCCTGTTAAATGATATAGAATATTTAAACGCGATCAACAGGAAAATTGATGAAATAAAACAACAATGCATGTTACTAGTGTATAATTCAGATAATATCAAGGAAATCTCAAATAATGAGATACAGTTAACAATAAACGATCAGTTATTCTTAGAAACGCTTTTGATGGAATTAAGGGGAAAATCAATATCCTATGGTTCTTATAAAAAGAAATTGAATTTATCAAAGGAAAAAATAAATATTAAATGAAATAAATGACATTGAATCTAATCTGTCTGACTCAAATTTAGATAGGCTTCAGCTACTAAGAAACGAATTAAACACCATAAAGGAACAACAACTTGAAGGCTATTTAATACGGTCTAGAGTAAATTGGTATATAGCCGGTGAAAACCCTAGCAAATATTTCTGCAGTTTAGAAAAAATAAGTTTTATTTCAAAAACAATATATAAGATTGAAACTGATGATGGTTTGATCATAAAGGACCAAAACGACATACTCAAAGAAACAGAATGTTTTTATGGAAAGTTATTTAAATCAAAATCAATTAATCTTGCTGAGGAAACTTTTATTACTTTTGTAAATAATGTTGATACACCTAAATTAACATATACAGAATCCAGTAATCTTAAAGGACATATATCTTACCACGAGTCAACTAAAGTGTTAAAAGATATGACAAATAATAAAAGTCCAGGAACTTCTGGTTTCGGTGCAGATTTCAATAAAGTATTTTGGAACAAATTAGGATGCTTTGTAGTAAGAGCAATAAATCAGGCTTATTCATCAGGACATCTTTCTATCTCTCAAACACAAGGTATAATTACATGTATCCCAAAAGAAAATAAACCCAAACAATTCTTGAAAAACTGGAGACCCATAACACTACACAATACTGTTTACAAAATTGGTTCAGGTTGTATAGCAAATAGAATAAAAACTACTATGGATAAATTGATAAGCAAAGATCAAACAGGATTTATTAAAGGCAGATATATTGGAGAAAATACAAGATTAATATACGATATAATGCAATATACAGAAGAAAATGACATCCCAGGACTCCTTCTTTAATTTTGGGTCATCCATTAAAAAGTGGTTTGATATTGTATATAAAGATGCACAGTCCGCGGTAAATCAATGTGGA
The DNA here is from genome assembly GCA_014843695.1 of Archivesica marissinica. Classification (NCBI taxonomy): domain Eukaryota; kingdom Metazoa; phylum Mollusca; class Bivalvia; order Venerida; family Vesicomyidae; genus Archivesica; species Archivesica marissinica. The sequence goes on along the minus strand of CM026402.1, from coordinate 10,703,389 downwards.
ATTTTATCAGATTTTATAAAAATTGGCCGTGGATGTAGGCAAGGAGACCCTTTATTGAATTGACATAAATAACTTAGAATATAAATTATCACAATTTGCAGATCTGATGACACAACCATTATCTTAGATGGATCAACATAATCTCTGAATCAGACATTAAATACTTTATCGGAGTATGCTATTATATCTGGATTAAATGTAAACTTTGATAAGACTAAGGTTGTATGGATAGGTAGAAAGAAATGTTCTAGTGATAGTATAAAAACAAGATGGAAACTATCTTGGAATCAACATAGTTTCAAAATGTTAGGCATACATTTCCATGTAGATTTGAACAAGATAATAGAAATAAATTATAAAGATAAAATTGAAAAGATCCACAACGTTATTAAACAATGGAAAAGAAGAATATTAACACATATTGTAAAAATAACTGTTATTAAAACTCTATTAATTTCCACTCTTAACCACTTATTTATTGCATTGCCAAACCCACCAGAGGAACTTATTAATTACATAAATACATTAATTTACGATTAATTTTATTTGGCAAGGTACTGTCAAAATAAAAAGCAATATTCTAGTAAATGAGTACACATGGGGAGGTTTAAAAATGATAAATATAACTGCTTCCATAAAGGCTTTAAAACTTACATGGTTAAGAAGAATATTAGGTAATGGAAGTTGGATAAGTATTGTTAATGAAAAACTTGAAATGAAGAAATTATTCCATTGCGGAAAACACTATGTTGAAAAACTATCTAGAGAAAGTAATAACATGTTTTGGAAGGACACCTTAGGTGCCTTTGCTAATTTGATAGAGCACAGTGCAGCGAAAATAGAGTGTATAGGTAGCATACCCTTGTTTTATAATCATAAACTATTAATTGGTGCGAAAAGTGTCTTCTTAAAATCCTGGTTTGATGCAGGTGTCCATTACATAGCTGACCTTTTAAAATTTGATGGCACCTTTTTAACATTAGATGAATTTATGAAAACATAAAATGTCACAACAAACTATCTAGTTTATCAGGGTGTTCTAAATGCTGTAAAACAACTATTAACAAGGTACAATATAACTACAAACGATATAGTCAATACCACCCAGACCAACATTACCACCCACTCTAAAAGACATAACTATAAATAAGAAAGGGTCAAAAGCAATGTATAGTATCTTAAATAACAATACTTCTATGCCAACTAGTCAAGCAAAATGGTTAGAAAAGCCTAGTGTAACATTTAATAAAGAGGAGTGGAAACAAATTTACTCTTTGCCTTTCAATATAACAAAAGATTCTAAAATACAGTGGTACCAAATAAGAATAGTACATAGAATTTTAGGAACAAACGATTTACTATATAAAATAAAGTACACGGACAGCCCACTTTGCACCTTCTGTAAGATTGAGAATGAAACAATAGAACACTTATTCACAATAGAACACTTATTCTGGGGATGCAATGCAACTAGGAAACTAATTACTGCTTTATTAACGACATCAATAGACTTATTTGCACCTTTAAATGAAAATACAATGATCTTTGGATACATTAATCTCAATAATAACGAGATAGCAAAGAATTTGATAATTATCTTTTTGAAAATGTATATATATATATATAAATACAGTATACAGTAATAGGAGCAAAACATATCATATCATATTATTACAATATAAACAAAAAGACTGCAGTTGTTAATAATAATATAGATAACTTTAGAAGAATATGGGAATCTATAAAAGTATTTATGCCAGAGCTGTGTTGAAATGTTGTTCTATTTGATTTTTGTTTTTTTTACCAATCTGTACAACTATGGTAGATATTAAAAGCATTACCTCATGTATGTAAACGCATCTAAGGTAGAAATATTGAGAGGCAAGTTTATCTATATACGCACGGACAACGATAATACAGGCGGGTGTTTGTGAGTGTGTGTATTTGTGTGTGTGTGTGTGTGTGTGTGTGTGTGTATGGCGTGTGTGCGCGTGTGCATGTGTGTGTGTTATTCGAGTATAAGTTATTGAGCTCCCTATGTCATATTGATATAAAGATGCTGTATGATATGGTGGGGGTACAATTTTTTTGTTGTGTCTGTCAAATCTTTCTTTTTTTCTTCTTTTTTTTTTGGTTGTGCAAAAAAAACCTATGTAAATCATATGAATGTACATATATGCTCCTCGACCCCTACTCGACCTATGACGTGGACAATAAATGGGGTTACTCCGAAAGGGGGCCTGAAAAAAAAACAACAAAAAAAAACAATATCTCATGTTGTTGCAAATCTGCTTCCTGAGAATATGAAAATAAACTGAAACTGATTTCATATAATGATCAGCCACGCTCCTGAATTGGCGTTTGTTTGTGATTGGAGTCATTACTAAACACTGGATAATGTCGTTTAGAGATAGTTAACGTCATTCACTTTTCGTAAATACTCGTAGATTCCATCCACTAAGTTCCATAACATTACTACACGGTATAGTCGTTAACAAAATGAGGTGAACACAACTTTATTTTTGGGTTTGCAAACTTATATACACAATTCGCATCGTTTTTCGGCACGCCTTTCTTGATTAAATTTATATACGTTATTTGCTTGTGAGACGGGATCGTGGGTTCGGGTTATTTGCTTGTGAGACTGAATCGTGGGTTCGGGTTATTTGCTTGTGAGACGGGATCGTGGGTTCGGGTTATTTGCTTGTGAGACGGGATCGTGGGTTCGGGTTATTTGCTTGTGAGACGGGATAGTGGGTTCGGGTTATTTGCTTGTGAGACGGGATCGTGGGTTCGGGTTATTTGCTTGTGAGACGGGATCGTGGTTTCGGGTTATTTGCTTGTGAGACGAGGTAGTGGGTTCGGTTATTTGCTTGTGAGACGGGTAGTGGGTTCGGGTTATTTGCTTGAGACGGGTCGTGGGTTCGGGTTATTTGCTTGTGAGACGGGATGTGGGTTCGGGTTATTTGCTTGTGAGACGGATCGTGGGTTCGTGTTATTTGCTTGTGATACTGGATCGTCGGTTCGGGTTATTTGCTTGTGAGGGAGTGTGGGTTCGTGTTATTTGCTTGTGAGACTGAATCGTGGGTTCGGTTATTTGCTTGGAGATTGGTGTGGTTCGGGTTATTTGCGAGAGGATGGTGGGTTCGGGTTATTTGCTTGTGAGACGGGATCGTGGGTTGGGTTATTTGCTTGTGAGACGGGATCGTGGGTTCGGGTTATTTGCGTGAGACGGGATCGTGGGTTCGGTTATTTGCTTGTGAGACAGGATCGTGGGTTCGGGTTATTTGCTTGTGAGACGGGATCGTGGGTTCGGGTTATTTGCTTGTGAGACGGTGTGGGTTCGGGTTTTTGCTTGTGGGAGATCGTGGGTTCGGGTTATTTGCTTGTGAGACGGATCGTGGGTTCGGGTTATTGCTTGTGAGACGGGATCGTGGGTTCGGGTTATTTGCTTGTGAGACGGGATCGTGGGTTCGGGTTATTTGCTTGTGAGACGGGATCGTGGGTTCGGGTTATTTGCTTGTGAGACGGGATCGTGGGTTCGGGTTATTTGCTTGTGAGACTGAATCGTGGGTTCGGGTTATTTGCTTGAGAGATTGGATAGTGGGTTCGGGTTATTTGCTTATGAGACGGGATCGTGGGTTCGGGTTATTTGCTTGAGAGATTGGATCGTGGGTTCGGGTTATTTGCTTGAGATATTGGATCCTGGGTTCGGGTTATTTGCTTGTGAGACTGGATCTTGGGTTCGTGTTATTTGCTTGTGATACTGGATCGTCGGTTCGGGTTATTTGCTTGTGAGACGGGAGTGTGGGTTCGTGTTATTTGCTTGTGAGACTGAATCGTGGGTTCGGGTTATTTGCTTGAGAGATTGGATCGTGGCTTCGGGTTATTTGCATGAGAGATTGGATGGTGGGTTCGGGTTATTTGCTTGGGAGACGGGATCGTGGGTTCGGGTTATTTGCTTGTGAGACGGGATCGTGGGTTCGGGTTATTTGCTTGTGAGACGGGATCGTGGGTTCGGGTTATTTGCTTGTGAGACAGGATCGTGGGTTCGGGTTATTTGCTTGTGAGACGGGATCGTGGGTTCGGTTATTTGCTTGTGAGACGGTGTGGTGGGTTTTGGGGTGGGGTTCGGGTTATTTGCTTGTGAGACGGATCGTGGGTTCGGGTTATTTGCTTGGAGACGGGATCGTGGTTCGGGTTATTTGCTTATGAGACGGGATCGTGGGTTCGGGTTATTTGCTTGTGGGACGAGGTAGTGGGTTCGGGTTATTTGCTTGTGAGACGGGATCGTGGGTTCGGGTTATTTGCTTGTGAGACGGGATCGTGGTTTCAGGTTATTTGCTTGTGAGACGAGGTAGTGGGTTCGGGTTATTTACTTGTGAGACGGGATCGTGGGTTCGGGTTATTTGCTTGTGAGACGAGGTAGTGGGTTCGGGTTATTTGCTTGAGAGACGAGGTAGTGGGTTCTGGTTATTTGCTTGCGAGACGGGATCGTGAGTTCGGGTTATTTGCTTGCGAGACGGGATCGTGAGTTCGGGTTATTTGCTTATGAGACGGGATCGTGGGTTCGGGTTATTTGCTTGTGGGACGAGGTAGTGGGTTCGGGTTATTTGCTTGTGAGACGGGATCGTGGGTTCGGGTTATTTGCTTGTGAGACGGGGTCGTGGGTTCGGGTTATTTGCTTGTGAGACGAGGTAGTGGGTTCGGGTTATTTGCTTGTGAGACGGGATCGTGGGTTCGGGTTATTTGCTTGTGAGACAGGTAGTGGGTTCGGGTTATTTGCTTGTGAGACGGGATCGTGGGTTCTGGTTATTTGCTTGTGAGACGGGATCGTGGTTCGGGTTTTTGCTTGTGTGGGGATCGTGGGTTCGGGTTATTTGCTTGTGAGACGGGATCGTGGGTTCGGGTTATTTGCTTCTGAGACGGGATCGTGGGTTCGGTGTTGGCGTGGTGTGGAGATCGTGGGTTCGGGTTTTGGCGTCGTGTGGGGATCGTGGGTTCGGGTCTTGGCGTGTTGTGGGGATCGTGGGTTCGGGTATTGGCGTGGTGTGGGGATCGTGGGTTCGGGTCTTGGCGTGGTGTGGGGATCGTGGGTTCGGGTATGGCGTGGTGTGGGGATCATGGGTTCGGGTATTCGCGTGGTTTGGGGATCGTGGGTTCGGGTCTTGGCTTGGTATGGGGATCGTGGGTTCGGGTCTTAGCGTGGTGTGGGGATCGTGGGTTCGGGTATTGGCGTGGTGTGGGGATCGTGGGTTCGGGTATTGGCGTGGTTTGGGGATCGTGGGTTCGGGTCTTAGCGTGGTGTGGGGATCGTGGGTTCGGGTATTGGCGTGGTGTATGGGTCGTGGGTTCGGGTCTTGGCGTGGTGTGGGGATCGTGGGTTCGTGTATTGGCGTGGTATGGGGATCGTGGGTTCGGGTTTTGGCGTGGTGTGGGGATCGTGGGTTCGGATCTTGGCTTGGTGTGGAGAAACGACAGGTGGAATCGTGAGATACATATATCAATCTAAGGAACTTTTTTCTCTCTCTAATCTTTTGAGAGATTTTTATATACATTCTATTTTGCGTACTCTTTTCAGGAAAGAAATTCAGTCTTATTGTATTGTCATGTTTTGCTTACTTATTCATGTTTTACCATATCTGTGATATGTCATATGTTCAACTGTAAAGCGCCTTTGAGCGCATACCTTATTATGAAAAGGGCGCTATATAAATGTGGTATATTATTATTATTATTGTTTAGCTGACTGTCTAATGTTGTTAAAACTTGTGGCCCAAACCATTTGTATTTTCATGTTATGTATTGTATCTTTATGTGTATGACATATTTACTATTGATTTACAATAAAATATTATTAATTTAAACAAACAAAAAAACAACAACAAAAACTCATTTCTACCCTCAGCTTGATTTACGCAACTCGACTTCTCTAAGTATATTTAAGTCGATATTAAAAGAAATGTTTAATGTACCGCGTACGGTACCGCGGCATTTTCTAGTTGGCACTAGATTAGTATCATATCTACACGCCCGTTTATGAAATAAATGTAGCAATTTTAATGATGATTTATATAATATAAACCATGTTAGAGAAAACTATAGCTGTGAATGTGAATTTCCAATTGAAAATGCCGAACACTTTTTCTTTCAGTGTAATAAATATGATGCGCCATGAATTGTTTTATTTCACGATACAAGCGTTTATCATTCACTTGATCGTAATATATTATTATTATTAGGTAAAGAGTCTTTGACATATGAAGACAACATTGCAATTTTCACAGTAGTACATAAATATATTAAACAAACAAATCGATTTAACATTTAAATAATTAATTTATATTAATTTGGTGTGTTTGCTTTTTGTGTTAGCAACTCTCCAATCCTTTTCGATTTCTTCTTTGCGAAAGTCTTGGTCCTGGGGTGCATTTCGTTGGGAAACTGGACAGTGGATTGTGCAGACTAGTAAATATATTTCTTTGAAAAGTCACAAAGACAAATACTACATATATTATATCTTGTAAGCTGCTTGTTTCAGATTTACTTAAGACATTTAAATTAGGTAGTGTTCAAATCATTTATATGGGGAGGGCCAGTCACTAATGTTGCCCAACCCATTTGCTAATGATGCATTTGTAATTTGTTTGTAAGTGTTACATACATGTATACAGCAATAAAATATTAATTAAATAAAAATCAAAATATGGCAATGCCACATCAATTTCCTGTACATATTATACGATTTATAACCACCAATTTCTATATCAGAATGTGCATTAGTCCAGGTCTCACACAAAACAATTACATGCATATCATTATTACAAAGTTTATCCACAAAATCAGAATCGTCCAGTTTGCATTTCGTAGGTTCTACAGTCCTGGAGCCTACATTACATATCGCAGGACTTATCTGGAGCTAAAACCTCAAACACAGATGCAACATCATTATACAACACACTATTAGCACCATGTGCATATCCACGAACGCTCATATTGATGCCCATGTGGTCCTCACTATCACTGTCACAACCACATGTCAAGTGACTATGTATCGTACTAGAAATAGTTGAGTCATTTCAATAACTTGGAACTCACATATTTATGAACATATCTTAGACTCAAACGATATTGAGATGGTGCATTGGACATTATTAAGAACACAGTCATGTCAAAACATCTACAAACTAAGACTGCCTATATGGGAACATTGGAAGATATCCCATGACTATATATAGAATATTGACCATGGTGAACTTGTTGGAAGATATCCCATGACTATGTATAGAATATTGACTATGGTGAACTTGTTGGAAGATATCCCATGACTATATATAGAATATTGACTATGATGAACTTGTTGGAAGATATCCCATGACTATATATAGAATATTGACTATGGTGAACTTGTTGGAAGATATCCCATGACTATATATAGAATATTGACTATGGTGAACTTGTTGGAAGATATCCCATGACTATATATAGAATATTGACTATGGTGAACTTGTTGGAAGATATCCCATGACTATATATAGAATATTGACTATGGTGAACTTGTTGGAAGATATCCCATGACTATATATAGAATATTGACTATGGTGAACTTGTTGGAAGATATCCCATGACTATATATAGAATATTGACTATGGTGAACTTGTTGGAAGATATCCCATGACTATATATAGAATATTGACTATGGTGAACTTGTTGGAAGATATCCCATGACTATATATAGAATATTGACTATGGTGAACTTGTTGGAAGATATCCCATGACTATATATAGAATATTGACTATGGTGAACTTGTTGGAAGATATCCCATGACTATATATAGAATATTGACTATGGTGAACTTGTTGGAAGATATCCCATGACTATATATAGAATATTGACTATGGTGAACTTGTTGGAAGATATCCCATGACTATATATAGAATATTGACTATGGTGAACTTGTTGGAAGATATCCCATGACTATATATAGAATATTGACTATGGTGAACTTGTTGGAAGATATCCCATGACTATATATAGAATATTGACTATGGTGAACTTGTCGTAGGGTTGATTACATGTGTTTATTTGACAATAAACGAGTACAAGACTTTAGTATATAATAAATAGTAAATAAAATAACGTTATCACGTGTGTTGTTTTTTTCATTTAATGAACCACCCTGTAATTATGTAAGTATTGATAGTCAAGGGAAATAATCTAGAAACTTTGAAAATATTGTCCAGTTACATCGAACAAATATACATAATTATCCACCTGACCTATACTCTGCCCATGTCCCATTATACATTATATTAATCTATTACTAACCCGTGACCCGTAATCTACTACACAAAATGTTATAGACTAATGCAATGCTTCATTATATTCGCCAACACCATGTTAGTAGTATAGGGTGGCACTATGGACGCTGTCTATGGCACTATGGACCGTTTTACCGAGTATAGGGGTGGCACTATGGACGCTGTCTATGGCACTATGGACCGTTTTACCGAGGTGGGTGGCAGTATGGACCGTTTTTTTTATGGCGCTATGGGGATTTATACACATGCACATGTTTGACATGTCCCCATAGTGCCACCCCTAGTGACTACTCAAAATAACATAACACATAATAAATTTCAATATAATTTTTTTATTTACTAATAACTAATTAACTAATAACTAAAACATTAGTAACATACATGTTATATTAATTTGAATACATGTTAATTTAAAGTTTTTTCACATTTACAACATTGGTTATAATTAACATAAACATTGCCTAGTTCCTTCATCAATATACCATGTTTATATAATTTTCCATAATGTTTATCAAACCAAGTTTTAATAATAATGTCATTTTTATACAAATATTCATTATTTGTATAGAACATATTTTTTAGTAATTGTTTTAAATCAATACCTCTAACTAACATATCAAGTGCAAATAAACAAAATACACCACACATAACACTATATGTGCTTTGAATTCTAATACAATTTTTTGTCCATTTTTTACAATTTTTGTTCATAAAGTTCACAATTTCTTCTTTTATATGTTGTGTATTTCCATAAGAATCGAAATAAAATCCAATGTCCTCCATGAAATATATTAACACCCAATGTTTTCCTGGTTGATTTGAATCATCTGTGTTCACAATATATGTTTTTTTTGTATATTGTTCCATAGCTAGTTCA
>CM026402.1:10591479-10693190 GCA_014843695.1 Archivesica marissinica | reverse complement strand
AAAAGGAACGTTCTAAGAAAGGAACGTTCCTCCCATCAGAAATAAATATATGGCATTGTTTGTACTAAGAAAGGAACGTTCCTCCCCTCAGACATAAATATATGGTATTGTTTGTACTAAGAAAGGAACGTTCCTCCCCTCAGAAATAAATAGATAGCATTGTTTGTACTAAGAAAGGAACGTTCCTCACCTCAGAAATAAATATATGGCATTGTTTGTGCTAAGAAAGGAACGTTCCTCCCCTCAGAAATCAATAGATAGCATTGTTTGTACTAAAAAAGGAACGTTCCTCCCCTCAGAAATAAATATATGGCATTGTTTGTACTAAGAAAGGAACGTTCCTCCCCTCAGAAATAAATATATGACAGAAAGGAACGTTTCTACCTTTCAAAGATAGAATTACATGGTGTTCGTGTCTGTTAACGTTTCAGGGAAATGTAAAAGAAAATATATACATTTGTGTAGCATAGCAAAATGGTCGGGCCACAAGTAATATATAACCAGCAGTATACAAGAAGGGGATCCAAATAAGTTACTAGTATACAATTGTTTTCCCAATCCTAACAATTTTGTTTCAACTATTCCTGTGTTATGTCTTATTCCTGAATAACATATTGTTTAACCTAGTCATGCAATATTACAAAACTGGCCTTCCTAGTATGAGACGTTTAATAACATTATCAGTATTTAGTTAATCATACAACTTACTCACAAACACCATATAATTGTACCAGTCTGGAGCAGAGCTTTTAAACTACGACAACTTGACAAAATCTCAAAGATAATCGACGTGTATTACCCTTGCATAAAATAATAAAACTTGTATGTTTTAGCATTAGTGCAAGTCAGAAATAGTTAGTTGACACCTCTATTTTAGAAGCAGCCAACCTGCATTAAGCTGCCAGTTTTCAGATTCCCAAAATGTTACTGTGCTATACATTAAGCAGCCACCTGTGCTAAGCAGCCACTTTCTGTGGTTCCCTTAACGCAAGTATGACTGTATTCATAATTGAAATTCCTCCTCCATCTATCATGTCCCCTATCTTCTGAGTCAATCTCACTTTCAACGTTGTCATTTAATTACTATGTGTATTTCTATCACCTTGATACTCTCTGTTGCCGGTTGCCAATAATTGAATACATTTATATTATTGATATTGTAATTTACAGTTCATGATTAATATATACTTATCATTTTTCAAATTGTAGTTCAGACATGATTAATACGCTGTCATACAGTAATTATAATATGTATCTAATCATGGGAGAATACCTCTATTAGCCATAGCTTTCGGTTCTAATCATATTTCGCTTTATGTGCGAAAGACCCGGAGTTCGAGCCCCGCTGGAGCCGTTACGATTGTGCCCCCCTTAGACAAGGCATTTAAATTCCACATTACATTCTTCTCTCTCCTTCATGGCGATGGATTCCACCAGGAATGTGGTCTCGAGAGTGATTAATATAAGTTGAAAGAACCATTTTCGCAATCGGGCTAAAATAAATTTGTATAAACTCATCAGTTTTCATACATGTATGTAATTTTTGTGTAAATTGTATATTTGTATACATTATGCTATATCATTGTTTGAAATAGACTATGTTTAAACTAAATACCACCTCCGATAAAATCGTACCTAATAGACCCTTACCATACATACACCTTTCATTTGATTGATAATCCCAATATCACAGGTTTACCATAACATATTTCCATTACCCATGTACAATCCCTAACCCTAACCATAATCCGATCTCCCGTCTGACACTAATACAATTAACAGTCTTTCAGAGGGGACATTAAACCGAGGTCTCGTGTCGGTGCTTTATACCGTGCACGTAAAATAACCAGAGGAGACTCTGTAATGGGTCTCTGTCTGTATCATTGCACTATCCTCCACAATCTAAAACGACTAATATCTTCAGGAGGCGTAGCTCATATGGGCAACCGGTAACGACGATAAATAAACGTAAAAAAACACACACACCCATGTACGTTATTTTGAATTTATTATTTGTTCACATGTTATTACAAAATGTCATGTTTGTAATCTGTGTTCCTCAATAAAGATATTGTTCTGTTCTGTTCTAGCACAGTAATGACCATATTTCAGCACGGTGTTAATTTTGTCAATATACGATTGCATTAGAATTCTAACAACCGGTACTAAAGCCAATACAATCATGATCGTTGGCCATTTCACATGCATACATTGTGTGTGTCCTTGTTTAATCAGCCATTGGTGTTCTCTAGCGGATTGGACTACTAATGGATTGTCATGTTGAGCTTGTTGTGAACTGTCGTTATCTTGAAACATTAATCGGAGATTCTAATGCATTTGTTTGGCTTATGTTTGATAATGGAAGGCTATTACGTATTGGCGATATATAATATAGTGTGTGTATATGTTATCCTCACCGCACGGACATGCTATGGTATGTATATATACTTCACTACTAGAACATCCTGTACTAACAGACGGATCTGTAGTCCAGTGGTTACACGCTGGACTGGTAATCCATGGATCGCATGTTCGATCCCCTGTCTGCCACTAATAAAATTAACAGTCTTTCAGATGGGACTTTCAGATGGGACGTTAAATCGAGGTCTCGTGTCGGTGCTTTACACCGTGCACGTAAAAAGAACCAGAGGAGAATCTGGAATGGGTCTCTGTCTGTATCATTGCACTATCCTCCAAACATATAAAATGACTAATCTCTTCAGGAGGCGTCGCTCATATGGGCAACCGGTAGCGACGATAAATAAACGTAAAACACACACACATCCTGTAATTTTATTTAGCAATTGAAAATAAAGGGGAAAACAATATTATTTCAACTTCTCTTGAAATTGCCCATGCACCAAACGTATGTTAATTATGTTGGCTATAGATGTATTCCAAACATTGAACAACATTATTTCGGTGATCACGACATGACATAAAATCCTATCTTACACTAATAAACACAAATCTTCTTTTTCTTATATGCTTTCCAATGATTTGTGGCTAATCTATACTCACACGAAAAAGAAAGTGTGCACTTGGTTGGTTAGAGGAATAATTTAAAAAAAATTAAAATGTGCAAACATGTATTGGCTACACGATGTTTTACATTTAATTGAAAATTTATCATTACCAGAACATTGTCTTACGTGTGAAATTAAGTATACAATTTTCTCTATAAACAAGTGCACTCTTTATTTGTCGTGTGAGTATAGCTTTTATCCACTTTTAATCATAGTTGCTGCCTCACGTTCACTACAAGACACAACCGCACAATCAATTATGTTAATGTGACAGTTAGCAATAAAAAGGGTATACTATAATAAAGCTATTCCTGTATGTTGTCAAGATTTAAAACGACAGACATAAAAATACAAAAGTGTACGCAACCGCGGAGGAATGCGAAACACAAGCAGTTGAAAAGAAACAATATTAAACAACCGATATGAGCAAATGAGACTTTCATATCTGAATGCTTAAAGCAATACAACTACGGTCTCAATAACTTTAAAACTAATAACCACCACCATCATCATTACCATCAGTATCATCATCATCCGTATCATCACAATCATCATCGCCATCATCATCATCATCATCGCCATCATCATCATCATCACGTCATCAGTATCATCTTCATCCGTATCATTATCATCATCATCATCAGTATCATCATCATCTTCATCCGTATCATCATCACCATCGTCAGCATCATCACCATCGTCATTGTATTGTACGGTGAATCCAATTCGTGTGTATGATAATAGTTTTATATTGGTAGGATCTCTTTCCAGAAAATTATCATGTAAAAGAACTCTGGGCTATAATAATAATAATAAAGACTTTATTTTGCATTTGAACACTTAAAGGCCTGCAGTTTGACCCCGTCCAATTGTAAAGATTTATACTTTACTACCTGTTCCATGTGATTAGTGGCTTGTATCAACAATGTAGCAGTACATTCAGTATAATTTGGCGTATGTAGGTATTTTCTAACGGTTAATATGCACGATCACTCTGTGAGCTGAGAATTAGTCAAAATGAGGCCCTGACAATTTAAGTAAACGTATATTATTGATTGTAAAGAAAATTGATAGTTATGAGTATTCAAACTACATAATCCAGATCAGCCCAGGGACATAGATTACATGTTATGTAGGTGCCTCATCAGCCGTAGCGTAATCACTGAGACTGATAATTTGTATGCATGTATATAATATGTATGTATTTATATGAATAAACTATATGTGTTCGTTATATGGTAACCTTCATACTTCATTTAATTATATATCTACAGTATTATTCGCAAGTTTTCTGTTATATTTTAAATATTTCTCTGTGTCAGTGTGTGTTTACCGATATTGATGCTACATAATAATCACAGTGAATGCTATGAGTACATGTATAATATTATAATTATAATCTCTTGAACATACGAGTATTACACATATTCTGCCGATTTCTACAAGATGCCATTGAGTAAAATAACAATGTATGTAACTGATGAGCAGAGAAAAGAATTGCTGACTTTCTTGCAAAATAAGAACTGGGACGTAGAGATGGAAATAGAAGAAACAGCCACCGCCATGCCCGTTGCAGAGGCTGCTTATGTACCTCCCCCTATGTCTCAGCATGCTGAAGGTGTTGCTGAGTGTCCACTGTGCTTGTGTTCCCCTTGCATAATAAATGAACAGAACAAACAACTTTGGTGGCCTGCTAATAATCGTCCACCGCATAATCTAAATTCACATGAGAGAAAGCTTCTATACAGGAGGTTTTGGGCAATGCTATATAATTGTGGCGCATGGAAAGATGTCAGATATATAGAGAGAAAAGTAGCGGCTAGAAGAGGAGACTGTACTTGGCATAAGAGGGAACTGATGCCTGAATGTGTGGTACAGCAATGCAGGAACTGGCTGCCTAACCCGCGCAACCAGCCTTATTTGGGCCATAAGTGGAGTTGAATTGTTTATACCAGTTGTAAGTACTATAAAAATACAGAACTTCAATTTCAGCAATTTATAACCTCTGATATGTACGTGGGTCATAATAGATATAAGTGGTGCTCATGTATTAGATGTATACCATGCAGGGCCTCGCATGTGGCAAATACGATGTGCGTCGACCGTCAGATTTGTACCGCTATTCCTCGTGTGTTTAGTGTGTCGACCGTCAGATTTGTACCGCTATTCCTCGTGTGTTTAAGGTCAAATATAGGTCAACCTGCAGGCCTTTAAGTCAATCTATCACGAGGCCCTCAACAAATTAACAAAACCTCATGAAATTATAAAATGAAACATGCGTATGTAAGTGCCAAATGGTCTCGTGGAAGATTAGCCCCGACTATATGAGGCACCCTCTTTGAATCAATAATTTACTTACTGTGCTTCTTATAGTATTAGTTACCTACTCATTCAGACTGGAATGGGAAATGAGACATAACCTGCTAGTACAATTGCATTGTATAAGTACACTGCATCATGTGTGTGCTTTACGTTTAATTGTCGTCGTTTCCGGTTGCCCATATGAGCGACGCCTACTTAAGAGATTAGTCATTTTAGATTTTTGGAGAATAGTGCAATGATACAGACAGAGACCCATTCCAGAGTCTCCTCTGGCTCTAAATGAATATGTGTGTGTGTTTTACGCTTATTTATCGTCGCTACCGGTTGACCCTATGAGCGACGCCTCCGGAAGAGATTAGTCATTTTAGATGTTTGGAGAATAGTGCAATGATACAGACATTGACTCATTCCAGTGTCTCTTCTGGTTCGTTTACGTGGACGGTATAACGTAGCCTGGGAACAGGCGTCAATATATTTTCCCTGGTCAGTCAAATAAATATATTTTAACACCGATACTATTAATTGGGCCGTATTGAGTTTCTGAACATGTCATTTTGACAAAAATTAAAAAGTGAAAAATCGACAGACAGGAACCCAGGCTAGGTATAAAGCACCGGTACGAGACCTCGGTTTAAGACGGATCTTTAGTCCAGTGGTAACACGCTGGACTGGTAATCCAGGGATCGCAGGGATCCCCCCGTCTGACCCTAATCAAATTAACAGTTTTTCAGATGGGACGTTAAACCGAGGTCTCGTGTCGGTGTCTTACACCGTACACGTAAAAGAACCAGAGGAGACTCCGGAATGGGTCTCTCTCTGTATCATTGCACTATCCTCCAAAAATCTAAAATGACTAATATCTTCAGGAGGCGTCGCTCATATGGGCAACCGGTAGCGACGATAAATAAACGTAAAACCACCACTCGGTTTAAAGTCCCAACTGAAAGAATGTTAATATTATTAGTGTCAGACAGTTGGCAACTTGATTGCTGACCCATTAATCTAATATGTTAACGGCCTCTACCTTATATACAGCTGTGACGTTTGGATATGTTTAAGCTTAACCCTTTACCTCATAGAAGCACCTTTTGACGCCATTACCAATACGACATATATTTACAATGTAGTAGCCAAACCAATGTTCATAATAAAGACCAGAATCTTGTGTAGTCCCAGTAATATCTATGGAGGTTGGATAGATATGATGACTACTTATCCACTGCATGATAGCTAAATGGCTGTCGTTTGTACGGAGAAATAATAGTATCTTAACCTAAATCTCTATGAAGGAAAGGGTTAAGCTCGCATCAACAGCGTATATGTTTACACACAATTAAATGTACAAGAAATGTTCGGACGAGAAAGTGTTAAGAGCTGGGCCAAGAAACATTCGTGCGGCCTGTCAGCTGGATAGCTTCCTCACATGAAATAAGTCCGCATCCCAAGTGGGATTCGACCATACGCCAGTCGGATGCAAGTGATTTGAATTCATAATCACTCAAGAAAAAAAGCCACGGGGCCCCCTATATTTCATAGTTTCATACTCATATACAGTCTACATCCGTTATGTCAAAGTCGGTTATGTCGAATTCTCCGGTTATCTCGAAGTCTGATCAATGTCTCGATTCAGACACTATCATTTTACATATAACTGGAACTGTTTATATCGAATCTCGTTAAGTCAAACTTCGGTTATGTCGAAGTATTTTGTTCGGTCGGACGGAATTAAGACATAACGGATGTAGACTCTACTTAAGCACATACTGTCTGACATTGTAAGCAATAATGTATTATATAGTATGTATTGTCAGTAATATTGTGTTTTACCTCAGATATTCACATATTTTTGTAAATGCTTTTATGCATATATGTTTTGTACACTGATGAAATCTTCTGTTATATGAGACAATAGCTACAACAAGGACAACAGGTTTTGATAACATTATTGTCCTGGGCTCGAGGTCATACAACTTTCATCTCAAGTTCTAGTGATTTGATTGGTCAGGACCAAACAAAAGCTTGAGACAGGAAAAAGTTTTATAACCTAGAAGCATATTCATACATAAACGAATATGAGATGTGAGAGAGTAGAGAGTGACTCATGTACTGATTACGTATTACTAACGCACACAACTTAATCACCTTAGTTTATAATATACGAGTGTTAACTAAAACATCTTAGTACGCTCGTCCACATGGTTCGCCGGAGGCGAGGGTAAATAAGCTCAATCATCATCAGCATCTGATCTTCTTGGAGACTTTAGTTAATCGATGTTGATCTCAATTGCGCATTAGTTCTATATTTTCCTTTCATAATGTCAAACATATAGAGTTCACGTGGTATTTATTGTGCAATTAGGAGCACTCCCTCGATCATTCACCGTGTCAATACACCAATAAATTCTCGGAGAGTAAAGTATGCGAGATGGTACGGTAACTGCCAGATCGGACAGGTAGGGTATCCGGATACTAGTGTTTCATCCTACATGAATTACCACATACGCTTACATTCGCGCCAACAAAGGGTAATTAATATATTAAGTTGCTAAACCCTGCTTGCTGCAAATGAAATAAAGCATAAAAGAATATATAGCATTGTGGCATTATACCTCTATTAGTTTCAAGTTTATTGACATTATCAGCAATACATTGCCTTTGGCCATTTACATAAGTATTGATTGGTCTAAAAATATCATGCACCAGTCGATGTCAGTTACTTGGTCTTGAATGGGTTATAGTCGGGAAGCCGGACTTACGTCTCGTTCCTATGCCAATAAATTTAAAAATGATGTACCCACATTAATTACACTGCTAGTATATACTACTACTAATAATAATAAAGACTTTATTTAAAGAGAGAACTCATTTGAACAATTAAGTCAATCTACCACGAGGTCCTCAACAAATTAAAACAATGAAATAGCATAATGAAACATGTAAACAGTAAAGCTTTCATAGGAAATAAGATTTATGCTGCAAGAAATAATACTTATATTCATGTATAATTGTATATTATCAGTTTAATGTGGCGTGGTATAGATAGACGCAGCTATGAATAATATAAAAAGACTATCGTAGTCAAAATAAAATTATAATATTTTTCAACAATGTTCAAAATATATTAAAAAATGATAAAAGGAATATATTTCATTATTTATTAAAAAAAATTCAAGTGTATTGGTATTATCAGCAATACATTGCCTTTGGCCATTTACATAAGTATAAACTATGGCAAAGACATACACAAATAAATACATTGTCACAGAATGACTGACTGGATTGTCTACTAAAACCCCGTGATCGCTCAATCGTTCTTTACTAATTACATAAAGACAGTTATATATATATATATACATAAGAACATCATAATTGTCACATCAATGAGACTGGCAACTATACCAGCTAAAGAAATAGTTCAGTCCAACGACTATGCTCCGTTCGACTGACGAACCGAATGTACTTATGCCCCGCTGTTCGTTTAACTAAAACGTTTCACTGTGACTCTACTCTGTGTAGATAATCCGTCTCTCCCGAGTTATTACGAACTAGGCCCTGTAACACGACCCTCAGTGCTACTTTAAATACTAATGGATATCAAAAACCCGGCACTGTAAAATTACACCCAGTGCTAACTTAATTTAATTCATAACTGAATAACTCCGGCACCATACTTATAAGTCCGGAACTTGGTGGGTACTGACTGCCCTGTGGCGAAGTCCTTAAAGCGCCTACGACCTTAGCCTGACGAGTCCGGACCGGTTGATCTATATCGTGGTTGGTAATTGACACGCCTGTGCTGTGCCACTACCCCGACCGTCTCCGCCACCTCTCGTTGACGACCTTTGGTACCTCACACCAGTATACTCATTGAAGCGTCTCGCTCCTTACATAACCCGTGATGCGACTACAAGTATATAAGCTTTGGTGTACAATCATGATACTACCTAACGCCATGATCCAAGTCTCAGCTAGACAATATATAGCTTTACATATTAAATATCTTTCCCGCAATCTTCGGTACCTTATACAATACTAATACACTCATGGCATCTATACGACCTTACAGTTCACCTGGTTCGATTAAATTCGCCCACGAATTACAACTAAACACTAATTATTCCGGCGGTCCAACCCCAGCTAACCGTTCGCCCTTTATACGGTGGCTTGATGATCAAGGCACCTGCTGTGCACCCCCCAACACACAAGTGCTATAATAATATGCTTGAAGTATATACAAGGTTACCCCTTGGTGACTGTCACTAGCTACGCTCCTGCCTCTCCAGTGCATGAGCTACCGTCACCCAAGGTTATACCTAATACGGTTCTCCCTATTGGCGACTGTTACCCTCAGTACCAGTCACTCGCTACGCCTATGCCTCTCCCGTGCATAGATGCTATATTACGGGTGGTTAACAACATAAGTTCAGCTTACACATGCCTTGTATCAACTGCCCACTATAGAGACATTGGTTCGGTCCCGACCCTATCACAATATAGCTACAATTCGATGATCTTAGCGATAATACGGCGCATGTCTATCCCTCTTGGCGATCACACTAACCGCCCCAGACATCAAGCGCTAAAGACTCTCCTTACTATAAACACATTTTCATAATGAACCGAAGACAAATAAAATTGCTTTACCAGGTTCATATGCCAATTTAACCTGTATATATATTATCAACGCTTTCTTCCCAATACGCTACAGATAACTAAAACAAACTATGACTTACCCAGTCTGCCGCGTGCATTGGTCACCGTTCCTACACCCAGTGATTTTCCAAGTGGTGTGACAACGAGCATACTGCGCGAGTCCATATATATAGGGTTTATGACGAGTTTACACATAACCCTGGCCTGTACACTTCGATGTAACGTGAATTAATCGTGCGCTGCCTGCACGCTAATATAATCTTACCCTGCTCAGCCTACCGATACCTTGCAATAAGCATAACGGTACACGGTACCCTTTAAACCTATACGTTATCTTAAAGTATTTAACTCGTCTATTAAAGCTCAGCGTTTAAACCCTGTTAACCCATAAAATAATACTAACTTACGCGGTCTTATCATAAGACCCCCCTTGAGACACTGACCTTAATGAACAACTCACTTAAGGCCTAAATCAGCGTACTGTCATTTTGTTACATACATACACATGTTAAGAAACAGTGATATTATCTAGGGTATTTTTTCTTAGTAACATAGATTCCTTTATATACTTAGATAGTTTTAACAATTCTATTTTATTCTTAGAAGACATGATATTATTGAATTTCTGTACACACGGCCACGATATATTACCAAGGTATTTAGTTCTTAAACTTGTGTATCTCGTACAACATAGCAAAAAGTGATACTCCGATTCAACCGACTTTTGGTTACATAATTTACATAATTAGTGTATACTTTAAGTATCTTATGATTCTTTTGCACATAGGTTAGTTGTTTACTATGAAATGGAAATGTGTAATGTGTATTGTGTGTAGTGTAATGTAGAGTTTCAAGAGTTTATTTCGAAATACAATGGGCAATATGCCCATGAGTACACATTATATACACATTACATACTTTCAAACGTGAACATTGGCACTGCGTGCCTTGTGTAAATATGTAATATAATTATATAGAACAAATGTGCAAATAAAAACACGTGCAAATACAAAACGTTTACGATTGGCTAGCGTATAACGTATAATGAGATATGAACACTAGTCATAGAACAGGTTGTTTCTGACTTGAAATGATTTGTATATATACATAGCCAAATCTTTAATTATTATAACATTTTTTGAGGTCATTAATTCAATAAATTTAGAAACATTTGGATTTCTCCAAAAGTATTTCTTAATATGTGTTTTTCTTAAATCGGTATATAGCTGACATTCTAAAACAAAGTGATATTCATCTTCTAAAGTTAAACAATATCTACATTTTCTTTCTTCATAATTATGGTATTGCTAAAGGTCTATGTCATCGACCAGTTTCTACTTCAAGTCTATAAGATGATACTCTGAAGCGTGACACTGCTATTCTAAATTTATCAATATTTACACCATTCATATATGTCTGAAATTTGAAGTCTGCATATAGAACATAAGTTCTAGCCCTTGTGGAGTTACTCAATTCTGTACATACCTGAGACATAATTAAGGGTGAACACTGGAGTTGATTGACATGCGATCCAATTCTCACACCAATTAGTATCAAGATGTTTGAATGTCATTTGAGAGATAATTTACATTGTTATACCTCACGTGACTACCCCATGCAAGATTTGCCATACCCGAGCGTGCGACATTTTTCAACGTCTCATGGCAATATTTCACCTCTGAATAGCCTCATTCGGAACGAAATCGCGCTATTCGGACTTTACCGTTTACTTTCAGTGTGATTTTATTTCTTATGCCGCCATCTTGTTTTCATGTAGTCTTAAAGACAGTTTTGTTGAAAATTTGTTCTATGCCAAACAACATAATTATATTAGCGCAGTGGTTAGCGCGCTCGCTTCTCTCCGATGCAACGGGTTCGATCCTCGGACGGGGAAGTATGTGAGATGGTACGGTGATCGCCAGATCGGACAGGTGGGTATTCTCCGGGTACTCCGGTTTCCTGCCACACGAATGACCACATATCCGCTTTCATCCGCGCCGACGAACGTGATTAATATAAATTGTTAGAACTTGCTTCGCAATCATTGTAAAATAAATAAAGTTTAAACTTTCAAACTGTTGTTTTTTAGATGAGGCTACAGGACACTAAAATAAGACATTTTAACACAATTCCACCACGTGCCGACTCCCTTTGTCCAATACCATTTACCTTTACATTTATCACACATAGAAATCGTCATACCACTGCCGCGACACATCAAGAAACATATTGACTAAGCTTTCAACTAATGAATTATCAACACAGCAGGCAATACCACTTATAATTTAATAACTCAAATCACATGCCTGTGTTAATTTCGTTTTAACAAATTAATTAATACACCTTTTTGCAAACTACAACATCGCTACCAATAGCCTCTATCGCCACAAAGCCAATAACATGCAGTTTGTCGATCATAGTACAATAATGTTAATAAATTGTATGCTTCGGTCGAGCTGTCAAAACGTCAACAAAACGGCTCTAAATATATACTGACACGCAAACAAAGTTGTGCACTTTTATATTTTCGTTACAAATGTTAGAATTGTGGATTTTACTATCATGAGTGAAGAAAATAATCCATACATTTTTATACCAAATTTGTCTATAGTTTCTTTCTAAAAGGATATCAATGTTACCTCTAAGGCAAATCCACAGTTTCATTTTGGTGTCAGCATATACACAAGCACACTGAATAAACGATTAATAACTTCCGGGTTAGTAATTCCTTGTTATATTAGAATGAATCTACTTTCCAACTAGCAAAGCTAATCTCCTAACTTTCTTGCGTTAGCTCATCTTTAAATAGGTACGTCCGTCCGTCCGTGGCCGAGTGGTTATGGTCGTTGAGTCTAAACACGTGTCCCTCACTGCTGTAGGTTCAACTCCCACCGGGGTTGTCAACTTATTTCGTGTGAGGAAGCTATCCAGTTGTTTGGGGGTAGGTTGGTGAGTCTGCCCGTGTGACTATCCGTGCTGGTCATACTGCTTTTTTATTTAAGTTTATTTATCGTCGCTACCGGTTGCCCAGTTGAGCGACTGGCAGTTTACCTAATAACACCTTTCCTGAACAGGCTCCAGCGGTTAACCAGTATCTGGTGCACCAACAGTCACCCATTTGATATAAAGAGACGCATGGTTCGAACCTGTGACCATCAGTGATGACAGGTTACCGTGGTATGCAAGTCAGCGACCATAACCACTCGACCACGGAGTATGACAAGCTGCTAGTGTAACTTCATAACATGTAACTGTAAACATCATAAGACTAAACCTGGGCATTACAGAAACTTAGGATATAGACGATATATTTGGTATTAAAAATTCCTTCGCTTTTCTACGAGCAATGCATCTTAAGTTTAAACTTAGATGTTAATAAATCAAGCACTAACATTCATTTACCGAACAAAAGTTTTTTACCTTACTTACACAGAATAATAGGACATTTTTTCAAAACCTGTCCAAATTTATATATTACGCAAATTTAGTAAAACATTAATTTTTTTTAGACACCACAACCATCTATGCTATTCTGAAAATGTATCCATGTCTTTCCATTGTACTTGGTTTATATATGAATACTTTGCTATAAGTATGTTGTCATATTTAATGCAATAAATATATTGAATTGAATTGAATTTAGTGTTCAAAACGGCCGTTCGGTCTACCTGCACCTAATTTCTAATTAATTAAAAATATCTTTCAATTCTATTATTTTTATATTATAGGCATTATACATAGAATATTATCCAACTTCAACTTTATTCAACAACTTAGGTTCATACATATAATGAACTGCAAACGCATCATATACTAACACATATTACATACTATCAATGGCGACTCAGAATATGGTTATAAAATCGCATCATTTCCAGGAAACGGCAATACCAGTTTTACATGCTTTTACGTTTCTTGAAAGTATACGCATTGTACAATGGTCATACATGTAGTCGCATATAATTATAATGGAAATAGCTAATGTGTTCTACGTTTATTTATGGTCGCTACCGGTTGCCCATATGAGCGACGCCTCCTGAAGAGATTAGTTATTTTAGATTGTTGGAGGATAGTGAATGATACAGACAGAGACCCATTCCAAAGTCTCCTCTGGTTCTTTTACGTGCACGGTGTAAAGCACCGACACGAGACCTCGGTTTAACGTCCCATCTGAAAGACTGTTAATTGTATTAGGATCAGACGGGGGATCGAACCTGCGATCCCTGGATTACCAGTACAGCGTGTTACCACTGGACTACAGATCCGTCTGTAAATAGCTACTCCTGATGTGTTGGCCTATTCTATGGGCATACTCGAATGGTATTGCTTAGCAACTACGACCAAGATTCGCTGACATTTCTCATCCGGTTGGGGAAACAATTATCAATGTGTTTTCTCGCCTATGATATTTAGAGGTTATTAAAGGTGGGCCATTTGTGGATATTGGCGCACCCTATGGAGACATCGTATAGGTGTGCCAATATCCACAAATGGCCTACCGCAGCCGTTTAATAACCTCTAAACTGACTTTATTGCATACCTAGCCGTATGTTTCTTCTGCTGTTATTTGCTAATTTGGCTCAGCTATTTTACCGTCAAGAGACAACAATCTGTCAGACAACGACTTTAGTGTTGCTTCGGCGGCCATGTTTACACAATGTAGTTACTATGTTGTTGCTACCTGTGAAACGTGCTCGTGATTCGTTCTCGGCGCGTGCCGGGCCAATATCGAATATCCGATATTGGCCCGGCAGAGCCGAAAATCGAAATATATTGCCCGCATCGACCAGATATTTTGCTTTTCTACCATTAAATTTGTTACTATTTATAGTAAGGTATGCAATAAATTGATATATTTTGCACGAATAATTTCGGCAACTTTACATGCCACTTTAATCATTTTCCAATGAAACATTTTTTACATTCCAATTTGTTAACTAATGCTTTCCATATCAAATCTACTCGAAATTGAAAACATCGAACCTTATTTTACATTCAGATGTCGCTCCTGTTAGGCATTATCGACGTTGATCGTGTTTACCTTTTAGGGAAATGTTTGTCAAACAACTATCTGATTTTTGATTGTCCTTGCGTAGTTTAACTGGCGTTGTACCGAAAGATTCTTTGTATTTTGATTCGATCGACTTACACTACTTGTTAACCTAGTATCTACATCCGTATCTGTATTTGCCTTTTATAAAGACATCTTGAAAATCATTATTTTGAATGTTGTCAATAAAATATTCATTCATTAAAGATTCTGTTTCACAATGAACCGCCGTATTATTTCAACAGCTACTCAGTGGCCTCATTTGAGAATAATACAGTATGTCGATAGCTTGATGAAGCTGAACAAAACATTTATGTATTTCAATGGGCAAATAAAAATGCAAAAGTCTATGATGCATTTAGTTTAATAATATCATAGTGCCAATCAATAGTGACAATGCAAATGGTTTTAAGTTTTCAAGTTTTAACAACATTTGATAACGGCTCGCACCAGAGATAACGGCTCGCACCAGAGATAACGGCTCGCACCAGAGATAACGGCTCGCACCAGAGATAACGGCCCGCACCAGAGATAACGGCTCGCATCAGAGATAACGGCCCGCACCAGAGATAACGGCCCGCACCAGAGATAACGGCCCGCACCAGAGGTAACGGCCCGCACCAGAGATAACGGCCCCCCCAGAGATAACGCCCGCACCGAGATAACGCCGCACCAGAGATAACGGCCCGTAACCAGAGATAACGCCCGCACTAGAGATAACGGCCCCACAGATAACGGCTCACACCAGAGATAACGGCTCGCACCAGAGATAACGGCTCGCACCAGAGATAACGGCCCGCACCAGAGATAACGGCCCGCACCAGAGATAACGGCCCGCACCAGAGATAACGGCCCGCACCAGAGATAACGGCCCGCACCAGAGATAACGGCCCGCACTAGAGATAACGGCCCGCACCAGAGTTAAGGGCTCGCACCAGAGATAACGGCTCGCACCAGAGATAACGGCTCGCACCAGAGAAAACGACCCGCACCAGAGATAATGGCCATCACCAGCATTAATATATATCACAGCTAGTTCTCTCACTGTGGTGGTCCTACGTTTATATATCGTCGCTACCGGTTGCCCATATGAGCGACGCCTCCTGAAGAGATTAGTCATTTTAGATTGTTGGAGGATAGTGAAATGATACAGAGTCGCCTCTTGTTCTTTTACGTGCACGGTGTAAAGCACCGACACGAGACCTCGGTTTAAAGTCCCATCTGAAAGACTGTTAATTATATTAGGATCAGACGGGCGATCGAACCTGCGATACCTGGATAACCAGTCCAGCGTATTACCACTGGAATACAGATTAGTCTCTCATTCATTCCCTCTGTAATTATTTTATTCCATGGACTAGACAAAAGTGTACAACTAATTAAATAAATGCATGCATCTGCATACTATGACATGCAAACATGAAGCCCGGTCTATGGTCCTACATCTGCATACTATGACATGCAAACGCGAAGCCCGGTCGATGTCCTACATCTGCATACTATGACATGCAAACACGAAGCCCGGTCAATGGTCCTACATCTGCATACTATGACATGCAAACACGAAGCCCGGTCGATGGTCCTACATCTGCAGACTATGACATGCAAACACGAAGCCCGGTATATGGTCCTACATCTGCATACTATGACATGCAAACACCAAGCCCGATCGATGGTCCTACATCTGCATACTATGACATGCAATCACCAGGCCCGGTCAATGGTCCTACATCTGCATACTATGACATGCAAACATGAAGCCCGGTCTATGGTCCTACATCTGTATACTATGACATGCAAACACGAAGCCCGGTCGATGGTCCTACATCTGCATACTATGACATGCAAACACGAAGCCCGGTCGATGGTCCTACATCTGCATACTATGACATGCAAACACGAGGCCCGGTCGATTGTCCTACATCTGCATACTATGACATGCAAACACGAAGCCCGGTCGATGGTCCTACATCTGCATACTATGACATGCAAACACGAAGCCCGGTCGATGGTCCTACATCTGCATACTATGACATGCAAACACCAGGCCCGATCGATGGTCCTACATCTGCATACTATGACATGCAAACACCAGGCCCGATCGATGGTCCTACATCTGCATACTATGACATGCAATCACCAGGCCCGGTCGATGGTCCTACATCTGCATAATATGACATGCAAACACCAGGCCTGGTCGATTGTCCTATTTGTCACGATATATATAGCATGGAATGATTGCATGGATTAAACTCTCTATTTATGTCCCTGCCACTTTAGGAACGTGATACTTTACACATTTGGATATGGTTACCAAAGAGTCAAATTTAAGGCATTAATAATGTGCATACTGTTTATTATGGGTAGTGTTCACTGCCCCTAACATGACCATTCCCAATAGTGACATTGAACCTGAATGCTGGCCAACACTGTCCAATTTCAGAAACTAGTTATGCATAAAAACACTCAAACATTGTCACCTGCATTGTAGTCAAAACAGATATCAGAAATTATTTATGCATACAAAATGGCGAGACACCCTTGGTGCGGTAGCCTTGTGTAATAAAAGATAACATATTGGAATTTACAGATTATTTACTTGTGTACAGCAAATACAATGACTGTGTTTGTTCCACCGAGAAGCTATGTGTTTAAGCAGACTACTTATTGGGGACAGCTTATTGAAGACAGCTAAACGGAGCTGATCATAGAAAATGCACTGAAAATTAAAAGGAAATTGACATTATATAGAATCACATCTGTATACTGGTGATTCTACAATGTTCCATAAACGATGGTCGTTCGATGAGTTTCATTCTATGCCGTGCATGAAGAATCTGGGCTCTTCTCTTCCCGTAGTAAAACGGTTTTCCAGTTTTTTAATGTACAGACGGATCTGTAGTACAGCGGTAACACGCTGGACTGGTAATCCAGGGATCGCAGGTTCGATTCCCCGTCTGACCTAATAAAATTAACAGTCTTTCAGATGGGACGTTACACCGAGGTCTCGTGTTGGTGATTTACACCGTGCACGTAGAAGAACCAGAGGAGACTCTGGAATGGGTCTCTGTCTGTATCATTGCACTATCCTCCAACAATCTAAAATGACTAATCTCGTCAGAAGGCGTCGCACATATGGGCAACCGGTAGCGACGATAAATAAACGTAAAACACACACATTAAGAAATCCCTTGCAAGAACACATTTTTTTTTCATTTTGAGGCCCCTAGCGGGTAACCCCTTTTATTTCCAGTTATAGACATATAATGTACAACATACATATAAGTCATATGGCTATATATATACAATTGACATGAATAGTTATACATTCACATGTTTGATGCAAGGTCAATCCTTTTACAGTATTATTATGATAACCTGTTTATATCATGCATATTCGCATTTTATGTTTATAATAGGTATTGTTTTGTTTTGGAGAGTGATGTAGAAATGGGGAAAAGAGAGAACTAAAATGGGGGGGGGTTGATCGTTTCCATCTGAAAGATTCATTTGTAACAGTTGTCTTAGAAAACAATATGTTCAAATAAATCTAGACCACTTTATGTTGTGTTTTTCTAATTTATCATTCATTAGTGCGATTTCCCTTTCTAAAGTTATTCTTAAGCTTAAATACTTATAAAAATGTGCAATACAGGGTGTTAAATTTCTGTATTTCATTCGTATAATATAAAATTTGCTTAAAATTATTATGAAATTTGTTACAATGGTATCATTTCCTTTTCTATCTATTTTACCAAAACATATATCTTTAAAATTGAACTCGACACACAATCCTTTTGATTTTAATAGATCACTTAGTCTTTTCCAAAAATGTTGTATAGGTGGGCATTCCCAGAAAATATGCTCAATACTTTCAACATGCATATTACAAAAGTCGCACAGGTTTGTAGTACTTAACTTGCATCTATACAAATATTTATTTGTTGGCATCAACCGCATTAAATATTTATATTGAAAACATCTTAGCGTTGTATCTATAGTTGCCGCGAGTGGAACACTATAGATATTTTTCCATGGGAGATTTCGCTCATGTAGGAGCATTGACCATTTGTCTTCAGATTTTAATGTTTCCCTATTCATATTATCCATTTGTATTTTGTATAGTAATTGATTTGTGTTCTTAGAGTTTTTTACTTTTTGAACAATAGTTTCTTTTCTGTTTTGCATTAGCATATATTTATTTAAATTCGATTTTATGTTAAATGGTATATTGCTTATGACCTGGTGGTATTTTAGAAAGTCACGCTCCTCCATATTAAATATATTTTTTGCTTCATTGAAGGTTAAAAACTTATTAGTTCGAAAGTCAAAAAGTTGTTCTATAAAGCGTATACCTTTATCGAACCAAGTCTGGAAAAAAATTATTTTGCCATCTATTTTCACAAGTGAGTTATTCCAAATTGTATGTTCATTAATTCCATCATGTTTTGACTGTTTATTGAAGTCGGAGACTACTTTAAACCATGCTGTCAATACATCCTTTAGGAAATAGTTGTTACCACAAATATCCGAAATATCCCTTGTAGATAAATTACATTCAAATATAAAATCACCTCCATACTTATTTAGAATTTTATCATAAAATATTTTCCAAAGTCCATTGTTTTGAGTATTCAGTATTCTTTTTACCCAGCATGCTTTTATTGAATACAAAAATGTTCTTACATCCGTAAGCTTTAATCCTCCTTTTTCAAAATTTTGTATCAGTACGTTTCTTTTTATTTTATCTGGTTTATTATCCCAAATAAAACAATATATTGATTTTATTATCGCTGCTACGACTTCAGGTTCAGGGTTAGGGAGCACAGTGAACGGATATACAAGCTTTGGTAAAGCAAATGTTTTTATTATCATAACTTTTCCCATTAAAGTTAGCTTTCTATGTTGCCACTGTTTTAAACAATTTCTGAACTCTAGTAGTTTTTGTTCTAGGTTATTTTTATATTTCTTTCCTTGTCATTAAAGAAGTTCATTCCTAAAGTTTTAGCGGATTCTGACGTCCAAATAAAAGATGTTTCTACACTGTATTTTATATTTGAAGTTTTTAAAGAGCCTGAACGCAATACCTTTGATTTTGAAACATTTAAATTTAATCCTGACTCCTTACCATATTCTTTGATGATCATAATTAGGCGTTCAAAAGATTCTTTTTGACCATTGTTAATGTATGTCGCATCATCCGCAAACAGGGTTTGTTTTAGTTCTTTATTTCTAATTTTTATTCCAACTACTGTATTATCGTTTGTAATGAAGTTTGATAGTAGTTCCATACATATAATGAAGAGAGAAGATGACAATGGACATCCTTGTCGTACACCTCTTTCAATTGGAAAAGCTTCAGACATATTACCATTGTTGATGATGACACTAGTTGACTGATTGTAGAACAAGCGAACCCAATTAGTCAATGATTCTCCAAATTTTAGGTGATTTAAACACTTGAATATGAACGCGCGGTCAAGACTGTCAAATGCTTTTTCGTAATCCGAGAAGAAGAGCAGACAAGGGAGATCATTTTCGTCAGCATATTCAATGATTTCAAATATCAGCCTAACATTTTCGCCTATATAGCGACCTTTCATGAAGCCGGTTTGTTCAGGACCTATTATTTTATGCAAAACCTTTTTAATTCTATTTGAAATAGTTTTAGTCGCTATTTTATAGTCTACATTGAGGAGACTAATAGGCCGCCAATTTGACAGAAGTTGCGAGTCTTTTCCTGATTTTGGTAAGAGTGTTAGTGTGCCCTGTTTTTGCATGTTGCTTAATTCACCTTGTTGAAAAGAGAAGTTTATCGATTTAATATAGTATTCCTTTAAATGTTTCCAGAATATTTTGTAAAATTCAACTGTTAAACCATCGGAACCAGGGCTTTTGTTATTTTTCATTTCATATAGTGCTTGGGAACATTCAAACTCTGCTAAAAGGCCATCACACTGTCGCGAATCATCTAATTCTAATTTAGTTACTGTTTCATTAAAGAAGTTGAGACATGAAGCAGCTGTTTGTTTGTGTTTATATAAGTTTTTATAAAATATCCTTTCCTCTTCTAGAATTGTGGTTGGATCAGTTATAATTTTATTGGAAACGTTAAGTGCAGTGATATTCTTTTGCTCAGCGTGCCGTATTTCTAAATTAGTAAAATATTTTGTATTATATTCGTTAGATTCAATATGAATAGCTTTTGCTCTTATCATAAGTCCATTTATTCTTTGTTCAAGTATATTGTTAAGCAGGTCATGTGTTTCATTTAATCGTTCTCTTAAATTGTCGGTGTTTGTATTATCATCGGCTAGTTTATGTTCTAATTCTTCTATTGTTTTCCTCAGTTTAAGTTCTTGTTTACACTGTTGTTGTTTTTTAGCTGTTGCATATTTTATCGATTCATTTCTAATGTTTCCTTTTATAATTTCCCATAGTGTATTGGGGTTTGCATTTTTATTAAATGTAGAAGTTTCGATAATACTTTTTTTGATAATCAATTGGTAGTCATCATCTAATAGCAAACTGTTATTAATCTTAAAATATCCCTTTCCTCTATTTTGATTAAATATCTCCATGTTTAGAACAACTATTGAATGATCAGATTTAAAACTTGGAATTATCACAGATTCTTTAACAAAATTACATAGGTACTCCGACATTAGGAAATAATCCAGTCTGCTGAATATTGGTGGATTCGTATTTGAATGCCATGTAAATTGAGAAACAGAATGATTTAAATGTCTCCAAATATCTACCAAATTGTTTTGTTTTATAACGTCATAAATTGTTTGCCTACATTTAAGATGCGTATCCTTTCGACCGTTTTTCTTATCTTTGTCAACATCTAATATTGTATTAAAATCACCGCCTATTAAAACATTTTTATCATTATTTTCTAACAGGTATTTTTCTAGCACTTTATAAAAGTGTTGGTCATCTGTATTTGGTCCATAAATATTGATTAAAGTGAATTGAAGTTCTTTTATTTTTAGTTCCAGTGAAATTATTCGACCGTTTATTATTTCTTCAAAGTTTGTGATTACGCATGGGTATGCTTCATTAATAAGAATTGCGACACCTTCACTATTGTGTTTTGTTCCGCTAAAATATGCCTCACCTTTCCATTCTGATTTCCATTTTCCAAATGATTCTTTAGTAGAATGAGTTTCCTGTAAGAGGCATATTGACATTTTTTTGCTTTTTAACCACTGGAATATTTGCAGTCGCTTCTTGGTGTTTGCAAGCCCGCGGACATTATATGAACATATTAAGGTTTCCATTTTGCTTTACAAATGAAAGATAAACATGAATCCATGATGGAAACGATCGTTTAGAAAAATAACAAAGCTTGGGCATAAGTGTATGTAGTTGTAATGAAAGGATCCAGGAAAATGTCCGACCACATTGTAGTGCTTGAATGAGATTAGGTTCGAAAACTGTATAGGAAATATACTCGAATGCGGTAATACAATGTCATTATGTAGTATGTACATCCGTAAATGAGTAACATACTAGAGTATTGGGTAGGTATATAAGTATCAAAACCGGAAATGATCCAGAATTGTACGTGAATCATTAAGGTTTTTGTCTGGGATTAGGTTCGAAAACTTTATAGGAAATATTCACGAATCCGGTAAAACAATGTCATTATGTAGTATTTACATCTGTAAATGAGTAACATAGTAGTGTATTGGGTAAGTATATAAGTATCATAACAGGAAAGGATCTAGAATTTTACATGCAGCATTAAAGATTTTTCTAGAATTCAATTTTTAAGATATATATATATAGTATGTATGCTCGGATCCAGTACAAGCAAATGAGTAACTATGTAATACAATTTACATAGGTAATTGATGTTTGATGGGCATAGAGTAAGTATATACATATCTAAAACACCAATATTATAATGTTGCGTGTTATGCAGAAGTAACTAAATTGTATCTTTCATATATATCAATATGACAGCGTATACATGTATGTACCAATCCGATTGAATCGGTATCTACTACTCAATCCTTTCACCTGTAGGAATGGTTCACATGCCATTTATTCCATCTTCACGGAAGAATAGCATTTAAACGTTAATTGAAATAATAACTTAGGCATATAAACATTCAGAGACAAATATATGCTGGTCCATTTATGGCAAGTTAGAACACTCCAAATATAATCTGCTTCCAAGGGCTGCATTACAGAGTATATTTCAAGTGATAGAGTCAAACTCTACCAACAAGATATCGCCACAGCTGTGATACACTCCTCGGAACAGACACCAAGTGGATGTTACACAGATCAAATTGTCAGTCTAAGCTATCAACCCTGTATGGCAAAAACCTAACGAAACGAAAAAATAGGAATTGTTTGTGAGGGATACCGCAATAACAATTGATCAATTCACGTTGATATTCCGTGGCATTTAATCCAGTCTCGTGGTCTAAGATAAAAAAATATATATATAGTCCATTACATTTGGATATAATTACTTACTATACGACAATATTGGCATGTTTGTTTATGACATATAGACTTCAAATAGACATATTTCAACATTCCTTCAAATACAATCGTGACGTCATACCTTTTTACTGGCAGTCCATTATTATCAATATTGAACTGCTGTCCAAAGGTCGGAGTATTACATTAAATCATATACGTAATGTTACGACATTTTAATTAATAAGATCTTGATAATTATATACGCTTGTGTTATAAGTAATATATAGGCCTCAAACTGGACCAAAATGTTAAATATTGGTGCTGTGCCCAGAGCTTTGCGCTACGCACCGCGCACAGTCCAACAGTCTGCATTTTAGATAGTTTTCGGCCTAAGTCCTATGCATATACGAATATAGATAATCGTTGATCATTTAAATGATACGTCACGACTGTATGCATCATTTTAGGCCAACAAAATATATAGTGTTTGTTTACTGCCAATCATCTCATTATGTCGACAATCAACGGTCTGCTAATATTCAGCCAAGCAACAATGAACAGACATGTTTCATTCCTGGCCTAGTCTGGTAAATCATGCATATAACAGTAATATAACGTGCTCTCATAATGCATAGCTATATAGATATATTTATAATTATATAACACGAAGTTTTAAATGTACAGTTCCACTCAAAAGTTTTGATTCATACACATTTATCAGAGTTTGCACTTTCATTGTTTATGTAGATGGCCATGGTAGGTCCAGCCAAGAATCAAAGTCTTTGTACAGAACTTTGTGGACATTGCCCATTTTGTCTTTGTAGAAAATATTGCCGTTCATGGTCCAGGCTGTATCTACTTCGTCCGGTTGCTTCCGTTTAACACTCATTAGTACAAGATGATGTGTTTTGGTTAAGTCTTCTGTGACAAACATAGGCTTTGGTAGTTCCTTTTTACGCCTCAAAATATTGTTGCGTATGAGCCTTGAAGTGAATTTAACAATGATCTGTCTATTTTTAGTATCATATTTCTTGCCCAATCGGTGACACATATCGATGTCCCCAACTTGTAGCTGTAGACCTGGCATTTCTTTGTTTAGTGTCTTGATGACGACAGCTGCTGTTGTGTCCGCGTTCTCTGGTACTCTTGTAACCAATTGCAAGGGTGGTTTTTCTTGGTTGTCTTCATCATGGACTCGAGTTTCTGGTTTTCCACCTACTCTTATTGGCATGACCTTATCCATTGTTTCTTCGATTATGCCATTTATTCGAATGCTATTGAGTCTGTTGTATTGCTCGGTGTTACTTAAAAATTCATCTGTTTTATTCTCACTGTTTCTGAGTTCACGTCTTAATCGGCTATTTTCATTATTCTGACCATCTAGTTTTTTGTCTAGCTTCTCGATTGTCTTCTTGAGACTGTCGTTTTCACTATCTTTATCGAAGATTGTTGTTTCTAAAATTTCAATTCGTTTCATAACCGAGTTCAACAGATCATTCTTCATTTCAGAAATTGTATCTTTTATCATCAATCGTAAGCTGCCATCGTTTTTCTGCATTACATTGGAAAGTTTGTTGTTAATTTGCAGCAGTTGTTGTTTGATATCCTTCAGGGAAGTTTCGGTGTCTTCATTTTTACTTTCACTTCCTTTCCTATCTGGACATTTTTCCTTATTAGGCTTCTTCTTGGGATTTTTAAGTGGTGTCGTGTTCATACTGGAGTCACTTTCACTTACACTACTTAGTTCACTGTGACTCCGTTTCTTTTTTAGTTCACTTTCTACATTTGAAGTTGAATTCAAGTCCGCCATTACTTTTCACACACCCTGTATCTATAGTTTCATCGAGCGTGACCCATGCACATATAGTGCATTCTTTGTATGTTATTGTGCTACACTGAACAGGGGATTATATAAGGTTTATACAATGGAATGTATTGTCTAGAACAAAATGGCGTCCTCCATAGGATCCCTTCATCACAACTAACTAACTGATTGTATAAAAATGAAGCATTTTAAAGGTTTTGTATTCTTTTCAAGTATAGTATGATGATGTTACCAGTTTGTCTGTCTAAATATTTTATTCAGAGCTATATTTTTTTAGTTCCTACTCCAAAGGGACATCACTCACCTTTGCAAGAACACATTGACTGAACAGTTATAAGCTAGTCAGGTAAGCTATTCCATTCAAGTGCAAATGGAAGGAAATAATTTGTGTAGAAGGTAGGTCCAGCTGGAATAGTTAACAGCCTGTGAGAATATATAAGATTACTCCGAGTAGATTGTCCAATTTATTGTGGAACAAGAGCTTAAATATAGGGTGACACAAGATAATATCTTGCTTTGTAAAGGATTATAAATTGGTTTTTCCCGTCTTCTATCAGAACGTGTTTCCCATCCTACTTCATGTTGAAGATCAGGAATAGAAATATGTTGTGTAGCGCCCGTGACGATCCTTGCATCGTCATGCTATATATTATCAAGTTCCTCTTTTTCATGCAGTACAATTATCCCAAATTACGTCAGAATATTATACATATGTAATAGCGAATGAAGGAAATGTAGATACGTTCCAATGATCGAGAGTGTATTTCAATTTCCCTCATAACATTGATACGTACCAAGCCTTTTCTGCTCCGGTGATCAGTATGGGTATCATGTGTTCTGCTCCGGTGATCAGTATGGGTATCATGTGTTCTGCTCGGGTGATCAGTATGGGTATCATGTGTTCTGCTAGGGGGATCAGTATGGGTATCATATGTGTTCTGCTCATTTGATCAGTATGGGTATCATGTGTTCTGCTCGGGTGATCAGTATGGATAGCTTGTGTTCTGCTCATTTGATCAGTATGGGTATCATGTGTTCTGCTCGGGTGATCAGTATGGATATCATGTGTTCTGCTCGGGTGATCAGTATGGGTATCATGTGTTCTGCTCGGGTGATCAGTATGGGTAGCATGTATTCTGCTCAGTTGATCAGTATGGGTATCATGTGTTCTGCTCATTTGATCAGTATGGATATCATGTGTTCTGCTCAGGTGATCAGTATGGGTATCATGTGTTCTGCTCGGTGATCAGTATGGGTATCATGTGTTCTGCTCATTTGATCAGTATGGGTATCATGTGTTCTGCTCATTTGAACAGTATGGGTATCATGTGTTCTGTTCGGTGATCAGTATGGGTATCATGTGTTCTGCTCATTTAATCAGTATGGGTATCATGTGTTCTGCTCATTTGATCAGTATGGGTATCATGTGTTCTGCTCAGGTGATAGTATGGGTATCATGTGTTCTGCTCCGGTGATCAGTATGGGTATCATGTGTTCTGCTCAGTTGATCAGTATGGGTATCATGTGTTCTGCTCCGGTGATCAGTATGGGTATCATGTGTTCTGCTCCGGTGATCAGTATGGGTATCATGTGTTCTGCTCAGGTGAACAGTATGGGTATCATGTGTTCTGCTCCGGTGATCAGTATGGGTATCATGTGTTCTGCTCAGTTGATCAGTATGGGTATCATGTGTTCTGCTCCGGTGATCAGTATGGGTATCATGTGTTCTGCTCAGTTGATCAGTATGGGTATCATGTGTTCTGCTCCGGTGATCAGTATGGGTATCATGTGTTCTTCTCAGTTGATCAGTATGGGTATCATATGTTCTGCTCATTTGATCAGTATGGGTATCATGTGTTCTGCTCATTTGATCAGTATGGGTATCATGTGTTCTGCTCGGGTGATCAGTATGGGTATCATGTGTTCTGCTTGGGTGATCAGTATGGATAGAATGTGTTCTGCTCATTTGATCAGTATGGGTATCATGTGTTCTGCTCGGGTGATCAGTATGGGTATCATGTGTTCTGCTCGGGTGATCAGTATGGGTATCATGTGTTGTGCTCAGTTGATCAGTATGGGTATCATATGTTCTGCTCATTTGATCAGTATGGGTATCATGTGTTCTGCTCAGGTGATCAGTATGGGTATGATGTGTTCTGCTCGGGTGATCAGTATGGGTATCATGTGTTCTGCTCGGGTGATCAGTATGGGTATCATGTGTTCTGCTCATTTGATCAGTATGGGTATCATGTGTTCTGCTCATTTGATCAGTATGGGTATCATGTGTTCTGCTCATTTGATCAGTTTGGGTATCATGTGTTCTGCTCATTTGATCAGTATGGGTATCATGTGTTCTGCTCGGGTGATCAGTATGGGTATCATGTGTTCTGCTCGGGTGATCAGTATGGGTATCATGTGTTCTGCTCGGGTGATCAGTATGGGTATCATGTGTTCTGCTCGGGTGATCAGTATGGGTATCATGTGTTCTGCTCGGGTGATCAGTATGTGTATCATGTGGTCATCTCAGTTGCTCAGTATGGGTATCATGTGTTCTTCTCAGTTGATCAGTATGGGTATCATGTGTTCTGCTCATTTGATCAGTATGGATAGCTTGTGTTCTGCTCATTTGATCAGTATGGGTATCATGTGTTCTTCTCAGTTGATCAGTATGGGTATCATGTGTTCTGCTCGGGTGATCAGTATGGGTATCATGTGTTCTGCTCGGGTGATCAGTATGGGTATCATGTGTTCTGCTCGGGTGATCAGTATGGTTATCATGTGTTCTGCTCGGGTGATCAGTATGGGTAGCATGTATTCTGCTCAGTTGATCAGTATGGGTATCATGTGTTCTGCTCATTTGATCAGTATGGGTATCATGTGTTCTTCTCATTTGAACAGTATGGGTATCATGTGTTCTGCTCGGGTGATCAGTATGGGTATCATGTGTTCTGCTCATTTAATCAGTATGGTTATCATGTGTTCTGCTCGGGTGATCAGTATGGGTATCATGTGTTCTGCTCAGTTGATCAGTATGGGTATCATGTGTTCTGCTCGGGTGATCAGTATGGGTATCATGTGTTCTGCTCGGGTGATCAGTATGGGTATCATGTGTTCTGCTCAGGTGATCAGTATGGGTATCATGTGTTCTGCTCAGGTGATCAGTATGGGTATCATGTGTTCTGCTCAGTTGATCAGTATGGGTATCATGTGTTCTGCTCAGGTGAACAGTATGGGTATCATGTGTTCTGCTCAGTTGATCAGTATGGGTATCATGTGTTCTGCTCAGTTGATCAGTATGGGTATCATGTGTTCTGCTCAGTTGATCAGTATGGGTATCACGTGTTATGCTCATTTGATCAGATTGGGTATCATGTGTTCTGCTCAGTTGATCAGTATGGGTATCATGTGTTCTGTTCATTTGATCAGTATGGCTATCATGTGGTCTGCTCGGGTGATCAGTATGGGTATCATGTGTTCTGCTCATTTGATCAGTATGGGTATCATGAGTTCTGCTCAGTTGATCAGTATGAGTATCATGTGTTCTGCTCAGTTGATCAGTATGAGTATCATGTGCTCTGCTCAGTTGATCAGTATGTGTATCATGTGTTCTGCTCATTTGATCAGTATGGGTATCATGAGTTCTGCTCATTGATCAATATGGGTATCATGTGTTCTGCTCAGTTGATCAGTATGAGTATCATGTGTTCTGCTCAGTTGATCAGTATGGGTATCATGTGTTCTGCTCATTTGATCAGTATGGGTATCATGAGTTCTGCTCATTGATCAATATGGGTATCATGTGTTCTGCTCAGTTGATCAGTATGGGTATCATGTGTTCTGCTCAGTTGATCATTATGGGTATCATGTGTTCTGCTCAGGTGATCAATATGGGTATCATGGAATGATCCATCACTGGGAAAGAATATACCAACGTGTTAATTTTAATGATCAGAGGCCACGTGACTGTGCTGACCTATCATCTGTCAGCCATTACTGGGAAAGAATATACCCACGTGTTAATGTAATGTTAATGATCAGAGGCCACGTGACTGTGCTGACCTATCATCTGTCAGCCATTACTGGGAGAGAATATACTCACGTGTTAATGTCAATGATCAGAGACCACGTGACTGTGCTGACCTATCATCTGTCAGCCATTACTGGGAGAGAATATATCCACGTGTTAATGTTATTGATCAGGGACCACGTGACTGTGCTGACCTATCATCTGTCAGCCATTACTGGGAGAGAATATACCCACGTGTTAATGTTAATGATCAGAGACCACGTGACTGTGCTGACCTATCATATGTCAGCCATTACTGGGAGAGAATATACTCACGTTTTAATGTTAATTATCAGAGACCACGTGACTGTGCTGTCCTATCATCTGTCAGCCATTACTGGAGAGAATATACCCACGTGTTAATGTTAATGATCAGAGACCACGTGACTGTGCTGACCAATCATCTGTCAGCCATTACTGGGAGAGAATATACCCACGTGTTAATGTTAATGATCAGAGACCACGTGACTGTGCTGACCTATCATCTGTCAGCCATTACTGGGAGAGAATATACCCACGTGTTATTGTTAATGATCAGAGACCACGTGACTGTGCTGTACAGAAGAGCATGTCGCGATTTACTCTCAGCAATATCATTTATGAATACACTTACAAATGATATCAAAGCGTTCATCGAAGGAACTGCAATAGCGGTATACGTATTTAGTATGATCTGCCATTCCAATGACTCTATATGTATGCAATACATGTTCATATACATGCAGAAACCGTACACGAAATATACATAGCAACAATTGTGTAGTGGAAGTCGTGATAACGCATTGGTAGCGTGTTCGCTTCATGTGCGAAAGGCTCGGAGTTCGAGCACAGCTGTAGCCGTCACGGTTGTGCCCTTAGGCAAGGCATTTAAATTCCACATTGACTATTCTCTCTCCCTCGTGGCTCCATGGATTCCATCAGAAATGAGGTGATTAATATAACCTTGTAAGAACGTGTATTGCAACAGAGCTAACATAATTTATACACAAATATTGTGTCCGCACGTGCAGCATAACCTAATACTATATTTAATATCAATAATAAGCATTAATTCTTCTATAGTTTGTATAACAATTGCATAGCAATTAGATATTGCACTTAAAGCGACACTACAAAAGTAATTTGCTATTATATGGCATTTTGTCTCTCTCAAATATTTGCCCCAAAATCTGAATACTTCAACAAATAAACAAACGTCGTAAACAACATAATGTAAATAGGATCGACATTAATGAGTAATATAAAGATAAAGAAAATCGCGGGAACATATTAGACAAGTCCACATAAGATAATTTAGGTGCGCTCGCCCATATGGTTCGCCGGAGGAGAGGGTAAATAAGCTCAATCATCATCTAATTTAGGTGAGCTCGCCCATATGGTTCGCCGGAGGCGAGGGTAAATAAGCTCAATCATCATCTAATTTAGGTGGGTTGTTCATCATGTCAAGTTATCTAGACCTTTTAATCGTATATGTAGAATTTATGTAGGGCTATATAAACTTACCTATCCAGGTAAATGGTCGAATGCATATGTTTACAAATATCAAATTATCATTCGACACTAGACAACTCGGGTATCCTGAATGACACGAGTTATGATACAATTTTACTGTTATATCTCACATATGTGCCTATGCATATTTATTTGTAGACTTATCTTAGTTAATGATGTCTAATCGAAAGTATCGATTGTTTAGTATTGAATCCAATGACAAACAAACGTCAATTCAGGGACGCGGATGACCGTTATATGAAATCCTACTTTCACTTTTGAAAGTTTATATACCACAAAACACTATGCATTGATTCATTGTTAGTATTTGAATGCATTCAGAGGAATGCGTAGTAGCTGTGCATTTAGACGTGAAAACATGCATTTCATTTGCTATTTGCAATGTAATATCGCTTTAAATGATGTGTTGTTATTTCCTCAAGTTAATGCGGAACGCTTTATCTTCCTAGTGTATAACTATTATTGTCGGGATAGGCTTTTGTAAATAATAAATAAAGCTGGTATGCCAATTCCGCATGCTAAATAAACAGTAATTGACGACCTGATGCATGTCCTTTCTGTACTCTACTAAGATTGATTGTGAGCAAACAATTCGTACAGTTTCAGGTTATAAAGTTAACGGTCCAGACGAACAGTTTCATTATGTTTCCAGAATCAATAATTCTCAGAGTGGAACATTTATGTGTTATATTATAGCGAGTATGAAACACGTTTTATCAGCTTGTATTAATCACTCCCTTAGGTTCTGATGTGGTCCATCGTGTTGGAAGAAACGCGATTATAACCTAGCTGTTCGATGTGTCGACTATCATACCATTTCCCGTACTTAAACTTCTGTAATTGGAGAGCCAAATTGCAGTGAAATGAACCAGTATTACACGCATCTTGCATACTTTCCAAATATGTAATATATTAGCTGTAAGCCGAAATGATTGTTTGTTTTGGGTGTTTTATTGTCCTATCAACAGCTTAGAATATATTGTGACTCTCGAGCTATTAAAAAACGTATACAAACATCGACCTACATCTAGCTAGCTGCATAGCTCGCTACAACAAATAATTCAACATCTCCGGTGGGCATCGAACATACAGCGGTCAGGCACAAGTGATATGAAGTAAACAGCCATAATCACTTGGCAATGTAGTCCCATATATGCCGAAATGACTGCCATATTAGACGCCACGATGTAAATTGTATACTGTCCAATTTATAGTTGTTGTAAGGCACTTGTATTTACCAAATTGTCTAAAGCCCCTGTTACTGGTGTGATAGCTTAACTAAGCTCCGTTGTTGAGTTGTGGTGGACTCGCCTTTCATCGCCATTGTATAGGCTGTGAGTTCGTTGCCTATCAGCGACATGGTATCAATGGTAACACGTCAGCAAGTTGTCAGTCACTTACAGAGGTTGGATAGCTGGGGGAACAGGGAATTCAGCAAGTTGTCAGTCACATACAGAGGTTGGATAGATGGCGGAACAGGGAATTCAGTAAGTTGTCAGTCACTTACAGAGGTTGGATAGCTGGGGGAACAGGGAATTCAGCAAGTTGTCAGTCACATACAGAGGTTGGATAGCTGGGGGAACAGGGAATTCAGCAAATTGTCAGTCACTTACAAAGGTTGGATAGCTGGGGGAACAGGGAATTCAGCAAGTTGTCAGTCACTTACAGAGGTTGGATAGCTGGGGGAACAGGGAATTCAGCAAGTTGTCAGTCACTTACAGAGGTTGGATAGCTGGGGGAACAGGGAATTCAGCAAGTTGTCAGTCACTTACAGAGGTTGGATAGCTGGGGGAACAGGGAATTCAGCAAGTTGTCAGTCACTTACAAAGGTTGGATAGCTGGGGGAACAGGGAATTCAGCAAGTTGTCAGTCACTTACAAAGGTTGGATAGCTGGGGGAACAGGGAATTCAGCAAGTTGTCAGTCACTTACAGAGGTTGGATAGCTGGGGGAACAGGGAATTCAGCAAGTTGTCAGTCACTTACAGAGGTTGGATAGCTGGGGGAACAGGGAATTCAGCATGTTGTCAGTCACTTACAGAGGTTGGATAGCTGGGGGAACAGGGAATTCAGCAAGTTGTCAGTCACTTACAGAGGTTGGATAGCTGGGGGATCAGGGAATTCAGCAAGTTGTCAGTCACTTACAAAGGTTGGATAGCTGGGGGATCAGGGAATTCAGCAAGTTGTCAGTCACTTACAGAGGTTGGATAGCTGGGGGATCAGTGAACTCACATTCCTTTCTTTACACCCCATATATACATCATACGTCAATAGGAGGAATAAAACATGTACAATATATACAACGATGCGTACAATATATACAACGAGGCGTACAATATATACAACGAGGCATACAATATATACCACAAGGAATACAATATATACAACGAGGCATACAATATATACAACGAGGCGTACAATATATACAACGAGGCGTACAATATATACAACGAGGCGTACAATATATACAACGAGGCATACAATATATACAACGAGGCATACAATATATACAACGAGGCATACAATATATACAACGAGGCATACAATATATACAACGAGGCATACAATACATACAACGAGGCGTACAATATATACAACGAGGCATACAATATATACAACGAGGCATACAATATAAAACGACAACAATACATATACAACGAGGCGTACAATATATACAACGAGGCATACAATATATACAACGAGGATACAATATATACAACGAGGCATACAATACATACAACGAGGCAACAATATATACAACGAGCATACAATATATACAACGAGGCATACAATATATACAACGAGGCATACAATATATATAACGGGGAATACAACATATATAACGAGGCACACAATATATATAACGAGGCATACAATATAAATAACGAGGCATACACTATATATAACGAGGCATACAATATATATAACGAGGCATACAATATATATAACGAGGCATACAATATATATAACGAGGCATACAATATATATAACGAGGCATACAATATATATAACGAGGCATACAATATATATAACGAGGCACACAATATATACAACGAGGCATACAATATATATAACGAGGCACACAATATATACAACGAGGCACACAATATATACAACGAGGCATACAATATATACAACAAGGCATACAATATATACAACGAGGCGTACAATATATACAACGAGGCATACAATATATACAACGAGGCACACAATATATATAACGAGGCATACAATATATATAACGAGGCATACAATATATACAACGAGGCATACAATATATACAACGAGGCATACAATATATACAACGAGGCATACAATACATACAACGAGGCATACAATACATACAACGAGGCATACAATATATACAACGAGGCATACAATATATACAACGAGGCATACACTATATACAACGATGCATACAATATATACAACGAGGTATACAATATATACAATGATGCATACAATATATACAACGAGGCATACACTATATACAACGAGGCATACAATATATAACGAGGCATACAATATATACAACGAGGCCTACAATATATACAACGAGGCATACACTATACAACGAGGCATACAATATACAACGAGGCATATACTATATACAACGAGGCATACAATATATACAACGAGGCATACAATATA
This sequence comes from Archivesica marissinica, assembly GCA_014843695.1. Lineage (NCBI taxonomy): Eukaryota > Metazoa > Mollusca > Bivalvia > Venerida > Vesicomyidae > Archivesica > Archivesica marissinica. The sequence continues at coordinate 10,658,642 of CM026402.1, read as the reverse complement.
CAACGAGGCATACACTATATACAACGAGGCATACAATATATAACGAGGCATACAATATATACAACGAGGCATACAATATATACAACGAGGCATACAATATACAACGAGGCATACAATATACAACGAGGCATATACTATATACAACGAGGCATACAATATATACAACGAGGCATACAATATACAACGAGGCATATAATATACAACGAGACATACAATATATACAACGAGAAAAAAACAAAAACAAAAAACGCAAGATTTAAAAAACGGAGGTCTGAGAGTTGTGGATTTGGAGAATTTCATGAATGCTCTGAAAATTACATGGTTAAGGCGTTTAGAAAATTCGAATTCAAAATACTTTGTTCTTGTAAAAACACTTTGCCCTTTCATTAACGGGATTGGTACATTTGGTGTAGATTATATTATAAAAGAAAAAAGATGCACTAAAACATATTCTGGAATGAGGTATGGATTGCTTACATCTCTCTTATCCATACAACATTTCCTAGTAGTTGGGATGAGTTCATCTCACAGCCTGTATGGTTAAATCATAATTTTAAAATTGGAGGAAAATCATTTTGTTTCAATAATTACTTAAATAAAGGTGTGTTTTTTGTTAACGACTTACTTAAAGACAATGGCAGTTTGCTTACCTATCAAGAATTTCAACATAAATTTGAAATAAACACTAACTTTCTTCAGTTTCAAGGCATAATTCAATCAATAAGACATTATTTGGACCAGTTAAGATTTGCACATAGGGCTTGTAAAATGATGAATCCAGTCAAATCATTACACTTAAGAGTAAAATCTGCAACCAATAAAGGGTGTAGACCCATTTATGACATTTTGATTTTAAATAATAAAACCACCCCAAAGTCATGTTCGAAATGGCAAACAGAACTGAACTGTGGCGTTTTAAATTGGGAAAAAATCTACACTTTACCCTTTAAAGTTACTAAAGATTCCAAACTATTCTGGTTTCAATATCGATTTACACATATAATCCTTGGTACTAATTACTTACTTAACAAAATGGGTTTGAAAGATGATAATTTATGTTCCTTTTGTAAAGCCAACCCTGAAACACTCGTCCACTTATTCTTGGAATGCGGGGTGATTAACATATTTCTAAATAATTTGAAATATTGGTTAAATGGACTAAAATGACTGATCTTGAAATAAAGGTTGGCAAGGTCGATAAAAGGGTTGCTGAAGTTGAAACGTCGAATCAATTTATCAGTGAACAATATGATTCCCATGCAAACGAGCTTAAAATAACAAAAGATGAAGTAAAGGAATTAAAAAAATCTTGTTCATCTCTTAAAAACAATGTGCAGTCTCTTGAAAATGAGAAAGGCGTGTTAAACAGTAAAATATCTGACCTGGAATATCGTGCGATGAAAGAAAACCTACTCTTCTATGGTATACCGGAAACCGAGATTGAGATGATCCATGGAGCAGCTGCTTCAAAATCTACTTCAGTAGCGTCAGTGAAGGAAGCCGGAGAGGGTGAAACTCCCCATAAAAACTGCGAACTACTCGTTAAAGAATTCATAAAAGACAAACTCAAAATTGACTCAGGTTCGATGCTCTTTGATAACGTACATATAGTGGGTGACAAGTTTAATGCGAAGAAGCCGCGTCCAATCATTGTAAAATTTCACTACTACAACCATCGTGAACGGGTTCGATCCACGGCGTATGCTCTAAAGGAGGAGCTCAAGAAAACGGTACATGGCGTAGGTGTACAATTTCCAAAGGAATGGCGAGATGCGCGCAAGGAACTATACCCCATCATGCTAGCTGAAAAAAAGAAGGGACATCTGGTGAAATTTATTTGTGAAAAACTGTATGTAAATGGCAAAGTTCACCAACCAACAAGTGCTACTCCACACTAGAGGTGTCATGAAGAGCAATTAGACATTTTGTCTTGGAACATTAACGGCCTTGTCCGAAAACTAGCAGATACTAACTTCTGCAATATTGTTTATAATCATGATATCATAATATTATCAGAAACTTGGATATCACCAAAAACTCATTATAATTTAGAAATTCATGGTTATTGAATCAATCATTTATATGGAAATAAGTCTCATAATACGAAAATAGGTCGTTATTGTGGCGGTATATCTATACATTATAAAAATTGCTAAAACTATGTAATAGCCTTTTTCATTTTGACAGTGACGTATTTCTTTGTAATGCATATATCTCACCAACGGATTCTAAAGTATTAAATCGAAACGAGATCGATATATTTGAACAAATAGAATCTGGCATAGAAAAATATAAGGTGCTGGGTAAGGTGTTCTTAAATGGAGATTTAAATAGTAGAACATCAAATGAGCTCGATTATATTGTTTATGATAGATATTTAGACTGTAATATGGTAGGCCTAGAATCTAATGTTTACAATATTCCTAGGGTAAATAGAGACCATGTGCTTGACTCAAACGGTAAGCGTCTCATACAGTTATGTAAAACATCAAACTATCTGATTGGAAATGGCCGATTAGATTTGGATGAAGGTGTCGGAGAATATACATTCCTTAATGCGAATGGTGCTAGTGTAGTGGACTATTTTCTGTTAAAGTGCGAAGATTTCATGTATATAAAAAAGTTTGAATTTCTGGTACCATACGAATTTTCGGATCATTGTGCACTGAACGTTTGTTTTGAGCGCAGCCGATCAATTAGCATATCACGTGACGACAGTAACGCCCAGGAGCAATATTTGGCCTGGGATGACTCGCGGATTAACTTGTTTCAAACCAATATATTGGCTAATCATAACACACTTCGACAAATGACAAATACTATTCACAATTGTAGCATTAATGAATCGGTCCTCTCATTCACGCTGTTTATGCAAGACCACGCCTTTAGTGTATTTGGAAAAATCCGTCAACCAAATATACATTTATCTTCTAAACGAAAGCGGCCTTGGTTTAATAGAGAGTGCTATGAAGCGCGCAGGGAATTTAATATAGCAAGAAATAAATCACTGGAAAATAGAATTTCATTCTTTGATAAGAAACGGCAATATAGAAAAATAAAACGTAAATTTAAATTGCGTTTCGCAAAACAGGATGGTGAGCGTATTGCTAATTTAGCAAAGACAAGTCCGAAAACATTCTGGGGGAAAGTTAAAACACAATATAAGAAAAACAGCTTGAACTCTGATAATATTACAATTAGTGACATGTACACTCATTTAAATGGTCTGTATGGCAATATACCAGATAGAACAGAGCAGAACCATATATTAATGATTTGCAAGATGTCGAACTAGATGCAGACTTTACTGAAACTGAGTTGAAAGCTGCCATTTTTTCGCAAATGAATTCTAAGTGTCCAGGGACTGATCATCTTATAGCTGAGGTGTTTAAGCAGTCTTGTCAGATTATATCTCCATTTCTAGTTAAGTTGTATAATAAAATATTCTCTGACGGTGTATTTCCAGAGAGTTGGGGAGAAGGTATCATTGTGCCGATATATAAGGGCGGAACTATAAATGAGGCAAAAAACTACAGGGGTATAACTCTTATTAATATTATGTCGAAAATTTACTCAAAATTGTTAGTAAATCGTCTCACACTATGGGCTGATAAGCATGACAAATTAATAGATAACCAGTATGGTTTCCAAAAGAACAAATCTACAGTAGATTGCATATTTATATTACATGCTCTAATTACCAGAACACTGACAAGTAAGAAAAAACTGTATGTTGCATTTCTGGATTGGGAAAACATGTATAATGCAGACATTATTGAATGAAAACGTCAGTACAAAGTTTAGTATTGCGATAAAATCCATGTATAATAGTGTAAAATCGTATGTACGTTATAAATGTACAATATCAGATATTATAAACTCACATGTCACGGGGTCAAACAGGGGGGGGGGGGGACCCGGCCAGTAGCCTATTATGTTTAATTTTTTTAAATGATATATTGACTACTATAAATAGTAATATTGATGGTATCTTAAACATTGATGATGTACAAATATTCTTATTGTTGTTCGCTGATGATGCGATAGTCTTTGCCCATGATCATAGCTGGTATTCGTTTATTAATAATTCAGGGAGGTTAGAGACATACTGTTTGTTTAAACACTCGTTCAGTTTTGGAAAACATTTAGACTTTATTAAAGAAGACAGATTTAGAATGGCGTTGACAAAATTCCGAACTTCATCCCATGATTTAGCTATCGAACATGGAAGATATCAAAACATACCCAGAAATCAAAGAATATGTATATATTGCAATAAAGGCATGATAGAAAGTGAATATCATTTCCTTCTTATATGTCCGAAATTTAGAGATCTTAGACAGAAATATCTAAAACATTATTACTATACATGGCCAACTATTAATAAATTCACTAATTTAATGTAACAAAAATCAAGAACCATTGGTAGAAATTTAGCAAAATACATATATTTCGCAAATGTATATAGAAACTAATATTAGTATACGCAGAGTATATTAACATCTTGCTCTTTTGTAAATCCATGTCGTTACCTACATGTATACATGTACTTGCTATAGACATTGTATGAATGTTTAATGCAATAAAGGTATTGTTGTTATTGTTGTTGATTTCCAAATGTTTTGCTCCAGATTAACAAACATATAGTGATGTTTGGCAGTTCAAACTACACCCTACCAATCAATAATATAACTATTTCGGCAAAATACTATATATATCAGTGTAAGATGTCTTCTGTCTTTCCAAACCTTCAGATTTTTAAGAGACATATATCCAACCTTGTTAAAGATAGAAAAATACAACGCCATAAAAACATTGAACTTGGATAAATTTTCAAAATCATGGGGAACATTTGCAACACTTTGTGGTGACATCGTTTAATACAATTGATTGTTAATTTTCTACTACAGTAGTTATCTCCGCCCTTCATAGTTTTTATATTTTTCTAACAAGCCCAACATTTCCCCCTAAAAGAACTTAAAGAAAAACAAACATGCAGACTGCTTTGCTTCTGTCTTAATTTTCACAAAACAACAAAAAGCACTGTAAAACTCCTTGTCTTGTCTGGATGGATAACTGTACAGTTATTTTGTTAATTGGAAGAGTTATTTCCCTTGCATTACGGTTTTGTTAATGCTTGTATATACAATTCTGTACAATAAATGGTGTACTATATATGTATGCTTCTGTTTTACTGTTTAATAAAAATGAATTACAAAAAAAATAATAATATATATACAATGAGGCATACAATCATAGTGATAGACAAAACCGTTAAACAAACTAGTTTAGATACAAATAAAAATAGATAACCAGTATATGGACGTCAATCCATTTAAAGAACTATATGGACGTCAATCCATTTAACGAACTATATGAACGTCAATCCATTTAACGAACTATATGAACGTCAATCCATTTAAACAACTATATGAACGTCAATCCATTTAAACAACTATATGAACGTCAATCCATTTAAACAACTATATGAACGTCAATCCATTTAACGAACTATATGAACGTCAATCCATTTAAACAACAATTATATGAACGTCAATCCATTTAAACAATTATATGAATGTCAATCCATCAATAGATAATGTATAATTATTCGGATTGTTTTCCAATGAATGATAGAGTTTTCTCAGTGAAAGAAAACTCAATCATACACAGCTTTGAAACAATGAACGATGGCATTTTCTCTGTCATCGTTTGTGTTTCTTATTCCATGCCAGGTTAGACGTCTTTGGATTACATGTATATGTATGCGTCTGTTGTAATATATCATTATTTGTTTTCAAACTTATTGTTTTATATGCAATGTGTTATAAATGTAATTTTTAAGTTATTAAATGTAATGTCAATGTATATGTGAATCTCCCGAGAGGAAGAAATAAAGATTCAGTTCAGTTCAGAATTTGTATTGTCTGTAGTTTTTAAATTTGAAATCAAACAGAAACTAGCTTTAAAATTATACAGATACAATTGCTTGCTACAGATGATCACACTACCATAAGTGGTTGTGCGATTGTGTCAGGTAGTGAAATGAGGCTCCAGACAGGGGCAATTAAAATGAATACAATTTGAAAACGACTATTATGTTAGCCAAAGTCATTGGAAATCATAAAAGAAAAGAAGATGTGTGTTTATTAGTGTAATATAGGAATTTACTTCATCTCGTGATCAACTAAATATGTATTCCACTCGTGGCTAAGGTCACTTGTGGCTAACGTCACTCGTGGCTAACGTCACTCGTGGCTAACGTCACTCGTGGCTAACGTCACTCGTGGCTAACGTCACTCGTGGCTAACGTCACTCGTGGAAATACAAATTTCTGTGACCACAGGATGAAATAAAATCGTATTTTACACTCATAAACACAAACACCTCCTATGCATGTCTCTACCAGTAACAGAATGAGAGTCGACATATGCCCGAACCTGTCGATGAGAACTAAAACCACAAAATTCAAACAAAACAGAAAATAACAAGTAAATGTATAGAACTTTAAAATAATACCACTACATTCTAGATTTGGATTGACTTCTATTCTAGATTGTATTGACTTCTATTCTAGATGTGTATTGACTTCTATTCTAGATTTATTGACTTCTATTCTAGATTGTATTGACTTCTATTCTAGATTTGGATTGACTTCTATTCTAGATTGTATTGATCTATTGTCCTCGCATCAATAAACTATTGTTATGTTTCCACCTCGTCGCATTAGCTTATGCGTTCTATTGGTTCTAGTATACTGGAATTCATTATGATTGTCATTTTTGTAATTGTCTCATTAACAGTTTGATTCGGGCTGTTGCTCGTATATTGCAATAGAATATTTCATTGATTGTTATTAGTTATTAGTTATCTAAGTCTCTCTCTCTGTGTGTGTATGTGTGTGTGTTTGTGTGTGTGTGTTCGTGTGTGTGTAATACCCATGAACTGGGGAAACACACAATACTTTTGTGTGTGTGTGTGTGCGTGTGCGTGTGCGTGTGCGTGTGCGTGTGTGTGTGCGTGTGCGTGTGTGTGTGTTAATTCACAGTCTTTCAGATGGGACGCTAAACCGAGGTCTCGTGCCAGTGATGTACACCGTGCACGTAAAAGAACCAGAGGAGACTCACTATCGTCCAAAGATCCAAAATGACTAATCTCTTCTGGAGGCTTCGCTCATATGTGCAACCGGTAGCGACCATAAGTAAACGTAAAACACCCACCATTTGTCTACATAAAACACACACTAGTCGATTTTATCCCATGCATTGAACAGCATTGCTCATTAATAGTCTGATATCTGCCTTCATAGAATCATTATATAAATATTGTCATTGGTTGAGGGGGGTGGTTGTGGATTATCCTGCGATGTATTAGATAGTTCACACATGCAATTACCTTAATTGAGTAATACCGATAATGTGTGAATATTACCGTAACACCGACACGTCCAGATTTGGGATCCCATACATTTCACATGGTAGTCGTAACATCTGTTAAGAAATTCAACAAATTCAACACGCTGGACTGTTAATCCAGGGTCGCAGGTTCGATCCCCCGCCTGACCCTAATAAAATTAACAGTCATTCAGATGGGACGTTAAGCCGAGGTCTCGTGTCGGTGCTGTACACCGTGCACGTAAAAGAACCAGAGGAGACTCTACAATAGGTATCTGTCTGTATCATGCACTATCCTCCAAAATCTAAAATAACTAATCTCTTCAGGAGGCGTCGCTCATATGGGCAACCGATGATGAGCGACGATCAATAAACGTAAAAAACACACACAATGGTGTAAGATCTAGAAAAAGATACGAAATATTTCTTTCGGCGCATTGTACTAATTCTTTGCGCATCATCGAACCGTACGCGCAACTTCAGGCTTGTCGGAGAGTGAGATATACTTTTACCACACGATACTATTGTCCGCTCTTTTCTGTTGAAGGATGCAATGTGGAATGGTTTATACTGCATGATAGCAAATTGACCAATGACAGTCCTAGAAATGTCGATGATGCATACTACATTCAAATATCCACCGCAAGCTAGCAACATCCAGTCGGTCTGCAGCCCCAATCACTTCTCTCATCTCAAATAACCCAAATCCCAGCTAGAACTTGCTGCCCACGAGACAAAAGCAGAAAGTCCAATATAGTATTGTGTACGTGTTCTCTAGCATTGTGGATCACATACCCTTTAAATTACCGGATACCATTTGACTGTTCGATTTGTGAAGTGGTTAGCGCTCGCTTCACACCATGGCAACCCGGGTTCGATCTTCGGACCGGGAAGTATGTTAGATGGTACGTTGGTCGCCAGATCAGCCAGGTGGGGGTTCTTCGGGTTCTCCGGTTTCCCCCCACACGAATGATAACATTTACGATTTCACCCGCGCCAACGAATGTGATTAATATAAGATGTTAAAACTTGATTCGCAATCGTTGTAAAATAAATAAAGTCAAAACTTTAACCATCATTTCCTTATTCGAAATATCCTAGAAATATAAGATGTATTACTTTGGCTTACACGATTCTCCAACACTTTACTATCGCTGTTCTGAGAGTGATTAATATAAGTTGTTAAAACTTGCTTCGCAATCGTTGTAAAATAAATAAAGTTTAAACATTTCTGTCGTTCCAACTGAACATAGACATGTGAATTGTTATGACATAATATTAATAATTAATCTCAGAAAATGCATTAGAAATTAATACACTTATTAGTATGGGTTTTAATATACCGCATTAGCAAGTATGAGTTTTAATATACTGCATTAGCAAGTATGATTTTTAATATACCGCATTAACAAGTATCAGTTTAAATATACCTCATTAGCAAGTATGAGTTTTAATATACCGCATTAGCAAGTATGAGCTTTAATATACCTCATTAGCAAGTATGATTTTTAATATACCGCATTAACAAGTATCAGTTTAAATATACCTCATTAGCAAGTATGAGTTTTAATATACCTCATTAGCAAGTATGAGCTTTAATATACCTCATTAGCAAGTATGAGTTTTAATATACCGCATTAACAAGTACGAGTTTTAATCTACCGCATTAGCAAGTATGAGCTTTAATACACCTCATTAGCAAGTATGAGTTTTAATACACCTCATTAACAGGTATGAGTTTTAATATACCTCATTAGCAAGTATGAGTTTTAATACACCTCATTAGCAAGTATGAGTTTTAATCTACCCCATTAGCAAGTACGAGTTTTAATCTACCGCATTAGCAAGTATGAGTTTTAATCTACCGCATTAGCAAGTATGCGTTTTAATATACCGCATTAGCAAGTATGCGTTTTAATATACCGCATTGGCAAGTATGAGTTTGAATATACCTCATTAGCAAGTATGAGCTTTAATACACCTCATTAGCAAATAGATTTAATATACCGCATTAGTAAGTATGAGTTTTAATATACCCCATTAGCAAGTATGAGTTTTAATATACCCCATTAGCAAGTATGAGCTTTAATATACCTCATTAGCAAGTATGAGTTTTCATATACCTCATTAGCAAGTATGAGTTTTAATACACCGCATTAGCAAGTATGAGTTTTAATACACCGCATTAGCAAGTATGAGTTTTAATATACCGCATTGGCAAGTATGAGTTTTAATAAACCGCATTGGCAAGTATGAGTTTTAATATACCGCTTTAGCAAGTATGAGTTTTAATATACCGCATTAGCAAGTATGAGTTTTAATATACCGATTGAGCAAATATGAGTTTTAATACACCGCATTGGCAAGTATGAGTTTTAATAAACCGCATTAGCAAGTATGAGTTTTAATATACCGCTTTAGCAAGTATGAGTTTTAATATACCGCATTGGCAAGTACGAGTTTTAATATACCTCATTAGCAAGTATGAGTTTCAATGCAACTATTTGCAATACTCGTTTGCTTATACACATGTCCTGTTGCTATTGATGCCATCTTTGTAGTGTTGTAGCTTCCGTCACATGTCCGTCACACGTCCGCCACATTTGTATTGAAATATAACTCTTCGCTCTTCGCATCGGATTCAACAAATAAAAACAAAATGCAAATGCATTAACCACTATTTCAAGCAGCTATATTGTCCTTTGATATCATATATCGCACTTTAATACTGTATCATTTGTACAACTATAAAGCAACCAGGCTTCAGCTTTGTTTCCATCCGGAAGTACAATAATATCGACATCGATGCTCTGATCTATAATGATACGTTGCTATGCTGCCCATTTGTTCGCCTTTACTAGTGGAATACCCGCTATTAGTGCAGTATATTTTGCCGAAGTCTATCACAGAAGACAAGACGTACACTATAGACATACTTTGGAAGATACTAAGGGTACTAAGACCGAAGTCACGAAGCAGACGATACATCTTTATTCCTCACTGACGAAACAGACGCCATCATAGCTATACAATAGTAGACACATTTGGAAAACATTCTGGTCTAATATTGAATAAAAACAAAACTGAACTGCTCTGGATTGGTAAATTAAAGAACAACGAAAGCAGCATATGTAACATTAAGTGGACGAATGAACCGATTAAAGCTTTAGGAATATACGTTGGTCATAATAGAGAATTGTGTGAAAAACTCAATTGGGAAAATAAATTAAAACAATGTAAAGAAACTATTAACTCATGGAAACAAAGACATTTAACATTTTATGGGAAAATCCAAATTATGAAAACTCTACTGATTCCAAAATTGATTTACATTATCCAATCAGTAGTAGTCCCCAGGGAAATTGTAAACAAGATAAATTCCATGTTTTTTGAATTCTTATGGAACGATAAACGCGAAAAAATTAAACGAACAACCTTAATAGGAATAAAAGAAAATGGCGGGCTAGGAATGATAGATACAGAAAGCTATATAAAATCCACAATACTTAAATGGATTCAATATCTCTTGAACGACACAGATGCCAATTGGAAAGTAATACCACGTTTCTTTCTTGAACAGTTTGGGAACAATTTCCTATTATTTTATATGAAATTAGACACATTAAAAAAAAATGCCAAAGTGCAAAATACCAATTCCACATTTTTATTTAGATATAATTAATGTTTGGACAAGCTTCGCAAACAGATATGTAAAACATCCTGATAACTTTTCTGAAATAAGAAAAGAACTTATATGGGGCAATAAATTTGTTATTTTTCATGGAAAACAAAAAGTCATATATTTTTCAATAGTTGAATTGATTAAAATATATTATTTATTAATGACTTGATTGATAAATATGGTCACATTAGAGAGGAGACAATTTTACAAATATTAAAAAATAAAAGGAATTGGATTTCAGAAGTACAACTACTAATGAAATCGATACCATGTTCTTGGGAAAACACATTAAAAACTAATGAATCCGTTCAAACAAACGTTAAAACAAATCTTAAAATTAATATCGACAATAATATGAAGTTTGCCATAATGACAAATAAAGATTTCTACAATATCCTAATTGAAAAGAAGTTCGAAAAACCATATGTACCTAGATACTGGGAACATACTTTAAATTGTAACATAAACTGGAATGTCTTTTATACAGTTCTAAATAAAATAATTGATAACATGATCAAACAATTCAAATACAAGACTATTCACAGAATTCTTCCTACTATGCAAAACCTATTTAAATGGAAATTGTCTACTGCTCCAGAATGTGCAGTATGTAAGCAGTTAGAAACAACTGAACATATGTTAGTTGCTTGCAAAAGTCTCGACAATTTCTGTTCTGAAATTAATAACTTATTCAAACTTTGTGGAATCTCCAGAAACATGAGAAATGTACAGTTTATTGTTATTGGATATAAAATTGAACATAAACAATACCTAGACGTAAATTTAATCCTGAATCTCGTTGCATTTTCTATCTATAAATCTTATTTTTTGAGTAACAAGAGAACTATCTTTTACCCTATCTCATTACTTTTTGATAATGAACTAAAGATACTATTTACATACCTAAGCAGTCGCAATACTGTATCTGCATTTATGAAACGTTTTATGTCACAAGTAGAGCACATATTTGCTCATGTTTGACCTTATCAAATATGATATTGCTGTAATTAGGATGATTTTTATGTTATCACAACTACTTGTTAAAAGATATATTACATCTGGTCAATTGTAGAATATCGATCATTATGTAAATATTGTATGAAATGAAAATAAACGAAACTGTAAGGTTTCACCAAAAAAAAAGAAGACCGAAGTCACCACAATGGAATGTCACCAAGCAGATGATTAACGCTAGAAGTCACCCAGGTGCGTCCTCTACATTCTTCATGCCGATGAAACGTGTATAGACTCCACCATCGTCTTTGTAGTAGAACAACCAGAGACATATAACGTCACACCTGTATTGACATTTGATTAGCCACTTTGATGGAAGGCTCAATGCTTAATTGCCTTGTAAAGAAGATAGTTCTTCGGTTGGGTGGACTTCATATGCAGATGAACTACATGGGTTGCATAGCCAATCTTATGACTGACTCAGGTCTGAAAGAGCTATTTCAGAGAGTGTATGCAGATAACACTGTTCCACACATGCTAAGTGGCAAGGCAATTTTACGAGCTGTGCGAGACCATGCCTTGGCAGAATTGGCACTCGGTATCATTCTTGTGTATATCTGCTTTGACATCGACTTATCCAGCTACATTAGTGTAGAGACGCAGAAGGATAGTAATGGATTGTGAATTTGGAAGATCAGAACACTGAATATGTAGTGGATGCAATACATCCTGACAGAGAAAATGGAGAAAGAGAAAGTGATGATGATGTGATTCATAGTACAGAAGTATGTCAAGAAATTGATGAAGCTATGAAAGTGTTAGACAACCTGATGAAGATGAACACAAACATGGATATTAAGACTGCGGTGAGATCTGATATTGTTACGAATTTAGCACACACAATGGAAAGCTAAACTAGAAAAAATGAAAAGTAAAGGAAGAACATCAAGGCTCTGGGTAGAATACATATACAATCAAACCTGTCTTAAGCAGCCAGTCAAGGGAGTCAGAGAAAGTGGCTGCTTAGCACAGGTGGCTGTTTAATAGAGGTCAACTATATAATAAAACAACTGATTGGGAATCTGGAACCTGGCTGCTTAATACAGGTTGGCTGTTTGATGGAGGTGACCACTAACACAGGTTTGACTGTAAATGCTTGTCATCTTGAAGTTATTCATCAAGACTGAAAGAACATGTGACTGGCGAATACACCTCCAAGCTGTTTTGGATATGCTTCCATACAAGGCTGCACCTGGACATAATGCCTATACAATATCATTACACATCTACTTGTCCAACATGCTTGACTTACAAAACAAGCATCCATAAGCGTATCAACATTTTATGGACGAACAACATGTTGTTAGACGGAGTGAAAGATACTGGGCAGGTCTTAGTACAGATCACATAATTGAACAGGTCCTGATGAGGTGTATAAAAACAGTTGGTGGGCTGACTCGGGGAAGAGGGTTCGATGAACTACAAAGGACAATGTGGGTTTTGTCTCGACCTGGTTGTTCGGAAATAAATTATGCCATGCAACAACTAACTGGATAGCAAATCGTAACGAGCGAACAACATGGGGATTGCGAAACGTCTAGACTTGCAAAAGATGATAATGATATAAGAGTGATGACTGATTATTTGGTGAACAGAAACCCGTTTACACTGAGCTGAGAAGCATATCAAGTGGTGTTGTGGCCGATGAAAGAGTGTCAGTGGATAAGGCAAATGAAATCGGTAAAGCTATACTCACTGATATGACAGGCAAACCGGCAGAATCCAATGTGTTCAGAAGAAACAAACAAGACATTCCTATGTGCGATGATGCAAATACAGAGATGAAAAATGAAATGATCAGGGTAGAGCCACAGCTTCGTTTTCAAAGAATGATATCATCAGCTCAAAACTAAGTCCCAGAGGAGGATTTAGACATGTTTTTCTCCTATGAACCGTGTTCCTTCCGCCCCAGTCTGATAAGTCAAGCAAACAAGTCATCTCTCTAAATTTAAATGCTCAAGACAGTTTCCAACAAACACAAACTAACTGATCAGAACGCAAATGTAAGTTATGTATGCTATGTCTTAGATGGTGGTTGCAAAAGATCCCATGGGAGAGAGGTCAAACATACAAGGTCATATGCCAGACGTATGCTAAATTTTGCACTGAAAAGTACAAGTCATGCACGGTCATTTTTGATGGATATGAAGATGGAGCATGCAGTGGCATTGGTAAGTCAGCAGCTCTGAAGACTTTCAAAAGAATTCCTTCATTTCGTAATTGTGCTTCAGTGCTTTTCAATGAGAATCTAGAAGACATTACTAAGGATGATATTGTTAATGCGGGTGAAGCTACAATGATATGCTTATATGGAGGCAATCCCGACCAAGTTATATTAAATCAACTGCGCGTTGACTCGTTTCTGCGGAAAGTAGCCACTAACAATGTCTACATTGACCCGAAGTCTTTGCCACCTACAAGAAATGCCTGCAAGTATCACAGTTTAAGTGCATATGTACAAATGTTAGAATGGAAGGGAATCGTTATTGATCCAACTGAGTATGGCTGGGAGTTGCACGGAAACATGCTTGTTCCCCAGACAAACTGATATGTCACCTGCTCCAGAGAAAATACTGAAAATAATACGCTGTTCCTGCAAGACGGGTGTAAAACCTCAAGTTGTAGCTGCAGAAAACTAGGGTAATTACCGTGCAGTGTTGTATGTCGGAACTGCAATCAGTCATGTACAAACTGACCTAGACTTGATGAAATTAACGAGTGACAGTGACAAACAGTTGACGGATTGACCACATTATACTAATAATTGGTATGATTCCTGACATTGTCTACGAATTTAAACATGGCTGAAAATGATATACGTTTAAAGTAATATATTGTAAACACATAATACATGTATATGACAGCATACTGAGGGTTTTTAATCGAAAGCACTGACAGATAATGTGTTCCATTTATACATATCCCTGAATTCTGTTGTAGTAAACACTAAATGTTTAGATAAACAATGTACAGAAGTTGTCCTTGGAATTTAATATATTTTACAGAGCACAAATCAATCTGCAAATAAAACACTGCATATGTAAGCAACTTTTAAAAAATTTGATATTTCTGAAATTCATTAAAGAGCGTAAAACGTCCATAAAGGCAAGTATTTTTGTTCAGATAACATTCAAATTGCATCTTTGCTATGTAAACATATTATATTCATTACTTCCAAACTCTAAATCAAATATACGTACCATCATATTTTGTAGAAAAATTAATTCCAGAAATTCTTGTTAAAAATTTCGAAAATATGTGAAAGTGCAAAATATTTTTATTTCCACCAAGTGTTGAGAAAAAGATTGTATTGTGTCATATTACACATGCTTTAGACATAACAAAACCATTATTCCCATTTCTGTTCAAATTTGTCCTACCCCAATGTCCTATTTGTACTGTACTATATATAGAGTAGGAACGCTCTAGAAAGTTCAAATAATCCCATGACGTATACTCCACAGGACAATGTACACACACGTTTGGGGTTTTACGTGTATTGATCATCGTTACCGTTTGCCCATATGAGCGACGAATCCTGTAGGGATTAGATTAGTCATTTTCGATTTTTTGGAAGATAGTGCAATGAAACAGACGGAGAGCCATTCCAGAATCTCCTATGGACCTCGGTTTAAAGTCCCACATGAAAGACGGTCCATTGATCCATGAAGGTGAATACGTGTAAGTATGAACTAAATTTAGTTTGATTTCATATTGGTGATGATTCTATTTCTGTTCTATTTTAAGCATCCACGTGCAACGACCTTCGGACGTCAGCTGACGGGGTTTTGCCGAGCGGTATCTATTCTGTTACAAACAGCAATGGAAACGCATTTAACGTGTATTGTCAGTTCTATAGTGGATATGGATATGCATTCATTGCGAAGGACACTAACGTAGATGTTATTAACATGACGTCATTCTATGATGACACAAGTCATGTGATTATACGTCATCAGCGAATAAATGGCTATCAATATACTGCGCAGATGGAACAATTATCTAGATATTCTAACACACCAATACTCGTTCAATACAACGGATACAATGGCTATCAGTCATTGCAAAATAAGGACATGACACCATACATATACGTCGGCTTTATTCCAGAGTCAATGACGGAAACAGGTGACACACAAGGCTGGAAAACCGATGACGAGGAATTTACCTTTAGCAATTGTGACGGTAATGCAAACAGCTATATAGCATTTCTTTTTGACAACAACAATGCTGGATATCACAGAACAGGTCCATCAGTGAATTCTCTGGCATATTCGTGGTATGATTTGGCAACACAGGTTACAGGAAGTGAATATCTACCAGACGGTTATTTTACACCTTATTTTGAAATTCATCACGGCGGATGCGGGGTATATTCTACGGCAGACGCAGTTCCGGATATCACTGGAGCAGCAGTGGGTGTAAGATTTAGTATGGACCCTTATTATGCTTTCCAATAAAATATAGAAATATTTATCAGTGAAATAATTTAGAGGATATTTGCTTGTTTTAGTGAATGAATGAAAATATAGTCCACCGAATGAACATTGATAAGACCGGGGCTAGCCATGAGTGATACAAACAAATTTCAATAATGACACATAAAGCTGTTACAGTTCCACCTCCCCAAACGTCACCTCCCATGAGCGACACCCTCTATATAACGTCACATTTATTCCCACTGGCGCCACTCGTGATAATATTGCTGTCAATGTTCAATCGGTGAATTATACTTCGACAGCACACGGAAGCAAACAAGTAAGTTATATGAATTGTTACAGTACTTAACTTTTTCACGGCCAATGTCGCATAAAAGTGAATTTGCAAAAAGCAGATAACCCGATCAAACAGAACAGAACGTGCCGTCTGACCAGGCTGTATGATGATTGCCCTTCACTCTTCAGACAGTGGTGCTGAAGCACATGTCCGAATAACAAACAATATATATCCTGATCAGACGCGGCATTACGATCTGGATCTATGTTGTTTGCACATGTTCTGAATTTATTCGGCGCTGAATGAGTTAATCATCTACAGTTTGAGGCTCAATAATAATTCGTAATACTATAGTACAAGTGTGTCAGATGGAAATATGATTGCTATTGGAAACGTGTTGTTCCCGGCTTACACTGTTAATAGTAATATATACACTTATTGACATGCATGGAACTCTTTCCTGGATCGGGAAGTATGTTAGATGGTACGGTGGTCGCCAGATCGGACAGGTGGGTTTTTCGCCGGTTACTCCGGTTTCCTTCCACACGAATGACCACAGTTATGCTTTTATCCACGTCTCCGGTTACTCCGGTTTCCTCCCACACGAATGACCACATTTACGCTTTCATCCGCGCAAACGAGAGTGATAAATATCATGCTTCGCAATCGTTGTAAAGTAAATAAAGTTAAAACTTTAACCATTATTTCCCGATTCGAAATATCCTAGAAATATAAGAAGTATTACTTTGGTTTACACGATTCTCCGACATTTAAATATCGTTGTTCTACCGTATATATCGTCAATACATTTAGTGTTCTAAGAATACACCCACAATGCGGCATAACGTGATTGGCTAGAAAGTAGTCCACACCAAAACGACGATCAATTAGAATAGAATCACATGTAGATATTACGATATATAATGTGTGTCTTACGTTTATTTATCATGCAATGTGTAAGGCACCGACACATGACCTCGGTTTAACGTCCCATCTGAAAGATTGTTAATTTTATAAGGGTCAGACGGGGGATCGAACATGCGATCCCTGGATTACAAGTCCAGCGTGTTACAACTGGACTACATATCCGTGTGTACGATATATGACTGACTAATAAGTTTATTTAAAGTCGCCACCGCATAAACGATATATATTTGTGTGTTTTACGTTTATTTATCATCGCTACCGGTTACCCATATGAGCGACCCCTCCTGAAGAGATTAGTCATTTTAGAATTTGGAGGAAAGTGCATGATACAGACAGAGACATATCCCAGAGTCTCCTCTGGTTCATTGACGTGTATGGTGTAAAGCACCGACACGAGACCTCGGTTTAACGTCCCATCTGAAAGAATGTTAATTTTATTAGGGTCAGACGGGGGATCGAACCTGCGATCCCTGGATTACAACGATATATATGTTTTACATATGCCTTATATTTCTAATTAAGCTATCACGTGCGCACCTCCAGGCGATCTCATTGGTGGATCAGTATCATACACACACACTAGTGTAGGTAGTGTCGTTACGTATGCTTGTACCGACGTCCAGTTGCAAGGTGATTCGTCTCGCATGTGTTCCGAAAGTGGCAAATGGACCGGATTGAGGCCTTCGTGCAAAGGTAAATCACGAGGTTCGTTGGTTTAAATGGACCGTCGTCGTACATGTGTGTATGCACCCAGTGTTTTGGAGTTATTGCAAAACCAGGCCACACACTGAAGTGGCAGACAGATAACAGATATTTCGAACCTGGATAGCAGTGCCACCTAGCAACATACCTCACTCTACCATCGCTCCACCGGAACAACTCCTTGCTCACTCTAACATCGCTCCACCGGAACACCTCCTTGCTCACTCTACCATTGCTCCACCGGAACAACTCCTTATTCACTCTACCATTGCGACACCGCAACAACTCCGTGCACACTCTACCATTGCGACACCGGAACAACTCCTTGCTCACTCTACCATTGCGACACCGCAACAACTCCTTGCTCACTCTAGCATCGCTCCACCGGAACAACTCCTTGCTCACTCTACCATTGCTCCACCGGAACAGCTCCGTGCTCACTCTAACATTGCTCCACCGCAACAACTCCTTGCTCACTCTACCATTGCTCCACTGGAACAACTCCTTGCTCACTCTACCATTGCGCCACCGGAACAACTCCTTGCCCACACTACCATTGCTCCACCGCAACAACTCCTTGCTCAATCTACCATTGCTCCAGCGCAACAACTCCTTGCTCACACTACCATTGCGCCACCGGAACAACTCCTTGCTCACTCTACCATTGCTCCACCGGAACAACTCCTTGCTCACTCTACCATTGCTCCACCGGAACAACCCCTTGCTCACTCTACCATTGCTCCACCGGAACAACACCTTGCTCACCCTACCATTGTTCCACCGCAACAACTCCTTGCTCACTCTACCATTGCTCCACAGCAACAACTCCGTGCTGACTCTATAATTGCTCCACCGCAACAACTCCTTGCTCACTCTACCATTCCTCCACCGCAACAACTCCTTGCTCACTCTACCATTGCTCCACAGCAACAACTCCGTGCTGACTCTATAATTGCTCCACCGCAACAACTCCTTGCTCACTCTACCATTGCTCCACAGCAACAACTCCTTGCTGACTCTATCATTGCTCCACCGCAACAACTCCTTGATCATTCTACCATTGCTCCACCGAAACAACTCCTTGCTCACTCTACCATTGCTCCACCGGAACAACTCCTTGCTCACTCTGCCATTGCTCCACCGGAACAAGTCCTTGCTCACTCTACCATTGCTCCACCGGAACAACTCATTGCTCACTCTACAATTGCTCCACCGGAACAACTCCTTGCTCATTCTACCATTTCTCCACCGCAACAACTCCTTGCTCACTCTACCATTGCTCCACCGCAACAACTCCTTGCTCACTCTACCATTGCTCCACAGCAACAACTCCTTGCTGACTCTATCATTGCTCCACCGCAACAATTCTTACTCACTCTACCATTGCCCCACCGCAACAACTCCTTGCTCACTCTACCGTTGCTCCACAGCAACAACTCCTTGCTGAATCTATCATTGCTCCACCGCAACAACTCCTTACTCACTCTACCATTGCCCCATCGCAACAACTCCTTGCTGACTCTACCATTGCTCCACCGCAACAACTCCTTGCTGACTCTACCATTGCTCCACAGCAACAACTCCTTGCTGACTCTAGCATTGCTCCACCGCAATAACTCCTTGCTCACTCTACCATTGCTCCACCGCAACAACTCCTTGCTCACTCTACCATTGCTCCACCGCAACAACTCCTTGCTCACTCTACCATTGCTCCACCGGAACAACTCCTTGCTCACTCTACCATTGCTCCACCGGAACAACTCCTTGCTCACCCTACCATTGCGCCACCGTAACAACACCTTGCTCACTCTACCATTGCTCCACCGGAACAACTCCTTGCTCACTCTACTATCGTTCCACTGGAACAAATCCTTGCTCACTATACCATTGCGCCACCGGAACAACCCTGCTCACTCTACCATTGCTCCACCGGAACAACTCCTTGCTCACTCTACCATTGCTCCACCGGAACAACTCCTTGCTCACTCTACCATTGCTCCACCGGAACAACTCCTTGTTCACTCTACCATTGCTCCACCGGAACAACTCCTTGCTCACTCTACCTTTGCGCCACCGGAACAACTCCTTGCTCACTCTACCATTGCGCCACCGGAACAACCCCTTGCTCACTTTACCATTTCTCCACCGGAACAACTCCTAAACATGTGTAATTATTTCTAATAAAGCGTTTATTGTAGTATAGCTTATGTCATATGGGGACTGTTCAGCTGCTATTTGTGATAAAGACCCGGTGCCATTTTCGAACAGTATTTCAGACATGGACGGGAACCCATAAGCGGAAATCTTAGAGACAAATAATATGCCACGTTCTGGATTTAGCACGATGACTGATCAATACCTGTTATACAAATACATTGCTTATTAGTAAACTGTAAAACATACAGTATGTTCATTTATATTTCTAATATTTCATTTCTTCTGATACCACATCCACTGTGAAAGGGTACTCACAGCAAACTGAAAAAACAACAAAAATATTACAAATGCAATGGCAAATATTGACACTGTTTACCTGTGAATGACGTCACCGTGTTTACACACTGTATTCATCCGTAAAATAGTACAGTATACCCCACCTTCAGTTTGCAGTTGCCTGACTTGTTATATCATATATTTTCTACACATCAACTATAGTTCATTTTTCGTTTCGGTAAAAATGCACTTTCATGACAGGCAGTGTATATAGTGTCATGACAGGCAGTGTATATAGTGTCATGACAGGCAGTGTATATAGTGTCATGACAGGCAGTGTATATAGTGTCATGACAGGCAGTGTATATAGTGTCATGACAGGCAGTGTATATAGTTTTGTATATAGTGTCTAGTTTTTGTGTTTTTTGACTTATTTAGTTAGCATTACTACATTCGCCTATTTACGTAAATACAACTTTATCAGTGAACGAATAGGCACTCCAATGTAATATGTGTTTGCATTACCACTGAGCTTGAAATGTTAAAATAGTATATATTTTATATTAGTTTCTTCATATTCTCTAAGATTCCGCGCGTTTGTGTGTGTGTGTTTATGTTTATTTATCGTCGCCACCGGTTGCCCATATGAGCGACGCCTCCTGGTGAGATTAGTGGATAGTGCAATGATTCAGACATAGATACATCCCAGAGTATCCTCTGGTTCTTTTACGCGCACGGTGTAAAGCACCGACACGAGACCTCGGTTTAATGTCCCAACCGAATGACTGTTAATTTTATTAGGGTCAGACAGGGGATCGAACATGTACATTATATACTGACTATACAGTCCGTATCATTATAGCGGTTTATTTGTTTTTCGAAAGTAAGTTTAATCTACGTCATATGTACGTCATTGTTATTGCCTGTTTCAGAACTGGAAAACGTGGCTCTTGGTAAACAAGCTTATCAGACTGATGATGGTGGTGGAGAAGCGCGTCTAGCGTTGGATGGTGGGCTCTCACAATATTGGGCTGACGGTTCGTGCACCCTGACAGAGTCTACAGCTGACTCATATTGGGAAGTTGACCTTGGTGTTATATATGTCATAGACCACGTGATCATATATGAAAGAAGTGATCCTTGTTGCAGTACGTGTCTTTTTGTGTTCTTCTTATTGAGGACAGCGTTCAATGCTTAAATTTGCTTAAAGCGACAATACATCGCCAAAAGCTAAACAATGCATCTGTGTCCGTATAAATATAATTGTTACACGTTCTTCCGTAATTATTTGAATAATTAATGTTCATGAGTAAACGAGAATTATGCGATCTTCAAACTGTAACATAATTACCTTTTGCATTATGCCTCTATATATGTGTAGTGTTTAATTACCTTATGTTTTGATGACTCTCTTAATTTAATTATTTAAACATGTATGATTATATTATAGGACAACAGTCTTTTCAGTGTGTGTGTGTGTGTGTCCTTTGTTGGGGACATCTGATATACATGTCTGCACTTGATAAAATGGATGGTTGAATTCCATTGTTTGGATCACGCGACCATCATATGGGATTTCGCCAGACATGTGGTGATAGAGTGCTTACTAAGCAGCGTACACACAATGAATTGACTGGTGCAAGCCGGAATTAATGCATGGTTTGCAGAGGTGTTGCACTCTCTCTGGCAGTAGACACGGACGGGGTCACAGGGTCATGGAAACGCATGATCGTGTGATCAAGTCTATTTGATATTCCATGCCAAATTGTCAACAATTGAAAAGCTAAATGAATTTGATTAGTTGAAAGAATTGTGGGCAGAGCTTAAAGCTCTCCTCACATTTGTCTATAAAACCATCTCGGACAGCTTTGGCAGGGAGAGAGCCTGGTTGGTTACTATTGAGACTAGCGTCTCTGTGTTGGTTATAATGTCGGCTCTTAGATGTAATTAAATACTATTAAGACTTTGTTGTTGCTGTGATTACGTCCAGAGAGCCTCGCCGAGTCCACATCGTAACAAAACTCGCAAAGGTGAAAGTAGGAATTTCCGAAACGGTCAACACGACGCGAAAGGGAAATGTGCTTATTTCTCAATCCTACTATACAACGGAGGTATTCTCTTGATACTGTCGCTTAGATGTATGCTAATGCAGATTACTCCGACAATAAGTATGTGCGGGTTTAAATGGTGAGATATAACTGTAAATGTGTACGAAACTCTTTGCCATTATTGATAACTCATCTTTATTCATAACACGTCGTATGTGACGTTTCTTTATTAGTTGAAATACCCAGTTTCTGTGGCAAATAATGTGGGTGTGTATACTATGGAATAAGAAATCACAATGTGTAATCATTTTATATATCGATATACAAGCACATTTCATAAAAAATTTAAAATGTTATAATCAGGAGTGAAACCATTTTATTTATTCGAATGTTCTGATTTTGAAGTCAATAATCATTAAGTCCGTTGTGTAGCTATACATTAGTGAGATATATAGGATCTTGCATGAGTTGGCATCTCATACAATCTTTTATGAAACGAGTTTTGGAATGTTCCTAGTAAGAGAGCCTTTTGGCGAGCTTATTAGCAACATTCGAAAACGAGTTTCATAAAATTTGGTATGAAACCATCACGCGTGTAAGATCCTTTTTATGATAAATGTTATCACATAGCGTGCTCGTTTTAATAAATAATGTTGCTACTTTCATATAAGCGCTAAATGTCATCGTAAATTGTCATGACGTCACTATAATTATATTTATGTTTTAAACATAGTTGTATTTGCTGACGATACTTCTCTTAAATCGTCATTTATCTTATCATATCTCAACCAATGAGAATCAGTTCCGGCTACACATGTGTACATATAAGACAAGACCGATATATTGCAAATAATGTATGCTCGCCAATATGGTTGTTTCAAATATGATACGAGAAGGATTATATAAGACTCTGTCTTTCATTCTAATCCCTTTTCTGTATTTTGTTCAATAGCTTATACAAATATATTTTAGCTCTATTACGAAACAAGTTATTACACCTTATATTAATCACTCTCGAGATCTCATTCCTGATGGAATCCATCGACACGAGGGAGAGAGAAGAGGCAATGTGGAATTTAAATGCCTTGCCTAAGCGCACAATCGTAACGGCTCCAGTGGGGCTCGAACTCCGGACCTTTCGCACCTGAAGCGACTGCGCATCCACTGCGCTATTACAACTTCCACATTGTTCAATATGTATAATATTGGGAAATGAAATATGTTTAAACTAAATATGATTTGGACAATACGACTCAAAAAGACTGTTTTTAAATTTATGCATTATATAGCAAGAAACTATTTTACGGGGAGGGCTGTAAATAATGTTGTTATAACTTGTAGCCCAACCCATTTGCTTTTATCCCTAAACAAAAAATATGTATCGCATACTGCAATCATATAATTACATATTAATCTCTGATTTGTTCTTAGTAGTGTATGTATATATGTAATGTATTGTATGAATAAATGCAATAAAATATTATTAAAAGTTATTAAAAGTTAAACTATTGTATTTGCACATGCACACTAGAGGAGCGTGGAGTCTAGACATGTGGACTTTATGCAATACTTAAGCTGAGTAAACAATATAGAAAAACCAATAGCTATAAACAATAATAAACTTATAATCCATGAACAACAATGAAGGGTGTACAGTACTCAAAATAAACCAATAGCTATAAACAATAATAAACTTATACTCCATGAACAACAATGAAGGGTGTACAGTACTCTAAGTAAAAACCAATAGCTATAAACAATAATAAACTTATAATCCATGAAAAACAATGAAGGGTGTACAGTACTCAAAGTAAAAACCAATAGCTATAAACAATAATAAACTTATACTCCATGAACAACAATGAAGGGTGTACAGTACTCAAAGTAAAAACCAATAGCTATAAACAATAATAAACTTATAATCCATGAACAACAATGAAGGGTGTACAGTACTCAAAGTAAACCAATAGCTATAAACAATAATAAACTTATACTCCATGAACAACAATGAAGGGTGTACAGTACTCAAAGTAAACCAATAGCTATAAACAATAATAAACTTATACTCCATGAACAACAATGAAGGGTGTACAGTACTCTAAGTAAAAACCAATAGCTATAAACAATAATAAACTTATAATCTATGAAAAACAATGAAGTGTGTACAGTAGTCAAAATAAACCAATAGCTATAAACAATAATAAACTTATAATCCATGAAAAATAATGAAGGGTGTACAGTACTCAAAGTAAACAAATAGCTATAAACAATACTAAACTTATAATCCATGAACAACAATGAAGGGTGTACAGTACTCAAAGTAAAAACCAATAGCTATAAACAATAATAAACATATAATCCATGAACAACTATGAAGGGTGTACAGTACTCAAAGTAAACCAATAGCTATAAACAATAATAAACTTATACTCCATGAACAACAATGAAGGGTGTACAGTACTCAAAGTAAAAACCAATAGCTATAAACAATAATACACTTATAATCCATGAACAACAATGAAGGGTGTATAGTAATCAAAGTAAACAAATAGCATTTAACAATAATAAACGTATACTCCATGAACAACACTGAAGGGTGTACAGTACTCTAAGTAAAAACCAATAGCTATAAACAATAATAAACTTATAATCTATGAACAACACTGAAGGGTGTACAGTACTCAAAGTAAACAAATAGCTATAAACAATAATAAACGTATAATCCATGAACAACAATGAAGGGTGTACAGTACTCAAAGTAAACAATAATAGCTATAAACAATAATAAACTTAATAATCCATGAACAACAATGAAGGGTGTACAGTACTCAAAGTAAACAACAATAGCTATAAACAATAATAAACTATATCCATGAAAACAATGAAGGGTGTACAGTACTCAAAGAAACAACAATAGCTATAAACAATAATAAACGTATAATCCATGAACAACAATGAAGGGTGTACAGTACTCAAAGAAAACCAATAGCTATAAACAATAATAAACTTATACTCCATGAACAACTATGAAGGGTGTACAGTACTCAAAGTAAAAACCAATAGCTATAAACAATAATAAACTTATACTCCATGAACAACAATGAAGGGTGTACAGTACTCAAAGTAAACAAATAGAGAGAATTCGGTTATGCATGTATGGTAATAATACAAGTCAAGTCAAAGTTTGTATTGGCATACACATGTACATGTCCATCACCAAGAAACATGATTTGCGGTTACATACACAGTTTACAGAACAGCATGATATATATAAGGTAGGAGTAAGCATAGCAATAACATGTACGAAATATATTGTTGTTTAACAATATAATTGGTATTCGGTGTCTCACAAATCATTATTATACAAGTAGTAACATTCATTTAGTTAGCTAATATCATTTATTGTACTTGTTGCTAAATTGACAAGTTTGCGTTTTGGTACAACACATCATAAAGTAATTGGTTTAAACATATTTATTCCACTAGTATATACATTCACAAAACAATACATGTACACAAAAGAAGTAAGTAGCTAATAGTATATACTTAGGAAAGGATTAAACCGGAAGCAGAGCTTTTCAAGTAATTGCTGTAACAGTTTTAACTCTCAACTCCCCCCCTACTATATGTCTCCTCACTTAGTCTTATAGCTACTATCTACTTTATCTTCACTCTTATGAAAACTTTTAATCATATAATAATGTATTTTTAAATATTGATATCAACGGATATTCGCTTAGATGTCTGAATATTCGAATACTTTCCAGTATTCGAATATTCGGAAAATATATCATATTTGCAAAAATGAAATAAACTCATAAAATCAGATACGTTGTTTTCTTTTGAAACCATCATAAAACCACCCAATACAAAAGAAATCACCACATACAGACGGATCTGTAGTCCAGTGGTAACACGTTGGACTGGTAATCCAGGGATCGCAGGTTCGATCCCCCTTCTGACCCTAATACAATTAACAGTCTTTCAGGTGGGACTTTATACCGAGGTCTCGTGTACCAGAGGAGACTCACTCTGGAATGGGTCTCTGTCTGTATCATTGCACTATCCTCCAACATATAAAATGACTAATCTCTTCAGGAGGTGTGGCTCATATGGGCAACCGGTAGCGACGATAAATAAACGTAAACAATCTAGTTATAATATAGTGTTTGTAAGTTTGTGAATACTGTAATGTATATTCATGTAATAAGTAATAAAGTCATGTGATAAATAATTATGTATACTCTACATTTCAGGTGACGGACTGAGAGATGTGGAGTTATACACTGGTCTATCACAAACTTCTTATAACCTAATCAGCTATTATGCAGGAACTATCAGCAGTCCAGCATACATTCAACCCGACCATACGATACACGCACGTTGGGTTAGAATAACACGAAAACACAGCGTCGATGAAACTTTATCGCTGTGCGAGGTGCAAGTCATGGGCTACAAGCTAAGAACTCGTACGTATGTCTGGTATCATTTTCTAAACATTTCTCCAGCCAATGTGTGTTTTACGTTTATTTATCGTCGCTACCGGTTGCCCATATTAGTGACGCCTCCTGAAGAGATTAGTTATTTTAGAGTTTTGGAGGATAGTGCAATGATACAGAGAGATTCCCATTCCAGTGTCACGTCTGGTTCTTTTACGTGCACGATGTAAAGGACTGACACGAGACCTAGGTTTAATGTCCCATCTGAAAGACTGGTAATTTTATTATGGTCAGACGGGGGATCAAACCTGCGATCCCTGGAATAACAGTCCAGCGTGTTACCACTGGACTAGAGAACCTTCTGCAATCAATTGTGCTTAGATGTTCAGACAAGATAAGATACATTTTATTTTGAGTCGGCAATATAGCAACAATACAACACAAGCTCTGAGTGAGCTTTTGAACCGAAATATAATATAAAATAATGGTAACATCTATGCAATTTGAATCCCTGATAATAGTATGCATATTTATTTATTATTGGTTTGTTTCTTGGATAAATGCCGAAACATATTAAAACATAACTAAATTATGTGGGTAAGACAAATGTCCTTGTTAGCCATAAAGAATATTAACCTCTCTAGTAAATAAATAACTTAATTGGTAAAACTAATACATTGTATAAATATAATTATATGGATTAAACAAACAGTTTTACAGGAATATCATTGGTTTAAAAAATATATAATATTCATCATTATAAAAGATATTTTAGACTAGCTTACATAATGTATTGTTCTATGCAACCATGCGTTTGTTAAAAAGGTGTATTAGGTTAATGTATTGTTCTATGCAACCATGCGTTTGTTAAAAAGGCGTATTAGGTTAATGTATTGTTCTATGCAACCATGCGTTTGTTAAAAAGGCGTATTAGGTTAATGTATTGTTCTATGCAACCATGCGTTTGTTAAAAAGGCGTATTAGGTTAATGTATTGTTCTATGCAACCATGCGTTTGTTAAAAAGGCGTATTAGGTTAATGTATTGTTCTATGCAACCATGCGTTTGTTAAAAAGGCGTATTAGGTTAATGTATTGTTCTATGCAACCATGCGTTTGTTAAAAAGGCGTATTAGGTTAATGTATTGTTCTATGCAACCATGCGTTTGTTAAAAAGGCGTATTAGGTTAATGTATTGTTCTATGCAACCATGCGTTTGTTAAAAAGGCGTATTAGGTTAATGTATTGTTCTATGCAACCATGCGTTTGTTAAAAGGCGTATTAGGTTAATGTATTGTTCTATGCAACCATGCGTTTGTTAAAGGTATTGTTGTTTGTTTGTGCGTTTGTTAAAAAGGCGTATTAGGTTAATGTATTGTTCTATGCAACCATACGTTTGTTAAAAAGGTGTATTAGGTTAATGTATTGTTCTATGCAACCATGCGTTTGTTAAAAAGGCGTATTAGGTTAATGTATTGTTCTATGCAACCATGCGTTTGTTAAAAAGGCGTATTAGGTTAATGTATTGTTCTATGCAACCATGCGTTTGTTAAAAAGGCGTATTAGGTTAATGTATTGTTCTATGCAACCATGCGTTTGTTAAAAAGGCGTATTAGGTTAATGTATTGTTCTATGCAACCATGCGTTTGTTAAAAAGGCGTATTAGGTTAATGTATTGTTCTATGCAACCATGCGTTTGTTAAAAAGGCGTATTAGGTTAATGTATTGTTCTATGCAACCATGCGTTTGTTAAAAAGGCGTATTAGGTTAATGTATTTTCTATGCAACCATGTTTGTTAAAAAGGGTATTAGGTTAATGTATTGTTCTATGCAACCATGCGTTTGTTAAAAAGGCGTATTAGGTTAATGTATTGTTCTATGCAACCATGCGTTTGTTAAAAAGGCGTATTAGGTTAATGTATTGTTCTATGCAACCATGCGTTTGTTAAAAAGGTGTATTAGGTTAATGTATTGTTCTATGCAACCATGCGTTTGTTAAAAAGGCGTATTAGGTTAATGTATTGTTCTATGCAACCATGCGTTTGTTAAAAAGGCGTATTAGGTTAATGTATTGTTCTATGTAACCATGCGTTTGTTATAAAGGCGTATTAGGTTAATGTATTGTTCTATGCAACCATGCGTTCGTTAAAAAGGCGTATTAGGTTAATGTATTGTTCTATGCAACCATGCGTTTGTTCAAAAGGCGTATTAGGTTAATGTATTGTTCTATGCAACCATGCGTTCGTTAAAAAAGCGTATTAGGTTAATGTATTGTTCTATGCAACCATGCGTTTGTTACAAAGGCGTATTAGGTTAATGTATTGTTCTATGCAACCATGCGTTTGTTATAAAGGCGTATTAGGTTAAATTCCCATAACAGCACTAACTAAATTTAGAACATCATCACATGATCTTTTTATAGAAAAGGGACGTTACTTAAATTTACCTAGGCACCAACGACTATGTACTCAATGCAATATGAATATGATAGAAAGTGAATTTCATTTTCTCCTAATATGCCCTAATTATACTTACTTAAGACACAAGTATTTTAAAAGATATTACTATACCTGGCCTGCGTTACAAAAATTGACCAACCTTTTAACAGCCGAATCAAAAGAATTAGTATTAAAACTGTCCAAATGTATTTACTTTGCAAATTTACTAAGAAAGTAACTTCATTACACAATTAAAATTATTTGTATTTGTTAAGCACTTCTCTGAAAATCCATGACTGTCTACTCATATATATTGTGTATTTGCTATAAGCA
Organism: Archivesica marissinica; assembly: GCA_014843695.1. Taxonomy (NCBI): domain Eukaryota; kingdom Metazoa; phylum Mollusca; class Bivalvia; order Venerida; family Vesicomyidae; genus Archivesica; species Archivesica marissinica. Next base: position 10,628,518 of record CM026402.1, on the reverse strand, counting down.
TATGACTATGTTTTATGCAATAAATTATTGTTGTTGTTGTTGTTGTTGTTGTTGTTGTTGTTGTTATAAAGGACATCATGCAATTGTGAACCAAATAGGCCCTCAAATGTTATGAACAATTACTGTGGAAGTCGTGATAGCGCGTTAGCTTCAGGTACGAATGGCCCGGAGTTCGCGCCCCGCTGAAGCCTTTACGATTGTGCCCTTAGGTAAGGCATTTAAATTCCACATTGCCTCTTCACTCTCCCTCGTGGCGATGGGTTTCATTAGGAATGAGGTCTCGAGAGTGATTAATATAAGTTGTATGAACTTGTTTCGCAATCGAGCTTAAGCATAAATGTGATAAACTATAACCGCACACACAATTTCCATAATGCCGACGACGAAGAAGTAATCAGGGACGTAGCCTGAGCATGATATATAGGTAGGAACCATTTAGAAAGGGGGTCGGGGCATTTACCTCGGAAGATTTTGAAAGTATATTTATAAGAAAGCATCTTAAGGCATGTATTGAGGGGATATAAGAAATATCTATGTATAGTTCAACGAAATCTACTTATATCTAATATCAATGAGAGACAACTCTAATTTTATGTTACCTCCCTTGGCAGATAAACCTGATTTATCCCAAAATATAAATAGGTAATTTTAGTTGGAATCCTTTATTTTTACTGTTGTTTCCTAACAAGATGTTGCGGTATATAATACATGTAATTTTAACGAAATCGTGTTAATTAACTGATAATATTGTTTACAAATACATGAAGAGTCATGCGGAAAACTCCTTTTATAATTAAACATATATTATAGTTGAAGCATAATAACATTAATTGTCTGTTCATGTTTTTGAAATCATATTGGCAATACCAAACATATATAAAATGCATTCATATAATGTTAGAGTCCTCATGCCGTCCACTTTGTCGTCTCTACTTGAAAGGCATACTATTGATTTTGCTGTGATACCTGAATACATTTATTTCCCCGTTTCAAGTTCTACATTGAGGGTACGAGTCACTTTCAAACGAAACTGTCTATGTGCACCGCTATTGCAGAGCTACATTCATGATAAGGTTCAGTGACAATGTCAACCATTAACCTACACAATGATGGAACGCCTTGATCATGGGTAAACTTATCGAATCTTTGGATGCTATTGTGGCTTGTGATTTAATAAGTAACTTAATAGGACGTGCATGGAACTCTCGATATGTCGTCTGTACTATATATCAATTACGTATTGATCGACTCGACTACGATTAACCATTTGGTGACTTTGCATCCAGATTGCAATTTGAAACCTCCAAATTAATAGTAGATTATGCAGTGTTTCTTACTCATGGTCTTGCCAAAGTGGTGTTTCCTTTGACGTTGTAGTGGAATGCATTAATTATATTGATGCCTTGTCACAATCCGTTTAATGTTATCATTAATTTTAAGTTTAAACTTTATTTATTTTACAACGATTGCGAAGCAAATTTTAACAACTTATATTAATCACTCCGGATGACAGTCATTCTGGCTATCATTACACATATTTGTGTATTATGCTAAACCAAACTTTGCACAATGAAACCTGGACTAGTTATGTCCCATGGTGTGTGCCCCAGTTTGATGGTACACACATTTGATCTTGTCCATCCGTCCGTCGGTGCATCCGTCTGTATTCCGTGTTACGGGTAACTCAACCCTTTAGTTCTATTTAAACCTCACTGTGATATGTTATACAAGACTGATTTATGGTCTTAGACTCTGCAGAGAAGAGACGAAGTGGAACATCTATGTCCCTTGGCCACATTTCTAGTTTTGATATAACTACTATAATCGACTATTTTGTTTGTCAGAGAAATAATGGTGTATGTGTTTTATCATGTGATATGTTTCTAGTATTATATTTGTAAGTGACTTACTTATATGTAAATATTGTCTGATATGTACACATGTTACTATAATAAACAAATGACTTACTTACTTACATATGTCATACATGGCCAGGGCCGTCGCTGGGGCTACGTTGATGATACGCACGGCAACACGTGCTTATTTGTCCCGTGAACGAGTACGCTAGGGGTGAGGGGGCATGCCCCCTGGAGATTATTTGAAATGAGGAAGCTATTTCCTGCATTTCAATGCATTTTGTAGCATACAATTGCAGGACTAACGTTCTTAGGACAATCCGTACAAAGGTATAAATTAAGGCTAGATGTATAACATACATGATATATCGCCCTTATCAATTAAACAAGCACGTAAAATAGCACAAACTAAATTTCGAGATGCACCATATTTGCAATGGGCTCAACTATTTCACCAATCCACTCATCACGGCGCATATGTATCCCTACTACCCCCCCCCCACCCTGGGGTTTTAATGCATTTTTGGAGTTTTCATTTTTTCATTTTCTGAGACCAATGATACGCTCATGCGTACTTGCGTATGCCCAGCGACGGGCCTGAATTGGCGCACCATATTTGATTGTGAGTACACATCAGGATACTGCAATACAGTTTAACTCTTTCACCGCCAATGTCGCATAAAAGCGACTTTATAAAAAAGAAGAGAACCCGATCGGACAGAACAGAACATGCCGTCTGATCAGGCTATATGCTGATTGCTCTGCAGACAGTGGAGCTGAAGCACCTGTCTGAATAGCAAACATCATAGATCCTGATCAGACGCGGCGTTTTCTGGATCTATGTTTATTTATTTATAGCCACACATGATGAAGTTTGACAAATGATACAGTTTTCTGTGAAGTTTGAATATATCAATTAACACTTAGTTGATGAAAAAGTACAATAAGTGACGCATGACATATAATTACTGCACTTTTCATGTATCTATATATTACCTAGATGTTTTCTTAATCGAAAAGCAAAAAAGATATATTTCTTGAGATTGTTAACATTGTTAACGATTTATTTGACATTAGGTTTTCGAATGTGTACATCCACTAATAATCAGAACACTATTAGGAATGCTTTGCCACAGGAAACACATAACAATGCACATAATGCATACGTCAGAAACAAACGCTTATTCTGTAATGTGGTTTTAGCGACTAATATGACGGATCAAGTGTTATTGAAAACGCAGATTACTACTTTTTCCGTTGTATTCAATTTGGTGATCAAATAATTTGCTTATTCCGTGACACAATACCATATCAGCCACTAAACACTAACTTGCTACTCTTTGGATGCAAACATTTAGGGTACGGAGACAATAAAGTCAATTTTGAAGCTGTGCAAAACATTGACAGTGAATACTCATTCTATTATTCTGACCGATCTCATCAACCCTGTAGCTACATGCAGATGCCTCGTCAACCCTGTAGCTACATGCAGATGATTACTAGTTGGAAAGTTAATAGCTTGAGCACGTAACCGGGGATAGTGACCAATGAAAAATGATCTCACTAAATTCATCTTTAGTAAGATATTTAGATACAGTTTACATTTACAAACGCGTACCTCCAATTCAATTAAATTTAACCATTTAAATTATTAACTGTTTGCATAAGTACTCAATTGTATGTCACTAATGCCCCGTCTGACTCTAATACAATTAACAGTTATTCAGATGGGACGTTAAACTGAGATCTCGTGTCGGTGCTTTACACCGTGCACGTAAAAGAACCAGAGCAGACGCTGGAATGGGTCTCGTGTCTGTCTCAGTCTCATTGCACTGTCCTCCAAAACTCTAATATGACTAATCTCTTCAGGAGGTATTGCTCATATGTGCAACCGGTAGCGACGATAAATAAACGTAAAACACACTCTCATTGAATAAATCACATACAATAAACGTATTATGTTGACAATGCGCAGATTAATTCCTTACTCTGTCTTTATACCCACATGTTTTTGAATAATCCACCCACGAGTTAATTCACTAATTATGCCAAACAATATCACCATCCAATGTTCGTGGTTACTGCTGTCGCATATCTGATTCGTTATACCGTAATTACACAATGCATACAACCTCAAATAAGCTTAGTGTAACCTAGCAATCCCCTTTATCAAACAGCAAGCATTCAGTAAACCATGTTAACCACCCTACTATACTCCCACAACCACAGGCAATATGTCCGGAAAAATACACATCAATGAATCGTGCTTCCTCTCCAAACAAAACCCTCTGAAAATCACTTATTCATAAAACATTGGCGAACTAGCATTGACGTAGTCATAGGCACAGATGGAACCCCCAGCGACAATACGCTAACACATGATGGTGTTGTATTACCCCATTCGTTAACTGATTTTGTTAATGTGTGATTTACGTTTATTTATCGTCATTACCGGTTGCCCATATGAGCGACGCCTCCTGAAGAGATTAGTCATTTTAGATTTTTAGAGGATAGTGCAATGATACAGACAGAAACCCATTCCATAGTCTCCTCTGGTTCTGTTACGTGCACGGTGTAAAGTACCGACACGAGACCTCGGTTTAAAGCCCCACCTGAAAGACTATTAATTTTATTAGGGTAAGACGGGGGATCGAACCTGCGATCCCTGGATTACCAGTCCAGCGTGTTACCACTGGACTACATATCTGTCTATTTTTGTTAATAGTTCGTGTCACATCCTTTAGACTGTCATGTATCGTGCATAGAATGTGCAATGTGTGTTATTTATATTTGCAGTACTGTATATGCACTCGGATAGTATGACAGGATCTGGAGGATTGATTAGCAGTACCAAGTCAAAGTCTAAAGTAGATTGTTGCCGACATTGCTTACAAACACCCGGATGCATTGGTGTTAATCTTCACTTAGATTCCATGGTGTGTGACTTGCTTAATTCCGATTCAGAAAGTGCTCCATTTGATGAACAAACAGCTCTGTATGTCGCTAAGTACACTACTTCCTAAGACCTAACATAGAACATGGAAACAGGCATTCTAGAGCTGCTATAGAAGTATCTGTACATTAGCTGTGCAAGTTGGTAATGATAAACACCGTTGTTCTTGCCGTGATATGACGATGTAATTATGCTGCCGGTCCCAATCGATTGACAGACATCTCTAATGTTCTATTACCTCCCTTAGCAGATAAAAGTCTGATTTATCCCAATATGTATATAGGGCCGTTTAGTTGGAATCCTTTGTTTTTACTGTTGTTCCGTAACCAGATGTTGCTGTATAAATACCAGACAACATTGTCGTACAAATAAGTACACACTGCATATACAGTAGGAGATATGTCGAGATATAGTCTCTGTGACCTAATGGTTAAGGCGTCCGCCTACGGAGCGGGAGGTCGAAGGTTCGAACCTCGTCAGGGGTTCGTTCTGATATGGCCGGTTTGTGAGCCGCCAGCTAGTTAAATCATGGTTACCGATTGTCTACCAGCCTGGCATACAAGGATTCGGGAAGTACTGGTGTTCATACAAATAGGTGTATCATTATATTAGTCAGAAATGGCTGGCCCTTTAAATTGGGGGTGACATTATAATAAATAAACACTAAAGTAATTTAATATTCATACGAAGCGATAGTGGAATAACATTGCTAGCATGTTGTGTAAAGGAAACAGCGATAAGAACAGAGCAAACACGTAAAATAGGACAACTCTACCTTTAACCGGATTATTCAGGGGTAGTAACTGACCGGTGTCTCTCATTCAATTCGAACATTGTCTAGTGTCGGTGTTTTTACAAAACAAATAAAACTAGACATATGACTATTTGCGGATATGTAATAAATAAATAATGTTTAAAGTAGGGGTGGCAACGAATAGCGAATTTACTATCATAAACTCAAAATCACTCAAATTGGTATTTAGAGAACAATAATTATTATAATAAAAATCATACAAAGTACTTTTTGGTAATATTTAGCAGTTAATTAAAATATTAAGATACATAGGTGTGGATGTTGTTGCAAAGTGTCTGTAATATTTCCAACGAATTTTCTCGTCTAAACAGTTTTGACATCATAATTAAACACTACCTACCTTAGCACCTACTGTAAATATCCGATTACATGGCAGAGTGTCAATTAACATGGTTTTTTCACACATCCTAGCGTGATTTCGTTTGTATTGGAATGTTTTATGATGGTTTCAAAAGAAAACAACGTAGCTGACAGTTTATTTCATATTTTATTCGCAAATTATATAATATGTTTTCCGTATATTCGAATACTGGCTAATTATTCGAATATTCGTTGCCATCCCTAGTTTAAAGTAATAGACACATATATTATACTCATTAAAATAATAACAACATTCAATGTGTCATTAGAAAGGAAGAAAGTGTTAACTAACGATATATTGAGTACTAAATATTAAGATTTATGACAATGAATGGAGCATGGTGGACACGGTCCCGGGTCGTTTCGCCCCAAATACACGTTCCGCCCTAGTTGCACGTTCGCCCCGGGATCAATCTATAATAGTTCCTGTGACGGTAATGACCCGGTGCGAACATGTATTTAGGGCGAAACGATCCGAGACCGGTAGAAACACTGCTGAAAGCAGGCTGAATGTATGTGCATACACGTTGTGCTGCCACTGTTGTTCCACGTCTGTTTGTTAATCACTGGTGAATGGTGTGTAGTATCAATATACATTTGTTTGTCGATTCCATCTTGTTCATTTAACGTCTAACATATATTCATTATGTTGTGCCATAGTTCAGGTCGCTGACTTGTCACTGTAACATATCATCACTGATGGTCATGGGATCGAGCCCCACTTAGACTGTGGGAGGTTGGTGCACCAAGCATAACTGGTTAACCGCTGGAGCCTGCCCAGGAAAGGCGTTTTTAGGTAAACTGCCTGCCGGCGATATAACCCAAAATGGTGCTGATGCAAGCATAAAACCCGAACTAACAAACAAATTGCTTAGAGGGCTTGACAAACACATACTTATAATTTAGCTTGTTAATTATGGGATGAATGAATAGCAAAAACACATTCATTAATAATTTAAATTAATCCGTTCCTTAGAACAAAGCCTTCTATAAATAAACCCTTACAGTGGATAATGTAGTAATACTACGCACGCACGCACGCACGCACGAACGCACGCACGCACGCACGCACGCACTCACGCACGCACGCACGCACGCACGCACGCACACACACACGCACACATATATATAATTATATAAAGCAGCACATCCACTTCAGGCATATAACAGCTACATTGACATAACCAATATGGTTATCCTCTCATATTTAGATAGCCAATTGATTTTATGATACTGGTATTACTGGAGAGTGGAGACCCTATAATCACCCATCCATACGAAAGCAGCCGCAATGAGACAACTCTGATGTGGTTGTTTAACTGTTTTTATTTGGTATCACCCTAGGTTATTAATTTCATCATGCGAGTCAATATTAATGTCAAATCGTTGTTTCAGTGGACTTCTATCAATAATGTGTTAAACATCGATCATGGTAATGTCACATCAGTGTTTTACATTTATTTATCGTCGCTACCGGTTGCCCATATCAGCGACGCCTCCTGTAGATATTAGTCATTTTATATTGTGGAGGATAGTTATGTTATGTTATATTTCGGGTTTTACGCCTGCATCAGCACCATTTTGGGCTATATCGCCGGCGGGCAGTTTACTTAACAACACCTTTCCTGGGCAGGCTCCAGCGGTTAACCAGTACTTGGGTGCATCAACCTCCGTAGGAAACTGCCAACTTTTTCATATAAATGAGACACGGCCTGAGCGGGGCTCGAACCCGTGAACATCAGTGATGATAGGTTACAGTGGTATACAAGTCAGCGACCTTAATTGTGGAGGATAGTGCAATGATGCAGACATACACACATCCCAGAGTATGCTCTGGTTCCTTTACGTGCACTATGCAAAGCACAATGATGAGACAGCTGCTTGATGTATAATCGGGACGACTGTGAGTTAGTTTAGTAATGTATAGCGGAGGGGTAGAAATTGCGAACCTGTAGTGCAAGTATGTCACAAAGTTGAGATACGGGCCTCTATTTTGCCATATTTGTATGCTAAGATTGCATCATATTTTTTTTACATTTTTGCGTTCATGTGTAAACCTTTAAAGTTTTCGTTTAAAACTTAGTGCATTAATTTCGGCATTAGAAATCGTGAATATCCATGTAAATGTTATCACATTCAGCTTAGAAATGACAAAGTTGTCATTTTTATAACTTTTGACGGTATACGGGTATAGTATGCATACGGTATACGGGTATAGTATACATACGGTATACGGGTATTGTATGCATACGGTATACGGGTATAGTATACATACGGTATACGGGTATAGTATACATACGGTATATGGGTATAGTATACATACGGTATACGGGTATAGTATACATACGGTATACGGGTATAGTATACATACGGTATACGGGTATAGTATACATACGGTATATGGGTATAGTATACATACGGTATACGGGTATAGTATACATACGGTATACGGGTATAGTATGCATACGGTATACGGGTATAGTATACATACGGTATACGGGTATAGTATACATACGGTATACAGGTATAGTATACATACGGTATACGGGTATAGTATGCATACGGTATACGGGTATGGTATACATACGGTATGCAGGTATAGTATACATACGGTATACGGGTATAGTATACATACGGTATACGGGTATAGTATACATACGGTATACGGGTATAGTATACATACGGTATACGGGTATAGTATACATACGGTATATGGGTATATTATACATACGGTATACGGGTATAGTATACATACGGTATACGGGTATAGTATACATACGGTATACGGGTATAGTATACATACGGTATACGGATATAGTATACATACGGTATGCGGGTATAGTATACATACGGTATACGGGTATAGTATACATACGGTATACGGGTATAGTATACATACGGTATACGGGTATAGTATACATACGGTATACGGGTATAGTATACATACGGTATACGGATATAGTATACATACGGTATGCGGGTATAGTATACATACGGTATATGGGTATATTATACATACGGTATACGGGTATAGTATACATACGGTATACGGGTATAGTATACATACGGTATACGGGTATAGTATACATACGGTATACGGGTATAGTATACATACGGTATACGGGTATAGTATACATACGGTATATGGGTATGGTGTGCATACGGGTATTGTATACATACGGTATACGGGTATAGTATACATACGGTATACGGGTATAGTATGCATACGGTATACGGGTATAGTATACATACGGTATACGGGTATAGTATACATACGGTATACGGGTATAGTATACATACGGTATACGGGTATAGTATGCATACGGTATACGGGTATGGTATGCATACGGTATTCGGGTATAGTATGCATACGGTATACGGGTATAATATACATACGGTATACGGGTATAGTATGCATACGGTATACGGGTATAATATACATACGGTATACGGGTATAGTATGTGTCATAGGGTGCAATTGTTGTTAATAAATACAAACTCTTGGAACACATATATTCGCTTGTCATTTGTGCCCCTCTTTGAAGCAGTGAGTTGAAATCGTTGTAACACCTTCAGTTAGTTTGTAACGTAGCACATGCAGTACAGTGTAGTATAGTTTTAGTTATTTCCCTTGGACCAATAGTTAAAATAAGTGACACGTACATTTGACCTGACACATGACAATATACGTGCTCTTTACTAACAAATCACTGCATGCATATGAGACATCCGCCATTTTCACAAAACATAAACAAGACGCCTTTAATTATGTGCTACAAATAATCCATATTCAATTCAATAAATTTATTGCATTAAATATGACAACATACTTATAGGAAAGAATACATATATAAACAAAGTACAATGGAAAGACATGGATACATTTTCAGAAGAGCATAGATGATTGTGATGTTTAAAAAATAAATTTAAAATAAATTTCTTACTAAATTTGCGTAATATATAAATTTGGACAGGTTTTGAACAATTTTCCTAATAGTTTGTGTAAGTAAGGTAATAAACTTTTGTTTGGTAGGCCAAGTATAATAGTAGCGTTTCAGATATTTTTTTCTTAAATTTCTAAATTTAGGACAAATAAGAAGAAAATGATACTCGCTTTCAATCATTCTATAATTACAATGTATACAGATACGTTCATTCCGTGGTACGTTTGTGTAACGACCTCGTTCTATTGCTAGGTCATGGGATGAGGTCCGGAACTTGGTTAAAGATATTCTAAATTTAGGTTCTAGTATAATGTCGAGATATTTTTCTAACTGAAATTCATGTTTAAACAAGTTATACGTTTCAAGACGAGTAGAGTTATTGATTGATGAATACCACTGTTGATGATACATATCAAGTATTCATTGTTTTATTATATTAAAATTGATAAGCATATTGAATTGATTTTGCCATATATATGTTAAACCATGTTTATGTAGGTTATGTAGGAATATATATATTATATACCTTCAGGTAACTATTGCTACTCGTTTTGACTACCATCCCGATAATATATTATTCATGTACATTGACTGATAACCTGTTAGTTTTTGAGAAATATCGATCAGATGTAAAGACTTGATTTTCATTGTCTAAGTTAAACTACACCATGGTATATTGTATTTCTTAAATTCATCAATGCAATTGTCGTCATTATATATGTCTGATGATATGGTATAACTTATGTGATTGTTAATTATGTGATGTATGAAACTGTATATTTGTATATATTGGTTGCAGATAGAGATAGAGAGATAGAGATAGAGAGGGATATATAGAGACAGAGAGAGAAACGACGGAACAGGCTCGGAAAGCTTGGAGGATTGCGAGGAATAAAGCGCAGTAGACATTAATAAAAGAGTTTCCTCTTTCTTTGTCGATCTCGACCCCCACACCCTTAGTGCTCGCCGGCGGTCTGCGACATATGCATACGGTATACGGGTATAGTATACATACAGTATATGGGTATAGTATACATACGGTATTCGGGTATAGTATGCATACGGTATGCAGGTATAGTATACATACGGTATATGGGTATAGTATACATACGGTATACGGGTAAGGTATGCATACGGTATACGGGTTTAGTATGCATACGACTATACGGGTATAGTATGCATACGGTATACCGGTATAGTATGCATACGGTATACGGGTATTGTATACATACGGTATACGGGTATAGTATACATACGGTATACGGGTATAGTATACATACGGTATACGGGTATAGTATGCATACGGTATACGGGTATAGTATACATACGGTATACGGGTATAGTATACATACGGTATACGGGTATAGTATGCATACGGTATACGGGTATAGTATACATACGGTATTCGGGTATAGTATGCATACGGTATACGGGTATAGTATGCATACGGTATACGGGTATAGTATGCATACGGTATACGGGTATAGTATGCATACGGTATATGGGGAATAGTATACATACGGTATACGGGTATAGTATGCATACGGTATTCGGGTATAGTATACATACGGTCTACGGGTATAGTATTCATACGGTATACGGGTATAGAATACATACGTATACGGGTATAGTATGCATACGGTATACGGGTATAGTATGCATACGGTATACGGGTATAGTATACATACTGTATACGGGTATATTATGCATACGACTTGTGCAATAGCACAGTTCATCTTCCAAACCTCTGATAGCTCTAGTACGTCTACAGGATCAACGGAAGGATTCAACTCATTACACAACCCATCATCGCTAATTCAGAAATACACTGATCCGAATTTCTAAACGTCCACCTACTAAATTGTGAGTTTAGGGTAACGGGTCTGTGTATTAGTCCAAATATTGTGGTAGTCTATTGTTATTCACCATACTCTATCAATGTACACTAAGAAAACACCAATGTATTGTCATGGCTGACCAAGCGGAACGGAAGGTTGGAATCCTAAGTTTTGGCGAGAGGACCACGTGCACGGCATGGTGACGGCTCTCACTAACATGATTGATGAATGGATTACTGCCATAGACAACAACGACATAGTAGGCAGTTTTTTCTTGACCTACCAAAAGCATTTGATTTGGTCAATCATAGCTTCTTACTTAACAAAATGAAACTTTACAAATTGGAAAGTTCCAGTAGTTCTAGGTTTGCATCGTATCATGGACTCAGTTAACACAATGTTCTGGTATACAATCAAAGCCCAGTACAGTAGTATCCGGTGATCCCCAAGGATGTATTAGGTCCGTTGTTGTTTCTATTATTTATAAATGACCTGCCATTATCAACACACAACTATGTGGCAGATATATTTGCAGATGACACGACTATTTCAACTACTAGTCAATCAATAGATTCTATAGTGACTTCACTTGCATATGATTTTCAAAATGTTGATAATTGGAGTGATTTGAATAGCATGTCGATCAATGCAACACGAACTAAAGTCATGTATATTTCTTCAAGGTCGAAGTCTAGTCATATCTATACTGATGCCGGTATTATTCATTTTAAAAATGTAACTCTGAAGATAGACTTCTTGGTATAACAATAGACATTACACTTACATAGGCTGGATCTCCTTAAATGATAGAAGAAAACTTCAGAAATTAGTCATAATGTACAAACTAAAAAACGGTCTACTGCCGGAGCATTTTTCAACAATTTTTCCAAGGGTAGTTTGTGAAGAAAACAATTACAATTTAAGAAATGCCGATAATTTCATAGTAATGGCAAGAAGAACAGCTCTCTTCTCGAATTCCTTTGTACCATCAAGTGTTTATTTATGGAATACATTAACAGAGCATATCCGAACATCACCTACTTTATCTAGTTTTAAGTATCGACTGAAATGTGCATTATTTAAGCAAAATGAAGTACCTTCATATTACTACAAAGGTTCAAGATCTCTAACCGTTCTCCAAACACGCATAAGAAATGGCTGCAGTAATTTGAATGCGGACTTATGTAATAATCACTTAAAAGATGACCCGATTTGTGAGTGTGAACGTGGCGTCGAAGATGCCGAACATTATTTTTTCAAATGCCCTCTATTTTTAAATCAAAGGATAGCACTATTCAGATATACACGTCAATATCATCCACTTAGTGTAAGAACTCTACTTAAAGGTAAAGAAGAACTCTCAGATGAACAGAACCTAAGTATTTTTAATTCAGTTCAAAAGTATATACATGATGCTGCGAGGTTTTCAAATTAGCGTAATAATAGTATTTCTATTTCTTATTATGCGTGGGGGGTTTCGAGGTCGCGGACCGGGGCGAGCATCACATGAGCACATTCACGTGAATACTTCTGCTGGCATTTTTTCTTTAAAATAACATATCTTTTTCTTAATTGTACTTTTGTAGCCATAATATATTTCTGTAAATGAATTGTATTGGGGAGGGCCGTTTTATAATGTGTATAGCACTTTTGCTGTATATATATGGCAATAAATTATGTTTAAACTAGACATTACACTGTCTTGGAACTCTCAAATTTATAATGTTATCAAGAAATTTTATTCCTTGTTATATTTATTGTCTCGTATCAAGCCAGTCCTTTCTATACATATGCGTAAGGTGTGTTTTTTAATACCTACACTTTACCCCATCTAGACTACTGTTGTGTCATTTGGGGGGACTGTAATGCATATTTAGAAGATACAATTGTTAGATTTCTAAAACGAGCTGCAAGACTAATTCTTGACAACGATTTTTACACTCCTTCCTCCGAACTTTTCTCAAATCTCAATTGGATGACTTTCCCAGTAAGGGCTAGCATTCAAAAAGCAGTCTTAATGTTTAAAATACTCAATTGCCTAGCACCTGTCTATCTGCAAGGGTCATTCAGTTTTACTTCCGATGTTCGAACTCAAAGCTTGCGATCATCTGCCAATCTCAAACATAACCCTTCTAAGCCAACTACTAAAGTTTTTAGAACATCTTTCTTATATTCAGTGCCACACTTGTGGTATTCCTCTCCCTTATCACATCAAAACAACACATTATGTTCAACACTTCAATTCTTTATAATATTATAACAGGTGGTGCAAAGAACAGACTGATAATTGACAATTATACATAAATATAAGTATTAGTTCTTGCATCTGGTATCTTATTTCCTACGACAGTTTTACTGGTTACTGTTTACATGCTTCATTATGCTATTTCATGTTTTAATTTGTTGAGGGCCTCATGGTAGATTGATTTAATTGTTCAAAATGAGTTAAATAAAGTCTTTATTATTATTATATATCGTATGATAATGAGTAACATTATTTCAATTCCTGTATATTAAATATTATGCCAAGCTCTTTATCTAGTCATTTAGTTTGACTACTTTGCTTAACAGTACTGCGATTAGGGCTATTATACACTACTGTTGACCATTACTTATTATTAACATTAATATCATTCATTCGATCTCAAGTTATACATTTTGATTGGTGACATTCTTGTACTGAATTTAGAAAATCTTGAAAATGTAGATACTTTGGTTCCAGACTATGCATATCGTTAAATTAGTTTCACTAGAATGTAATAGGTCAATTCTATAATGGACACCTGAATAAAACCATGACTTTAAAAAGACACATATTGTACCAATTAAATATTATGATTATAATAAAATGACATAGATTGGAATGCTTTCAATAACATATGTAAATGCACTAAACGATTATTTCTAAAACCTGTTGCTTGTTTATTTCAACATATTGTTTTGCACAATGGCATAATTTCGCCATTTCAAGTTTTTCAGTAGCTATGCCTATCCAACTTCCGTCTCCTAATATGTTTCTTAACCACGTCTGTGTTAATAACTTTATGAACATGGAGGATATATTCATCATTTTAATACCTTTATGAACATGGAGGATATATTCATCATTTTAATACCTTTATGAACATGGGGGATATATTCATCATTTTTAAACCTCCTTCAGTGTAATTGTTTACCAGAACATTATTTTATATTTTAATACCAGACGACATTATATAATAAATTATTCAGATGGCTGATAACTTCTTTTGATGAGCTAGTTAAGGCGCAACACATACCTACTGATACTATTGGTGAGATGAGCTAGGTAAGGCGCAACACATACCTACTGATACTATTGGTGAGATGAGCTAGGTAAGGCGAAACACATACTTACTGATACTATTGGTGAGATGAGTTAGGTAAGGCGAAACACATACTTACTGATACTATTGGTGAGATGAGCTAGGTAAGGCGAAACACATACTTACTGATACTATTGGTGAGATGAGCTAGGTAAGGCGAAACACATACTTACTGACACTATTGGTGAGATGAAATGCATTATCCCATAGTCTGTTTTCTCTTCATAGAACTCAGAAGGTTATCTTTGGATATCTAGTATTATGCACAACCAAACACACACACGTACATCCAGATAATGACATCAACACAAACAAGTACACTAAGTAAACATAGTGGATTCAATAGTACTCAACCCCAGACTAACTACGTGACGTTAAATATGTATACATAATCACATATATAAAACCAAGTTGGATGACTTCTACATTTATTAGCATCAAACAATAAATATAGCAAATCTATGTTCTAAATAACCATTACTATTATGTTAACTTAGTGATAGTGTATTTAATCCTGACACAAAACAAATAAAATATAGTACTGTATATGCAATAAATGACATAAATATAATTAAAATAATAAACATGAAACAATGCTAAGAACTATTTTCTATTAAAATAATTAAATCAAACAAAATAAAAGAATCATCCATATAATTATTTTATACCCAATTCTCATTAATCAGTATATTAAAAGACTTTGCATTCGACTAGCGAACAACATAATATTAGACAGCATACATCAAGAATGACATGCACGTAATGTTGTGGCTGATCTGCTGGAACCATCTCAATAAAGTGCTTAAACAGTTTGTCTAGCCATACTATCCAGATAGCAGGCAGTGAGGGGCATGGCGAAATGTCATATTAGTATGTGCCGTCTGATCTGGCAATATGCTGCATTCAAAGTGACTATTGTCACCATCTATTCGCAAGATATAAAGACAAAAACAAAACATAAAACAAATCTATGACGCATAATTAAGTTAAATACTCACCCACGAAAACAGGTTATGTAACTCGATTATGACAAGTAACGTCAACAAGCAAATGTCACATTCAACATCGTAACTATTAATTAATAAATATATTACCGATTACATATTATAAACCTATACTCATTTTCTTTTATTAGATAAAACTCACGTATAGCTCATGAATATAAATCCATTTATCAGTAGTATTAAACCATCTCACGTGACCAACACAATCGTAAATGAAATCAATTCACAGACCTATAGTATGTTTCAAACAATCATAATACAGTAAATGAAATACAATACTAGAATGTCGTTTACCATTTCAACCCGTGTCACGACATTTTATAACTAATTACTGTATTCTCATAGGTCATGTAAATGATCTGAGTTAATAAAGAATAATTTAATTGAATTGAACAAGTGATTGAGAGTGGAAAGTAAAGTGTTTTATATTTTCTATACCAGTAATTCTTCCAATCGGCGTTGGGATTCTTCTTTTACGGTGTTTAATAATATTTTGAAGTTTGTCTTTATAGTTTAGTCTATATGAAAACTTAGGCCTAACATTTTGGAATTGCAATATCTGACACTATCACTGCAAGCTTTCTTTTTACATTTCCATAAAACGTTGGTCTTTTACCCTTAAGTCAGATATATTGGAACATTTTGAGAGAGTATAAAATGTTTGATTAAATTATTGCTCTGATCCATCTAATATAACAGTCGTGCAATCTCCAACTTGTTCTGACACTATAATTGCACACTTTCTACTTACCTTTCCATAAAATGGTCTTATCAAAGTTTACCCTTAAATCAGATATATTGCCACATTCTGAGAGAGTATTAAATGTTTTATTAACTGATTCTTCTGATCCATCTAATATCACAGATTGAGATAATTGAGATAATTTGTGTTCTACATATTTTTCTCCGTTTATAGCCTTTTTTTCTCTCCAGGACAAAGTCCCTTTTATTCACATACAAGTACACACTTATACTGTGTACTACAGTAGTTGATGTTACGTCCTTTAAGGTGTTACTTGTTTTTCAAACATTATTGATTACAAACTTACAATAATTATGCTCAATAACGATACAGATGCGGGACTCAAAAACAGTGGTAATAATTGGCCATGCATATTTAAAACCATTCTCGATGAGCATGGTCTAACATATATATGGCATTCTCAGTTTAATATGCGTATCAATTATAATTCAATAACATAACGAATACTCGATACGTATCATCAGCAGTGGTTTCATCAATCAGTAACTTAATAATGCTCGTTTTGAAACGTATAATTATCTTATTTAACCATGAATGTCAATCAGAAAACAATCTTGACTTTATACTCGGGAACCTAAATTTAGAATATCATTAACCAAATTCCGGATATCACCCCATGACTTAGCAGTTTAAACTTTATTTATTTTACACCGATTGCGGAAATTATATTAATCACTCTCGTTGGCACGGATGAAAGCATATATGTTGTCATTCGTGTGGGAGGAAACCGGAGTAAACCCACCTGTCCGATCTGGCGACCAGCGTACCATCTCACATACATCCCTGTCCGAGGATCGAACCCGGGTTGCATTGGTGAGAAGCGAGCGCACTAATCATGGGCTAATCGAATAGCCATTATAATCCTAGTCAAGAGCCACAACATTTTGTTTACCTTCACAATGTCGCTATGCGACACGTTAACTCAATCTGGTGTGTGCTTGGTACTCCAGTCAAAACGTTCAGGTAAGAGACCAACCAAGGGAAGGGTCAAATGCGTTCTCAAAGCAGGAATGGTCTCTCAATACTGTAACACCCGGGGACATTATTGGTCAGAGATGGCCGGCAGTTGATGGTGTAATGCAATGTTCAAACACAAATGTGAATGCTCACCTTTCGGTTTTACGAGTCATGGGTGGGTTGAGCGTTAGTAGTAGAGCGTGGACGTTACATACATGTACTACAGGATTAACGAATCAGTATTCGTTGTAAGAATAGAATGATCGAAGGTGGGTATTATGTTATTTTTATTTGCAATAACGTTAGAGATCTAAGAACACATATCTGAAATACTATTATCACACATGGCCTACCAAACAAAGGGTTATATCCTTATGTTGCCCTGACACCAGAGCAATGGCCAGTTGCCTATGGTTGCGAATACAAAATAATGGTCATACGTTCCGAACGCAACTCACACGCAACTAATATGTTTTATAGGTTTGAAGTACACAACAAGCACGCAGGTGATCGCAGATACACGCAGAGTATGTTCGGACATTTTTAACATGTTTAATAATCCTCGGTGAATGTGATCGCAGGTCCAAATTTGAGATATCTGGACAGGATTTGTGTGGAGAACCAGAGCCATGTTCATCAGAAACAATGACTGCTACATTATTTGAATATTGTAATGAATGGGTGAAGTCATGATACAATGGTTATGTAGGAGGAGCAGGTGCAACATCAACAGACGTCACACCTCTTCCTCTTGCTGGTTAGTTTCGGCCACGGCCACGGCCACAGGTAGCTGTTTCAGTAGTTTTGATATCACTTTTGGGGTCACTGTTATCTGATTTCTTGCTTGCTTTCTCCATGTTTCGATTACAAAATCAGTACTGAAAGAAATAGTGTGTGCTTTACGTTTATTTATCGTCGATACCAGTTGCCCATATGAGCGACGCCTCCTGAAGAGATTAGTAATTTTAGATTTTGGAGGATAGTGCAATGATACAGACAGAGACCCATTACAGAGTCTCCTCTGGTTCTGTTACGTGCACGGTGTAAAACACCGACACGAGACCTCGGTTTAACGTCCCATCTGAAAGACTGTTAATTTTATTATGGTCAGACGGGGGATCGAACCTGCGATCCCATGTTTACCAGTCCAGCGTGTTACCACTGGACTACAGATCCGTCTGTCCCCATGATATCAATAGCATACTGATGAAACATATGAGCGACGCCTCATGAAGAGATTAATTATAAATTATAAAGATTTTAGATGTTTGGATGATAGTGCAATATTATGGACGGAGACCCATTCCAGTCTCCGCTGGTTTTTTACGTGCACGGTATAATGTACCGATATGAGATCTCGGTTTAAAGTCCCAATTGAAAGACTGTGTATTATGTTAGGGTCAGGCGGGGTCGACCTACGATCACTGGGTTACCAGACCAGCTGCTAACCACTGGACTACAGATCCATTCTGTCTGAAGAAAATAGGTCATTGAGTTTATTTACCCTCGCCTCCGGCGAAACAAGTGGGCGAGCGTGTAGGAAATGCTGAATCGGCTCCGTTTTTATAGGTTTTTATCATGTGACCGATATTTGCAAATACCATGCAACTAGCTCGCAGGTCAAACGCAACTAGTAAATTATGCACGCAACTCACACACAATATGCACGCAACTCACACACAGCACGCACGCAACTCGTATGCTGGTGATCGCAGATATTGGAGGATGATAAGTTCAGTTCGCAACCCACACGCAACTCCCAAGCAGCACATCGGTCGAATAGGTTAAACAATCTTTAATTAACAACATTGTTGATTTCGGTTGGTATACAAATAGGTAATGGATGCAATCAACTCATAGGTTTCAGCATACACTATGGTGTGAGGGCAGCATTACTTATAGAGACTAACAGGAAAGTGTTCACATCCTATGCAAATTTTCTATATTACACAAATTTAGCAATACATTAACAACATCGTTTACGAAACTACAAGCATCATAATGCTCTTCTAAAAAACTATTCGTGCCTTTCCATTGTACTTTGAAAGTCATGTTTGCTATAAACGTACTGTCATATTGAATACAATAGTTTACATACATTCTTATATTGAATTGCTTTAAACTTTAGACATTATTTATTTATTGCATGTCTGTAAATAGCTATACTGACAGTATGATTTGTTTCCTAAACTCTATGACAATATTCAAAGTGTGAATTGTATTAAAATGAGTCCATTGAATTGACCGACACTATAATTGTATTGTCATATAACCAGGGCGTCAATAGTAATTATAATATGTCTTTGTCCGTTTTCTATGTTACAGGTTACTAAGTAATGGTGTAGTTAGCTACATAGAGAACTGTTTCATCATCAATTGTATCACTCACTGAAGCGGAATCAAGCAGGTCACACATCATAGTATCTAAGTGAACATTCACCGCAATGCACCCTGGTTTGTGGAAACAACGCAGGCAACACTCTACTTTTGACTTCGAATTGACACTGCTGCTAATCGCGGTTCCAGATCCCATCGTACCATCAGAGTGCTCATACAGTACTGCAAACATATTGTTGTTCATTTTATGAAAAGAATACACCATGAGTATATTAGAGACTGTGGCATGAAATATCAACAATCAAAACATTAATGGAGTGTAACGATTGCATTTAGATGACTAGCCTGGGTTCCAGTCTGTGGTTTTTTCACCAAATTGAATTTACTTCTGGCAACATGACATTTGTTGATATTATCAGAAACTCAATACAGCTCAATTAATGATCTCGGTCTTAAAAATATATTTATGAGACTTACCAGGTAAAATATATCAACCCTGTTCCCAGGCTAGTAGATAACATATTATGGCACTATGGAACCAACAAACTATTCCGCATCTCTACGTATATTTAAAACCAGATTGAAAGAAATGTTTAGAGCACCCACAGTACCCAAGCATATTTGGCACACGATTATTATCATTGCTCCACGCCCGTTTGAGAAACAAATGTAGCAATTTAAATAATGATTTATACAAAAACCATGTGAGCGAAACCCCAAAATGTGAATGTGAATTTCCAATCGAAAATGCAGAACACTTACTTTCAATGTTATAAATATAATGCTCCAAGAATTGTCATATCACCCACTTAGTGCTAATCTGTTATTATTTGATAGAGATATTTGGAAATACGAAGACAATATTGTACTATTCACAGCAGTACTTTATATTACTTTCACGCTTAAGATAATATATTTAGCAACTCCCTAAACATTAATCCTTTCTCGTTATCACTTTTGCTTGAGCCTTGGTATCGAGGTGTACATCTTCGGAAACTGGACAGTGGATTATGCAGACTAGTACCTTTCTTTGAAAACGTCAAAGACTAATAATACAACATATATTCATACTATATAACATGTGTACATGTTTAAGCTTTTGATTGCGAAATAACGCCTCTTTCATTATGTAGTGTTCAAAACGTTTCTATGGGGAGGGCCAATCACTAATGTTGTCAGAACATTAGGCTCAACCCGTGATAACACGCTGAACTGGTAATCCAGGGATCGTAGGTTCGATCCCCAGTCTGAGCAGTCTTTTAGATGAGACATCAAACCGATGCCTCGTGACAGTGATGTACACCGTGCACGTAAAAGAACCAGGAGACTCCTGAATGCCCCTCTATGTGTATCATTGCACTATCCTCCAAAAATCTAAAATGACTTATCTCTTCAGGAGGCGTCGCTCATATGGGCAACCGGTAGCGACGAGTAATAAGTGCTATATCCTACAGTTTCATCAACATGTATTATCGTGTAACTCGCCTTCTTTAGAATCAGAAGCATTAATTTTCTATCTCGGATCTAAACTGATATGAATATACGCATTACACTATGGGCATACACACACTCTGATAATCCTCAAGACATAAAGCTGCAAATAGTAAATCTAGTGTGTAGCATAGAAAATTGAATGTATAAAATCTACACTGTAGTTTATACAAATTTATTTGAGCTCGATTGCGAAACAAGTTCTTTCAACTTATATTAATCACTCTCGATACCTCATTCCTGATGAAAACCATCGCCATGAGGGAGAGAGAAGAGGCAACGTGGAATTTAAATGCCTTGCCTAAGGGCACAATCGTAACGGCTCCAGCGGGGCTCGAACTCCGGACCTTTCGCACCTGAAGCGAACGCGCATCCACAGCGCTATCACGATTTCATCTATCACCACTTCAACTATCACACTGTACGTTTAGAAGATCATAACTGTACGCTTTGTAGTGCTTCCCGGTCAAAAGATCGAACCCTGGTTGCATTATTCGGTTTTTGGTTATTCGCTCTTGTTCTTTACAATTGTTGAAACCCATGCCATTGACAAGTTACACGGGAATGATCGGTGATACTAATGTTGCACACGGTGCAACATTTTGAGAACTTATTATTTAAATTACGATCACGTGAATATAATGTGAATGTCTACGGTAAATTCCGTAAGATTTTCGGCAAAATTCGTTTTCATATAATTCTATGAATACATATTAAGATTATAGTAAAAAAAGTTCTTATTTATTTTTAATACATTTAACATGTTTTTGATTTCACTTGTTTACTGAGACACCTGGGTAATAATGGTTTTATAATGAGCACAATTACATGATAACAACAATGTAGAAATTGTTAGGTTAATAATATTTTATTGCATTTTTTTCATACAATACATTACATATATACATACAATACTAAAAACAAATCAGAGATTAATATGTAATTATATGATTGCAGTATACGATACATTTGTTTTGTCAAGGGAAAAAAAGCAAATGGGTTGGGCTACAAGTTATAACAATATTATTTACAGCCCTCCCCGTCACTTCGAACTAAATAAACAATGTTGGATGAACAATTTCTGTAATGTATGATCTGATGTAGAAAAAGAACACATACAATTTAGTTTCGTGGTTAATATTTGTTAGTTATTATATCATATGCGAAAGAAAATAAAATGACACAAAGAAATGGAAAAACATACAGTTAGTTTATGACTTGAATATGAGCTTAGGAATTAAAACTAAGAGATAGTGCATGCACCCCAACCCCAAAGATTAGCTCTCCCCTATCCATGCTTACCAGACAAAAAGAAGAACAAATAATTGATATTATGCGAATCGTCGAGTCGCTTTAATAAATCTGTGAACCTCTATAAATAATTTTTCTGAGATAGAAATTGTGACAGTGATATTGACCATATACACTATATCTAATAGTTTGAGAGATAAATAACGTTGCTTTTTACACTTTTCCAGCAAAGGTAAATTTGCCACATTTTACTGGTCGATTATAAAAGGTAAGAACATTCATAAACATACTTAGTTGACCTATGATCAAAGTGCAAAATGTGAATTTTGTGATCGCCATGGGTCATGTATGCTCTGTTAAGCATCATCCATCGTCCGTCGTAAACATTATGTTTCAAACGACATCTCCTGAACAACAGGTTGAATCACTTGTAGGATAGATCAAATACCAGAATAGCTCTGGCAGTGACGTTGATGCCTCAGATTATTCCGTTATTGATGCAATGATAGTTCCAATCAACTGAACCATGTTATTATAGATCAATGATTAATATTGTATGATATTGCCCGAAGATTATTGGTATTGTATACCACTAAAACGTATCTGGACAGTCACATATGGTAAATCGTATTTAGCGAAAATATAACTTTTTCTGAAGAAATAATAATAGTAGATACTTGCAAGAAGGAAATGCATGTGGTATTGGTGACATTCCCAGTGATGTATTGATGACATCCCCAGTGATGTATTGATGACATCCCCAGTGATGTATTGGTGACATTCCCAGTGAGGTATTGATACCATCCCCAGTGAGGTATTGATGACATTCCCAGTGAGGTATTGATGACATCCCCAGTGATGTATTGATGACATTCCTAGTGAGGTACATTGCAAAATGATTTGTCAGGTTTGTTCCTTCATTCTTTATTTAATGTATGTTTTAATATCCAGGCACAATTCTAACACTGTAGGGAAAATGTATCATCAACCCAATACCTAAGTCTGACATGGGGGTCATATTTGACCCACTGTACGTCCACATAATGCACATTGGTTTATATAGAAAAACTGATCACAGAAACCACAATGTCCAGAGATTTATCACAGTGTCCAGAGCTTTGATATTGTTCATGTAACTAATATTAAGGTTCCTTAAATGGTGATCATTGTGTCATTGTTCCTAATGCTCGATATACTTGAATAGTGTAGAACAGCTCTTTAAAAAGCTTCTTCTCAGAAACCTCAATGCCCAGAGCTTTGATAGGTTGAATGTACTGTCAAACCTGCTTTAACTCTTACCTCTATTAAGTAACCACCTGCCTTTTACAGTTGTATAACTCTTGCAATAAAAACTATCTGCATATATATAAATAAAGTTATATGATGAGCCACATATTTTCATTAAACTTGGCAGGAGGATTCTTATGGCATGATTCAGTAGTCCACTACCAGGAGCTGCTGTGCTTATTATGTATGTAGTGTTATTTGCTGTTGTTGTTTACGTTTATTTATCGTCACTACCGGTTGCAAATATGAGCGACGCCTCCTGAAGAGATTAGTCATTTTAGAATGTTGGAGGATAGTCCAATATATCTATATGGGTTAACATTTTAGCTGAATATTGTTTGAATGCTCCCGTGTGTGTTTTACGTTTATTTATCGTCGCTACCGGTTGCCCATATGAGCGACGCCTCCTGAAGAGATTAGTTATTTTAGATTTTGGAGGATAGTGCATTATACAGACAGAGACCCATTCCATTCCTCTGGTTCTTTTATGTGCACGGTGTAAAGCACCGACACGAGACCTCGGTTTAACGTCCCATCTGAAAGACTTTAATTTTATTAGGGTCAGACGGGGGATCGAACCCATGGGTTAGGAGCTTTTTTGTAGCCGTTAAGCATGGCTGGACACACAGCGTAGCTCATTAACCTTGATCCTTTCTTTGTCAATCCATCCAATCTTTTTGCTACAAAATCAAGTCGTGATGATCAGTGGTAGCACGTTCACTTCAGGTGTGAAATTCCCGGAGTTTGCATCCCGCTTGAGCCGTTACGATTGTGCCCTTAGGCAAGGCATTTAAATTCCAAATGACTCTTCTTTCTCCCTCGCGGCGATGGATTCCATCAGGAATGAGGTCTCGAGAGTGATTAATATATACGTTGTACGAACTTGTTTCGCAATCCTACTAAAATAAATTTGTATAAACTAAATCATTAAATTTAGCCTTATATTTGATGAAAGTTACCAATTTGAAAATAATATTCCATTACATAGGGATCAACAAACTAAATTGGTCGGCATGATGGTATCGGATCTGGTATTGCAGCCAATCCATTGGTCGGTATGAGGATATCGGATCTGTCATTTCAGCCAATCCATTGGTCGGCATGATGGTATCGGATCTGTCATTGCAGCCAATCCATTGGTCGGTATGAGGATATCGGATCTGGTATTGCAGCCAATCCATTGGTCGGCATGATGGTATCGGATCTGTCATTGCGGCCAATCTATTGGTCGGTATGATGATATCGGATCTGTCATTGCAGCCAATCCATTGGTCGGCATGATGGTATCGGATCTGTCATTGCAGCCAATCCATTGGTCGGTATGAGGATATCGGATCTGTCATTGCAGCCAATCCATTGGTCGGCATGGTGGTATCGGATCTGTCATTGCAGCCAATCCATTGATCGGTATGAGGATATCGGATCTGTCATTGCAGCCAATCCATTGGTCGGCATGATGGTATCGGATCTGTCATTGCAGCCAATCCATTGGTCGGTATGAGGATATCGGATCTGTCATTGCAGCCAATCCATTGGTCGGCATGGTGGTATCGGATCTGTCATTGCAGCCAATCCATTGGTCGGTATGATGATATCGGATCTGTCATTGCAGCCAATCCATTGGTCGGCATGATGATATCGATCTGTCATTGCAGCCAATCCATTGGTCGGTATGATGATATCGGATCTGGTATTGCAGCCAATCCATTGGTCGGTATGATGGTATCGGATCTGTCATTGCAGCCAATCTATTGGTCGGTATGATGGTATCGGATCTGTCATTGCAGCCAATCCATTGGTCGGCATGATGGTATCGGATCTGGTATTTGCAGCCAATCCATTGGTCGGCATGATGGTATCGGATCTGTCATTGCAGCCAATCCATTGGTCGGTATGATGGTATCGGATCTGGTATTGCAGCCAATCCATTGGTCGGCATGATGGTATCGGATCTGTCATTGCAGCCAATCCATTGGTCGGTATGAGGATATCGGATCTGGTATTGCAGCCAATCCATTGGTCGGTATGATGATATCGGATCTGTCATTGCAGCCAATCCATTGGTCGGTATGAGGATATCGGATCTGGTATTGCAGCCAATCCATTGGTCGGTATGATGATATCGGATCTGTCATTGCAGCCAATCCATTGGTCGGCATGATGGTATCGGATCTGTCATTGCGGCCAATCCATTGGTCGGTATGATGATATTGGATCTGGTATTGCAGCCAATTCATTGGTCGGCATGATAATATCGGATCTGTCATTGCAGTCAATTCATTGGTCGGCATGACGATATCGGATCTGTCATTGCAGTCAATTCATTGGTCGGCATGATGATATCGGATCTGTCATTGCAGCCAATCCATTGATAAGCATCGTGGATTTAGGAGCATCTTGGATATCGGATCTGCAATTGTAGTCAATCCATTGGTAAGCATCTTGGATATCAGAGCATCTTTGATATTGGATCTGCCATTGTAGTCAATCCATTGGTAAGCATCTTGGATATCAGATCTGCTATTACAGCAAATCCATTTGAAAGTATCTTGGATATTGGAGCATCTTGGGTATCGGAGCATTGATGAGAAGTGTGTGTACTCCACTAATCGGACAGCCTGTTTGGAGCCAGATATTCCGTTATTATAATCTGATATTGGTACATATATTTATTTGTACAGAGAACATATTGTAATAAAATGTTTTGCTTTTCATTAATAGATACATCCGTCATTCTTGTATGTCGGCCATACACATGAAGATGTGGATGCTGGGTTTAGCCACATTGCCGAACAACTGAGGAGATAAACGGATGTTGAAGTTATGGACACTTTTCTGAAGCTTTTGCCAAAGACTGAATTAATTAAGGAGTGGATGGCACACGAAATCAAGCATCTCTCTGGCACCAGTGTACCATTGCTCTACCGAGTTGTGTACACCTGATCCATACAGTATTCATATCAAGGAAGTGTTTGAAAATTAAGTGATTCCAATATGGTCTTTTGGATACGAATATTGGGGCTTCCAAGCATACTCTCTTTGCTATGCCTGACCGAAAATGTTGATCATAGGTGGGTGTAGGAGAAACTCCTACCAAACGGTAAGTATTCATCATAGAGTAATATATAACCACTCGAGATGAAATCTCCATAATTAAGGGTCACAATGGTCAAAATTCCATGGTACTGTGACAATGTGGACTTTCTTAGTATACATGATCATTAAGTAGAACATGGAAGACAGTCAACAAACATTTCAGAACTGTTAAAACGTGACAGAATGGTCGATCTTCCTTGGCTATACTTTGACATAGTTTTACACTCAAGTTCACTAAATGCAGGACAATTAGTAACTTTCGTTAACTATAGGACATTTATGTGTGTATATAAAGCCTATGTATTGTGTTTTTGACTCTAAATATCATGGTTAACTCGCTTCCGATTTTCTTGGACGACTATTTCATCTGGGGAAGTCATATCACAGAAAGTCAAATCTAACTACTTCCGGCCGTGTCTAAGAATTGTATTTCTTCAGTTTTGTAAAGCTCCAAGAAAATCTAAGATAATCAACCATATTTTCATTAACCGTAAGGTACTTGCCAACATTTCTGCCGATTCAGATTTTATTCTTAAGGTTTTAATTATGTATATTCCATGTTTCTGTCTAGCAAACGTTATGAACGCGCAATGCTTTAAAGTCTATCCGTTCATTCCACATCAACTAGACCTTTTGTTCCGCATTATATACAAAACTACTAACATTTACTACCCTTAACGTATATGTAATTATTCCTAGTAATCTATACTATTTCTTAACCCCAACATTTATGTGAAGTGTTGTGTAAGTTCCACACTATTTGATTCTGAATGTTGTTCAAAATAAATTTATCTTGCAAGATGGCGTCTAGCAGGTAGAAGTGATAGACACGGTCAAATGCATAAACGCATCTGATTGGTTGTTATTTTCGTTATTCGCTGCGGATAATCGTGCCTGACGCCTACGCATAAGTATACAAGGTACATATACTGTAGTGTAACGGATACGCGGAGTATATTGCGGTTACTATAGAACGTTGCTTGGTGACCAGCATCAGAATATAATTGAGGCATAAATAGAAATACATGTATAGTAAAAGAGGTTAACATTGACTTTTGAACGTTTACATTTACCCTACAGTCGTCGGTCTTCCTCGACCAAAAACGCCCACGGGTGTTACAGTACATTGCACCCATCCCCATTTAACATTAACCTCTATAAGTAAAATACTTAGAGGTTATTAAACCGCGGAGGTGGGCCATTTGTGGATATTGGAGCAACATATGGAGATATTGGCCCGAGGGCAGTAATGCCCGAGGGCCAATATCGGATAGGTGCGCCAATATCCACAAATGGCCCACCGCAGCCGTTTAATAACCTCTTTATTGCATATCTTAACGGCCCCAGGCGGCCATGTTTACACAATGTAGTTACTATGTTGTTGTTACACGCGCTCTTGATTCGTTCTCGGCGCGTGCCGGGCCAATATTCGATATTGGCCCGGCAGAGCCGAAAATCGAAATATATTGCCCGCGTCGACCAGATATTTTGCTTTTCTACCATTAAATTTGTTACTATTTATAGTAACGTATGCAATAAAGTATTTTAATTTAAAAGAAATCTGTTTACAGGCTTGATCCATAGATCTATCTGTACTAAATATACAATAGCGAGGGAAGCATTAGTGAACAAATGAACATGCTATTGTTACCCAGGTACGTACAGCGATGGTTTCGGAGAGGTCAACTATGCTTAAGATAGATACAAATATTTTTACGTGGACCTTTTTTCAACTACCATAAATTGACATGTCCATTAATGAGGAGGCATGTGTTCATCTCACTGCTCTGAAGTACATTATAGATAAAATATAAATTGTGTAAGCAATTCATCATTGTAGAAAGTAAACTGTGATTTGTTCCAGCAAGTGCTAGTGAAACAGTTTAGTTTCTGCAGCAACCTTCTTAAAAGTTCTCGGTCGGCTTTCTGATATGTGTATGGCATTGGAACATTCCCTTGTATATTGAACTAAGAGTTTTGGTCTTGTTCTGAGGAAGTTTTCAATAATAGTATATACCCTGTTATCCACAAGACGAGAAGCAAAAGTGTCACACTTGTTCCAGGCAGCTAAAAGTTTAGTCTTTGCTTCCTCTTGTGTCACATCATTAGGTTTATGGACAGACTCATCATTACCAAATGGAAATAAACACTAAATTGTTGGAATTCAGAGAACAACTTTGATGTATCTTGTTAATAGCGCTTTCGACCAGATGAGCTGATTCACTATGATCCCAACACTCATTTACGTCCTCAAGTTGATTACAAATCATTAAATGGGTATCATCCGATAGTTGAGCTCTTTCACTGTATGTTAAGCACCACTGTTCTCTAATTGAATCTCGCTGAGTTATGCTTACGATATATCCACTCACCATGGCCATTTTGTCAATATGATCAAGATCTTTGTTCATCGCCACTATGGGCTGTCTGATCGTTTGATCGAGAACCGCCCTGCCAAGAACTTCATGTGTACACCAATATCGGTACTTTTTAGCTGTTTCAGGTGAGTGATAATAGAGTGCAAACCATGGCAGCATATTTGCAACTATTCAAGGTGTACTTCCCAGTTTCCGACCCGATCAGTACGAATGAATCCCAATGTATCTAAACTGTATTGCTCCGATAATCACACTTACGTATATTCCTCCAGTAATAATTCACTGCAACGTGATGTATTAACTAGTATGACAACCGATTTGTCACCTCATCAGCTTTATGGTTGACAAAGTATGATATGATATGCTCAACATGTTCCTTGACCTCGTCACCAAATACTTTCCCACTTTCCTTCAAAGTGTTTCAAGAGTTCGTTTGTGACTACGCACAGTATTATACTTCATAGTGGGAGTCGTATGGTCCCCAAACATACCACCGTCATCCAATATATCATTCAGAACGGATGCTTCTAGGTGCATTCATAAAGTGTTTTGTAGCATGGAAACATTCAGTACATCTTGTATTATCCAAGCAAACTTTATCCAAGCAAGTTTCATTGTTTTGCAGCACAATATCTGGTCAAAGGTTATAACTGTAGAGTGCTGTCACAGCTTTTCAGACACCATATTGCATCTTGCTAGGAAAGCGCATAATGTAAACTAAAATCCTTTAAAAGAATGATTTGGGGGAAGGATGCAGGCTCAATAAATCAATTTGTGGATATTTCACATTATTGAAGACTGGACACCTTCATTATAAGTAATTATTTATCAAGTTACTTCCCAATGCTACTGACGACATCTACTGAAAAGGGATACAATACCGTCCGTGCACGGCAGAGGAGTGTTGAGTGTATGCATGGCAAACGATAAAAATAACATACGCAAATTTGTATCTATAATATACAGTATATATAGATTATACATCTGCCACATAGACACATTTCAGAAAACATGCTAAGATGTGTAGATTCTGTAAATAGTTTTATACATCCACCTTGGGCATGTGTAGTGCACTATCTATGTGCAAGCCATCTGACATGTACCTCTCTCTTGCACAAACTGATTGTGTCATGTTGGGATCCTGCCTCTCTACTAATTCATTAACATAACAGAAATAATAAATAATATAATTATAGGACCTCGAAGTAAACAGTGAACACCGAAACTCGGTTCTACACAGTACCATGTTACATAATTATTATCGATAATGTTCCATTACTGTCAAATCCCTTGGGGACCTAGCCATATTTTCCTGGGCAGGCTTAGCCGACCTAAGTGGTTAATATGTAATAAGCAATGTGTGTGAGGTGCCTTGCTCAAGGACACTACATACGTGGCTTGACTGAGTATCGAACCCGGGCCCATTCGATTCTAAATCCGACGTTCTACCACTGGACCACGGACGCCACACAAATGGTGACTAATCAGAATGGGTGCTATTACATCAAAATCAATCATGACATGTTTATTGTGTGCGAGTTTTGCTTTGAAATCGCCTATATGTGGTTCTTAACCCTTTCCTTCATAGAGATTTAGGTTAATATACTATTATATCTCCATACAAACGACATCCATTTAGCTATCATGCAGTTGATAAGTAGTCGCCATATCTATCTCATCTCCCATATATATTACTGGGACTACATGAGGTTCTGGCCATTATTATAGTTTATACAAATTTATTTTAGCTCGATTGCGAAACAAGTTCTTTCAAACTTATATTAATCACTCTCGAGACCTCATTCCTGATGGAATCCATCGCCATGAAGGAGAGAAGAGGCAATGTGGAATTTAAATGCCTTGCCTAAGGGCACAATCGTAACGGCTCCAGCGGGGCTCGAACTCCGGACCTTTCGCACCTGAAGCGAACGCGCATTCACTGCGCTATCACGACTGGCCATTATTATGAACATTGGTTTGACTACTACATTGTCAATGTATGTCGTATTGGTAATGGTGTCAAAATGTGCTTCTATGAGGGGAAGGGTTAATGACCGTATTGCTATGGCCATTGCTCGTATTTTGTTTAGCATGTAAAAGACATATAGGATTAATTCAATTTACTTTCTAATCCCTTAGTATTTTCACCCAGTTTCAATGTTTGATTAAATCTCGGGACCGTTGTCTGCAAATGTTGTATGTCTCTTTTAATCTTTTACGCTATTAAGACATGGATAGTTGCATAGAGCCGTACATTCTGTGAACCATTTAGAACACACCTCTATTTTAGGGTGGAAAAGTGCTTAGCAGAAAAGGGGATTCGTGATATACGTACTTTTCCTTAGCTTGTAGCCCATAACTTGCACCTCGCAGAGCGACAAAGGTGCAGGGATGTCGCGTCGTGTTATCCTAACCCATCGTGCGTGTATCGCATGGTTTGGTTGAATCTTCAATGAGTTTTCCATGCTCCCACTATGATAGTGGATTAGGTTATAAGAAGTGTTTGATATACCAGTGTATAATTCCACATTTCTCAGTCGGTTATCTGAAAGGCATATGTGTCAAATAATGAGTCACACAATACATATGGTACATATTATATTAATATTGCTGCTTCATAGTTCAATTACTTGTGAAGTCATCTAACCGCCGTAGGTTCGAAGTCGACTGAGATGTCGAATTAGTTCATGTGAGAAAGCTATCCAACTTGTTTGCGGAAGACCTGACCGTCAATCATGCTCGATCGTGCATGGTATACTGCTTGTAGGGGCACCAGTAGGGGCACCAGTGGTATTACTCCATATAAACAGCTGGATAATCGCTATATGACCTACTGTGTCGGTGCGAATTTAAACCCCACGAACAAAAACATGTTTGAAGTCAATCAGTAAAATCACAATGGGTAATGTCAATGGGTTGATACCAAAATATAGGTTTAACTAATACATATTTTGACCAAATATTGTCTGCAACAACACAAGCTAACATTTATGTCCAGTTTTATCGGATTGGCTAATCACACAATTAATGCGAGAATACCACGTTTAGCATTGTATTAATATAATTGCCCGTCCAACTTATTTAACAATAAGTAGTATAATATGAACTAAGGCATTGCCTCAATTGGAATTGGGAATCAATCATCAACAGATCCTTTTAAACATGTTAGATACAAATGTGAATATCCAAGGACAGGACGGCCATTAGGTGTACAGCTTTCTGTCCAATACCTTATTTCAATTGTTGTAAATAATCATGTATATGATAGAACATAAATATGTTTAAACTAAATGCATACACTCTAAGAGAACCTATGCTGGACATATTTACTTTGGGGAAGGGGTAGTGTGCGCCACCTAGAGCTTAATCAGTTAGATAAACACAAGTGTTGTGTTTCACTTTCAGCGGCATTGGGCTGGTTCCCATCAGGAGGGGATGTGTTGTAAATGACCAAAACGGGGAAATGAGCGAACGGAAATACCTGTCAGAAGTACTAATCGGATAACCGAACCTTCTTTCAGTCTATCATCCGCATAGTTTCAAAATTGTTCATAATTTTGTCGATGGATTGGACAATGTTGAATTCAAAATATAACTCAGTTTTGTTTTTAATTTTTGATAAGGAAATCTGAAAAATAAAGCTTGGCAGGCACTAATTATGTTAACACACGTGTAAGTCATATTCTACTAAAATGCCTACCATTTTTTCTAGAGGGCTTTTGAGATTGCCGACCAGTCACAAACTACTGCAGAGTCAAAAACCGCCCGAACCTGATATGGTTTTCTGATGTGGCATGCTCCAAAGATGGGTACATACCAAGCCTCTTCACTTTCCTTCAAATCAGGGGATTTCTCAGCGTGCCCATTCCTGAGTAAGCTTGGAACCATAAAGGTAAAGAGTGTTCCTGCTTCATGTGGTTTTTCTGAAGGCTCTTTTCAAGATTACTGTGAACAGCTTGAGATCTATTAGTTGGCACATTGGGACTAGGCTAACGAAGATGCAGTGGAGCAACCCACTTCCCATCATATTCTTTCGAACACTAACTATCCATTGACTTAAGAAAATCACGTTCATCAATGGACAAATAAACTTTGTCATCACAAGGGGTTTTCCGGGAGACTGGGTCAAGCACACATACAGAACTGGCATCGCATGATGTGAAAAGAAAAGGGAGGCCATCATTAAGCATATGGGTTTTGTTGACATTCAACATATCTGTTGCATGAATCTGGCCTAAACATTGCTCACCAATCGCAACCCCACCCATACCTGTGTTACGTTACAACATACGTGTTGTGCAATTGGTGCCCATGGATGACCTTCAACTTGATATTGTATGTGGTGTACCTCTGGTACGTCTCTACCAAGGATAACTAGAATGTCGGCATTCTCATCAAAATATTGGATATAATCAGCAATAGTCATCAAATGATCAAGTTGGGCTCCAAAACTCTATAGAAGTCAGAACTTTGAAATATGTTGTATTTCAAATAGAATGTTTGACTGTCGCGTCTGTTTCTGTCTGTGTATAGGACACAACGTCGAACATGCATACAACGTCGAACAGGTATCGGAAACAACGTAAAAAAGGCATTGGCTCAACGTCGAACAGCTATTGACACAACGTCGTATATGTATCGGACACAACGTCGCACATGTATCGGACACAACGTTGTATATGTATCGGACACAACGTCGTACATGTATCGGACACAACGTCGTATGTGTATCGGACACAACGTCGTGTATGTATCAGACACAACGTCGTACATGTATCAGACACAACGTCGTGCATGTATCAGACACAACGTCGTGCAGGTATCAGACACAATGTCGTGCATTTATCAGACACAACGTCGTGCATGTATCAGACACAACGTCGTATATGTATCGGACACAACATCGTGCAGTTATCGGACACAACATCGTGCAGTTATCGGAAACAACGTCGTACAGGTATCGGACACAACGTCGTACAGCTATCGGACACTACGCCGTACATCTATCAGACACAACGTCGTGCATGTATCGGAAATTGATTATTGATATAACGATCAGATAATTCGAATAAATAAAAAGGTGACACGCCCGATTATATAATTTTAGAATATATGGAATTATTCTGAACATTTCATCGGAGATTCCGAAAATGCATAAGGAAAGCAATACTAAGAATAGAAAATGCCTAGATAATGTAATTCCTATTACATAGTACCCCCTTGCAGTAGACTATTTCAATTAATAAACTTAGCGGTACAAATGTCTGTAGACAAGTTCTATCACATTGCTGATACAGCACCACGTGAATCATCACTAAATGGTATTCATATAAACGTGCGGTGATATCTCATCATTTCTATGCAATTACTATTAGGAATAATATGAATAAACCTACTTATAATCGGCAGCTTCACGCGATTACCTCTATCGAATAGTAGGATTAAATAATAAGCAAATGCTAACTGAAATTCCAATTTTCACTTTTCCTACTTAATATTCTAATTATTGCGGAATAATGTGTACTAGCAGTGATTATATGTATACGTGCATTGTATTGCTTCTTATGATGTATACGTGTAAGCATGCATTGTATTGTTTTTTACGATGTATACGTGTAAGCATGCATGTTATTGCTTCGTACGATGTATACGTGTAAGCATGCATGTTATTGTTTCTTACGATGTATACGTGTAAGCATGCATGTTATTGCTTCGTACGATGTATACGTGTACGCATGCATTGTATTGTTTCTTACGATGTATACGTGTAAGCATGCATGTTATTGCTTCGTACGATGTATACGGGTAAGCATGCATTGTATTGTTTCTTACGATGTATACGGGTAAGCATGCATTGTATTGCTACTTACGATGTATACGTGTAAGCATGCATTGTATTGTTTCTTACGATGTATACGTGTAAGCATGCATTGTATTGCTTCTTACGATGTAGTGTTGCTTTAAGCATGTTGCACTGAACAATATTACAAAATAAAACGACACTTACGGCAACACGAATCAATTCTTTTAAATATGATCACGTGGTCTATGACATAAACAACACCAAGATCAACTTCCCAATATGGGTCAATTATGGTCTGTGTCATGGAGCACGAACCGGCCGCAATCAATTGTGAGAGCCCACCATCCACAGCTCGATATGCTTCTCCACCACCATTAATATTATCATCAGTTTGAAATGCTTGTTTGCCAAGAGCCACATTTTCCAGCTCTGAAACAGACAATAGCGAAGACGTACATATGACGTACATATGATGTAGATTAAAGAAATTTAGAAAAAAAGAAAACACAACACATCTACGGAAGTTAGACAACTTGAAGAGACTCCTATATCGTATCTAGTGTCAGTGCAACATAATTTCGTTCCCCCTGGTGGAGATCACGGGTTTCTGGTTTCATTGTAAATTTACAGTATTAGCTGTGCCAGGTATCTGTTACAATGGAAACCGAACAGAACGACGATACACTAAGAATTTCTATAATGCTACACATTACAATATATTCTTGTCAATTATTTTCATTCATAGTCATTCATTATTGTTCATGGAGTTACACATATCTTATAGCAACTAGTCTGCGACATTAAGCATGAGCACGATTTGACACTGACAGTTCAAACACGTGTTATTGTTTATTGGACAGTTTCTACAGATTTCCTACAGGTGTTCCTACTATAGAAATCAATTGGAGTGAACTCGTCGCTGATCACCCAGACCACAGACATTTGACCGAATTCACACACATGTTTGTCATTTCTTTTCATTCATAGTCATTCATTATTTTTCATAGATGTACACATATCTTATAAAAACTTTTCTGTGACATTGTCATAGCTCTGGAAATGTCCGTTTATGTCAAATTGTGGAGTTATGGCGCATTGTGTAGTTAGTTTAGTATCAATAACACTTGATAAAGTAATAGTTCAATACAATATATTGCTATGCCATACATCTAGGATGGTATGGAACGAATATAGTTCCTGAATCTTAAGGATGAGAATGAAACAATATACAGCTTTCATTGTTACACCTTAAAATACATTGACCTACGAAACAGTTTCTTATTTAAAGTTTAAACCTTATTTATTTTACAACGATTGCGAATCAAGTTCCAACAACTTATATTAATCACTCTCGTTGGTGCAGATGAAAGCGTATATGTGGTCATTCGTGTGGGAGGAAACCGGAAAACCCACCTGTCCGATCTGTCGACCACCGTACCATCTCAATACTTCCCTGTTCGAGGATCGAACCCGGGTTACATTGGTGAGAAGCGAGCGCGCTAACCACTGGGCTAATCGGACATCCTTGTTTATTCTTTTTTAAAGAAGCACTATATCGTATGG
>CM026402.1:10536266-10590479 GCA_014843695.1 Archivesica marissinica | reverse complement strand
ATAATTACTACAATGGGTGTTTGACGGCCCACGGTGGTGGAGCCTCAAAGGTCTGAAGAGGAGGAGTGTAGTGATGGTGGGGTTAGACGGCCGACTGGTTAGCTCAGTCTGTAGAGCGTCGTACTAGAGTTTAGGGGGTCGTGGGTCCGAGCCCCACATCGGACACACATTTTACCCTTAGAAATACTACACAATTATTTGGACTAATGCAAGATCTATCTATTCTATAAGGTAATAAATATATTTACCAATACAAAGGAACAGTAAGTGCTTCTAACTGTTCTAAAATTATATTTATTGTGTCAAAAATAAAGCAGCTGTTTTCATGCTAGGATGTCAACACCTACCAGCATCATGCATGCATGACTTCTCTTGGACTTCCCCATGAGGGGGTGGGGTATTTTTATATTAGATTTAGAATACTATCACTAGCCTTCCTTCTTCCCGCATTCATTTCACGTGATAGTCTAACAGTTCTAATTTAAAACATTCTGTAAAACAAATTAATTGTAACTGCATATAACCATTGTCGAGAGGTAAACGTGAATATTTAGGATACTTACAACGTAACATCTTTATCTCAACCAGCTTTACAAAATGTCGGCGCATGCGCAAATACGTCGAGTGTGAAATTACCAAAAAGAGAAAAATGGCCGAAATAGAGAAAACGAAGCACACGTATAAAAAGTGCTAGGTAATTGACGTCAAATGGGACTTATCAAGATGACAAGTTTATTACATAATTTATACAAAAGTACGCGATTTTAACCGGTTTTATATTCTAGACAACTGAGGACGTCCTCAGTATGACAACAAGTCCTCAGTTGTTGCTGTTCATACTAATGGGTGTCCTCATTGTCATATGCAAGTAAAACGTGCGTGCGTGCGTGCGTGCGTGCGTGCGTGCGTGCGTGCGTGCGTGCGTGCGTGCGTGCGTGCGTGCGTGCGTGCGTGCGTGCGTGCGTGCGTGCGTGCGTGCGTGCGTGCGTGCGTGCGTGCGTGCGTGCGTGCGTGCGTGCGTGCGTGCGTGCGTGCGTGCGTGCGTGCGGGTGCGGCGTGCGTGCGTGCGTGCGTGCGTGCGTGCTGCGTGCGTGCGTGCGTGCGTGCGTGCGTGCGGTGTCGTGCGTGCGTGCGTGCGTGCGTGCGTGCGTGCGGTGCGTGCGTGCGTGCGTGCGTGCGTGGCGTGCGTGCGTGCGTGCGTGCGTGGCGTGCGTGCGTGCGTGCGTGCGTGCGTGCGTTGCGTGCGTGCGTGCGTGCGTGCGTGCGTGCGTGCGTGCGTGCGTGCGTGCGTGCGTGCGTGCGGCGTGCGTGCGTGCGTGCGTGCGTGCGTGCGTGCGTGCGTGCGGGTGCGTGCGTGCGTGCGGCGTGCGGTGCGTGCGGTGCGTGCGTGCGTGCGTGCGTGCGTGCGTGCGGCGTGCGTGCGTGCGTGCGTGCGTGCGTGCGTGCGTGCGTGCGTGCGTGCGTGCGTGCGTGCGTGCGTGCGTGCGTGCGTGCGTGCGTGCGTGCGTGCGTGCGTGCGTGCGTGCGTGCGTGCGTGCGTGCGTGCGTGCGTGCGTGCGTGCGTGCGTGCGTGCGTGCGTGCGTGCGTGCGTGCGTGCGTGCGTGCGTGCGTGCGTGCGTGCGTGCGTGCGTGCGTGCGTGCGTGCGTGCGTGCGTGCGTGCGTGCGTGCGTGCGTGCGTGCGTGCGTGCGTGCGTGCGTGCGTGCGTGCGTGCGTGCGTGTGTGTGCTTGCGTGCGTGCGTGCGTGCGTGCGTGCGTGCGTGCGTGCGTGCGTGCGTGCGTGCGTGCGTGCGTGCGTGCGTGCGTGCGTGCGTGCGTGCGTGCGTGCGTGCGTGCGTGCGTGCGTGCGTGCGTGCGTTGCATTATCCATTGTAAGCGTTTAATTATAGAATGCTTTGTTCTAAGGATTCCTTTAAATTATTAATGAATGTGTTTCCTGTTCATTCATCCCATAATTAACAAGTTAAATTTTGGGCTATATCGCCGGCGGGCAGTTTACCTAACAACACCTTTCCTGGACAGTTATATGTTATATTTTGGGTTTTACGCTTGCATCAGCACCATTTTGGGTCATATCGCCGGCAGGCAGTTTACCTAAAAACGCCTTTCCTGGGCAGGCTCCAGCGGTTAACCAGTTATGCTTGGTGCATCAACCTCCCACAGTCTAAGTGGGGCTCAATCCCATGACCAGCAGTGATGATATGTTACAGTGATATACAAGTCAGCGACCTAAACTATGGCACAACATTATGAATATATGATAGACGTTAAATGAACAAGATGGAATCGACAAACAAATGTCTATTGATACTACACACCATTCACCAGTGATTAACAAACAGACGTGGAACAACAGTAGCAGCACAACGTGTATGCACTTACATTCAGCCTGCTTTCAGCAGTGTTTCCACCGGTCTCGGATCGTTTCGCACTAAATACATGTTCGCACCGGGTCATTGACGTCGCAGGAAATATTATAGATCGACCCGGGGCGAACTTGCAACTAGGGCGGAACGTGTATTTGGGGCGAAACGACCCGGGACCGTGTCCACCATGCTCCATTTGTTGTCTTAAATCTTAATATTTAGTACTCAATATATCGTTAGTTAACACTTTATTCCTTTCTAATGACACATTGAATGTTGTTATTATTTTAATGAGTATAATGTATGTGTCTATTACTGTAAACTAGGGATGGCAACGAATATTCGAAAAATTAGCCAGTATTCGAATATACGGAAAACATATTATATAATTTGCGAATAAAATATGCAATAAACTGTCAGCTACGTTGTTTTCTTTTGAAACCATCATAAAACATTCCAATACAAAAGAAATCACGCTAGGATGTGTGAAAAAAACATGTTAATTGACACTCTGCCATGTAATCGGATATTTACAGTAGGTGCTAAGGTAGGTAGCGTTTAATTATGATGTCAAAACTGTTTAGACGAGAAAATTCGTTGGAAATATTACAGACACTTTGCAACAACATCCACACCTATGTATCTTAATATTTTAATTAACTGCTAAATATTACCAAAAAGTATGATTTTTATTATAATAATTATTGTTCTCTAAATACCAATTTGAGTGATTTTGAGTTTTTGATAGTAAATTCGCTATTCGTTGCCACCCCCCCCTACTTTAAACATTATTTATTTATTACATATCCGCAAATAGCCATATGTCTAGTTTTATTTGTTTTGTAAAAACACCGACACTAGACAATGTTTGAATTGAATGAGAGACACCGGTCAGTTACTGCCCCTGAATAATCCGGTTAAAGGTAGAGTTGTCCTATTTTACGTGTTTGCTCTGTTCTTATCACTGTTTCCTTTGCACAACATGCTAGCAATGTTATTCCACTATCGCTTCGTATGAATATTAAATTACTATAGAGTTTATTTATTATAGTGTCACCCCCAATATAAACGGCCAACATGAGACACCTCTTATTATGAACATCAGTACTCCCCGAATCCTGTTTATATACCAGGCGCCAGGCTGGTAGGCAATCGGTAACCATTATCTAACTAGCTGGCGGCTCAACAACCGGTCATATCAGAACGAACCCCTGGCGAGGTTCGAACCTTCGACCCCCCGCTCCGTAGGCGGACGCCTTAAACACTAGGTCACGGAGACTATATCTCGACACATCTCCTACTGTATATGCAATGTGTACTTATGTGTATGACAATGATGTCTGGTATTTATACCGCAACATCTGGTTACGGAACAACAGTAAAAACAAAGGATTCCAACTAAATGGACCAATATACATATTGGGATAAATCAGACTTGTATCTGCTAAGGGAGGTAATAGAACATTAGATATGTCTGTCATTGGATTGGGACCGGCAGCATAATTACATCGTCATATTACGGCAAGAACAACGGTGTTTATCATTACCAACTTTCACAGCTAATGTACAGATACTTCAACAGCTCAAAAATGCCTGTTTCCATGTTCTATGTTAGGTCTTAGGAAGTAGTGTACTTAGCGACATACAGAGCTGTTTGTTCATCAAATGGAGCACTTTCTGAATCGGAATTAAGCAAGTCACACATCATGGAATCTAAGTGAAGATTAACACCAATGCATCCGGGTGTTTGTAAGCAATGTCGGCAACAATCTACTTTAGACTTTGACTTGGCACTGCTACTGCTAATCAATCCTCCAGATCCTGTCATACTATCCGAGTGCACATACAGTACTGCAAATATAAATAATACACATTGCACTTTATATGCACGATACATGACAGTCTAAAGGATGTGACACGAACTATTAACAAAAATAGACGGATCTGTAGTCCAGTGGTAACACGCTGGACTGGTAATCCAGGGATCGCAGGTTCGATCCCCCGTCTTACCCTAATAAAATTAATAGTCTTTCAGGTGGGGCTTTAAACCGAGGTCTCGTGTCGGTACTTTACACCGTGCACGTAAAAGAACCAGAGGAGGCTATGGAATGGGTTTCTGTCTGTATCATTGTACTATCCTCTAAACATCTAAGATGACTAATCTCTTCAGTAGGCGTCGCTCATATGGGCAACCGGTAACGACGATAAATAAACGTAAAACACACATTAACAAAATCAGTTAACGAATGGTGTAATACAGCACCATCACGTTGTAGCGTATTGTCGCTGGGGGTTCCATCTGTGCCTATGACGACGTCAATGCTAGTTCGCCAATGTTTTATGAATAAGTGATTTTCAGAGGGTTTTGTTTGGAGAGGAAGCACGATTCATTGATGTGTATTTTTTCGGACATATTGCATGTGGTTGTGTGAGTATAGGAGGGTGGTTAACATGGTTTGCTTAATGCTTACTGATTGATAAAGGGGATTGCTAGGTTACACTAAGCTTATCAAGAGGACATTGATCTGATAAATGGGAATCTATGTTGTGCAATAAAAAATGAAATGGAAGCCAGTATACCTAAACGCTGTCAGGCAAACAGGACTAATAATCGTTTAAGACATAGGAAACCCTACTGGAATGACGATCTGCAAGCATTGTGGAATTCTATGAGAACAAAAGAAATATATTTCCTTAAATGTCGCTCAAGTAAACGCGTGAAATCTTGCCTACGCATGAAATACATAAATTCTAGAAATGAATTTGATAAATGTTTGAAACAGACCGAACGTGCGTACAGACGATCCCAAGCGATGGGTATTGAGGCAATGACGACAACGAACCCTAATGATTTCTGGCGGAAGATACAAAACCTTGGACCACGTAAAGACAAAAGCATTCCGATTGAGGTAGTTGACAGTGATGGAAATATTATACAAGATGAACAGTTAGTCTTTGAGAGATGGAAAAATGACTTTTATAACCTGTACAACTGCAACGAAACTGAGGATTTCAACGAAACTCATTATGATCGAGCAAAGATTCATAGGGTGTTACTGGAAAATAACATGAATTATCCACTGTATGAACCTAACACTGAACAGATCTCTAATATTACATTAGAAGAAATCACAATTATTGTGCAGAAAGGGAGTAACGGATCCGCGTGTGGTATCGACGAAATACCATACGATGTGATGAAAAATCCAGCAATCATTGTGACATTACAACACTTGTTCCAACTTATTTTTGATAGCAGTACTATCCCGTCTTTGTGGCGAAAGGCAATTATATGCCCTCTACTGAAAGACCCAAATTCCGACAAACGTGTTCCTATGCACTACTGTGGAATCAGCCTATTGTCTTGTATTAGCAAATTGTACACGTCATTTCTCAACAAACGTCTCTCAGGATACCTAGAAAATAACGACATTCTTGTTGACGAACAAAACGGTTTCCGGAAAAAACGCTCGTGTGAAGACCATGTATTCACATTAAATAGTGTAATACGGAACAATAAAACTGTTTATACGGCATACATTGACCTGAAACGCTGCTTTGATTACATCGATAGAGACATGTTACTCTACAAACTGATGTTAAATAACATAGATGGTAAACTGTATAATTCCATTAAGAACATCTACACTAGTTCAGTATCTTGCGTACGTATAAACAACAAAGTTACAGACTGGTTCAACTGCTTCACGGGCGTCAAGCAAGGATGCAATTTGTCACCGACATTGTTTTCTGTGTTCGCAAACGACCTAGTTAAGAAAATTAACGACCTTGACCTTGGTATCATAGTTGGCGACATTAAGCTCTCACTGTTAATGTACGCTGACGATATAGTCTTAATGGCAGACACTGAGGAGAAATTACAATACATGTTAGATACTGTACATGAATGGTGCAAACGTTGGAGGGTCCTGGTTAATACAAATAAGTCAAAATGCATGCATTTTCAAAGAGGCCGTGCACCACGGAGTGAATACCCATTTAATATCGGAAGTAATACTTTAGAAACTGTGGACAGATATAAATACCTCGGAGTCATATTCCATGACAAAATTGACTTCACGTACAATTGCGAAGCCCTGGGGAAAGGAGCTGGACGTGCACT
Source organism: Archivesica marissinica (assembly GCA_014843695.1). Taxonomy (NCBI): domain Eukaryota; kingdom Metazoa; phylum Mollusca; class Bivalvia; order Venerida; family Vesicomyidae; genus Archivesica; species Archivesica marissinica. The sequence goes on along the minus strand of CM026402.1, from coordinate 10,583,990 downwards.
AGGTGGAATCATCAATAAAATACACCACCTGAAAGACATCGGCTTCAAATCATACGAAATATTGTATAAATCTTGTGTTGTACCGATACCTGACTACTGTTCTTCAGTATGGGGTATAAGAAATTCCAACACCTAGACAATGTCCAAAACAGAGCAATGAGATACTTCCTCGGTATCCATCGTTTTACGCCTATCCTTGCGATGGTTGGTGACACTGGATGGATGCCAAGTGTATATAGACGATGGGGGAACATGCTTCGTATGTGGAACAGGCTCATTTCTATGGATGAAAGGCGGATTACTAAACAAGTGTTTAATGCGGATTATTTGCAGTGCAACAATAACTGGTCATTTGACATCAAACACTTTGGGATTAACGGCACATTTTGACAACAAAACAGTCATTAACTTGTCGCATGTGAATGCGTTATTAACAGAATATTACTCTTCTGTCTGGTCGGAAGGTGTCCAAAGTGTTTCCAAACTGAGAACCTATAGATTATTTAAAGATAACTTCAAGAGCGAGGATTATGTTGCATTAAACTTAAATAAGAATGAGCGCTCTATACTCTGTCAATTCAGAACTGGTATATTACCACTCAGAATTGAGACAGGAAGATATGTCGGGGAACCACCTGACCAGAGACTATGTAAAATGTGTATGTCGAATTTAGTTGAAGATGAGAAACACTTCTTATTCGATTGTGAACTATACAGTGAGTTACGAACAAATGATTTCAGAGAACTATTTACGGACAATGCTCACTTAGATATAAATGCGAAATTATCACATATAATGCCCATGTATCCCAGACGACTAGCTAAATTCCTGGTTCCCTAAATGTTTGCATCCAAAGAGTAGCAAGTTAGTGTTAAAAAGCTAACTTCGTTACTACGACAATTTCATAATAGCTTATAGTTCATCATCAGCCTATTAGAATAACCTAATAGTTTTGATTCATTATTAGAAATTCTTATCAGGCTTTTGCATTATATAAATGTCCTAATATCCTCGCTTCATATTTCGTTTCTTTGTAAGCTGGATGATGGGTTGTTTAACAAAAATAATAAGACTTTTGATACTTCTTCTAAAATACTAGACTTCTAAAAGATTAGTGTAATGATTTATAAAATAATTATGTTAAACGAAGTTCCTGACTTCATGGTAATAAAAACCAGTTCATCTTCTTTCACATGCATATTATAAATTGCAATGTTATTGAAATCTGTAATTGCACATGCATATTATAAATTTCAATATTGTTATATTGTATACTGTTTTGATATAATGTGTACATACTGTATATATTGATATAAAATAAACGAAGCCGCTGAGCTTCACAAAAAAAAAAGTTAGTGTTTAGTGGCTGATATGGTATTGTGTCACGGAATAAGCAAATTATTTTATCACCAAATTGAATACAACGGAAAAAGTAGTAATCTGCGTTTTCAATAACACTTGATCCGTCATATTAGTCGCTAAAACCACATTACAGAACAAGCGTTTGTTTCTGACGTATGCATTATGTGCATTGTTATGTGTAATGATAACCAGAATGACCACATGTACGCTTTCATCCGCGCCAACGAGAGTGATTAATACAAGTTGTTAAAATTTGCTTCCCAATCTTTGTAAAATAAATAAAGTCTAAGCTTAAAATTAATGATAACATTAAACGGATTGTGACAAGACATCAATATAATTATTGCATTCCTCTACAACGTCAAAGGAAACACCACCATGAATAAGAAACACTGCATAATCTACTATTAATTTGGAGGTTTCAAATTGCAATCGGGATGCAAAGTCACCAAATGGTTAATCGTAGTCGAGTCGATCAATACATAATTGATATATATTACAGACGACATATCGAGAGTTCCATGCACGCCCTATTAAGTTACTTATTAAATCACAAGCCACAATAGCATCCATAATTGCACTTAATACGTCCTCTAATTCACTAACATTCATTTATGGAATAAATCCAAAGATTCTATAAGTTTACCCATGATCAAGGCGTTCCATCATTGTGTAGGTTAATGGTTGACATTGTGTGCATTGTTATGTGTAATGATAACCAGAATGACCACATTTACGCTTTCATCCTCGCCAACGAGAGTGATTAATATAAGTTGTTAAAATTTGCTTCGCAATCGTTGTAAAATAAATAAAGTCTAAGCTTAACATTAATGATAACATTAAACGGATTGTGACAAGGCATCAATATAATTATTGCATTCCTCTACAACGTCAAAGGAAACACCACCATGATTAAGAAACACTGCATAATCTACTATTGATTTGGAGGTTTCAAATTGCAATCGGGATGCAAAGTCACCAAATGGTTAATCGTAGTCGAGTCGATCAATACATAATTGATATATATTATAGACGACATATCGAGAGTTCCATGCACGTCCTATTAAGTTACTTATTAAATCACAAGCCACAATAGCATCCAAAGATTCGATAAGTTTACCCATGATCAAGGCGTTCCATCATTGTGTAGGTTAATGGTTGACATTGTCACTGAACCTTATCATGAATGTAACTCTGCAATAGCGGTGCACATAGACAGTTTCGTTTGAAAGTGACTCGTACCCTCAATGTAGAACTTGAAACGGGGAAATAAATGTATTCAGGTATCACAGCAAAATCAATAGTATGCCTTTCAAGTAGAGACGACAAAGTGGACGGCATGAGGACTCTAACATTATATGAATGCATTTTATATATGTTTGGTATTGCCAATATGATAATATTAATAAAAACATGAACAGACAATTAATGTTATTATGCTTCAACTATAATATATGTTTTTGTAAAACAATATTATCAGTTAATTAACATGATTTCGTTCAAATTACATGTATTATACCGCAACATCTTGTTAGGAAACAACAGTAAAAACAAAGGATTCCAACTAAAATTACCTATTTATATTTTGGGATAAATCAGATTTATCTGCCAAGGGAGGTAACAGAAAATTAGAGTTGTCTCTCATTGATATTAGATATAAGTAGATTTCGTTGAACTATACATATATATTTCTTATTTCCCCTCAATACATGCCTAAAGATGCATACTTATAAATAGACTTTCAAAATCTTCCGAGGTAAATGCCCCGACCCCCTTTCTAAATGGTGGTTACCTATATATCAAGCCCAGGCTACGTCCCTGATTACTTCTTCGTCGTCGGCTTTATGAAAATTGTGTGTGCGGTTATAGTGTATCACATTTATGCTTAAGCTCGATTGCGAAACAAGTTCTTACAACTTATATTAATCACTCTCGAGACCTCATTCCTAATGGAATCCATCGCCACGAGGGAGAGTGAAGAGGCAATGTGGAATTTAAATGCCTTACCTAAGGGCACAATTGTAACGGCTTCAGCGGGGCGCGAACTCGGGTCGTTCATACCTGAAACTAACGCACTATCACGAGTTCCACAGTAATTGTCCATAACATTTGAGGGCTTATTTGGTTCACAATTGCATGATATCCTTTATAACAACAACAACAACAGCAACAATACTTCATTGCATAAAACATAGTCATATGCTTATAGCAAATACACATTATATATGAGTAGACAGTCATGGATTTTCAGAGAAGTGCTTAACAAATACAAATAATTGTAATTGTGTAATGAAGTTACTTTCTTAGTAAATTTGCAAAGTAAATTAAATTGGACAGTTTTTGATAATAATTCTTTTGATTCGGCTGTTAAAAGTTGGTCAATTTTTTGTAACGTAGGCCAGGTATAGTAATATCTTTTTAAATACTTGTGTCTTAAGTCAGTATAATTAGGGCATATTAGGAGAAAATGAAATTCACTTTCTATCATATTCATATTGCATTGAGTACATAGTCGTTGGTGCCTAGGTAAATTTAAGTAACGTCCCTTTTCTATAAAAAGATCATGTGATGATGTTCTAAATTTAGTTAGTGCTGTTATGATAATTTAACCTAATACGCCTTTTTAACAAACGCATGGTTACATAGAACAATACATTAACCTAATACGCCTTTCGAACAAACGCATGGTTGCATAGAACAATACATTAACCTAATACGCCTTTTTAGCAAACGCATGGTTGCATAGAACAATACATTAACCTAATACGCCTTTTTAACAAACGCATGGTTGCATAGAACAATACATTAATTTAACCTAATACGCCTTTTTAACAAACGCATGGTTGCATAGAACAATACATTATGTGAGCTAGTCTAAAATATCTTTTATAATGATGAATATTATATATTTTTAAACAAATGATGTTCCTGTAAAAATGTTTGTTTAATCCATATAATTATATTTATACAATGTATTAGTTTTACCAACTAAGTCATTGATTTACTAGGTTAATATTCTTTATTGCTAAGGACATTTGTCTTACCCACATAATTTAGTTATGTTTTAATATGTTTCGGCATTTATCCAAGAAACAAACTAATAATAAATAAATATGCATACTATTATCAGGGATTCAAATTGTATAGATGTTACCATTATATTATGTTATATATAGTCGGTTAAAAAGCTCACTCAGAGCTTGTGTTGTATTGTTGCTATATTGCCGACTCAAAATAAAATGTATCTTATCTTGTCTGAACATCTAAGAACAATTGATTGCAGACGGTTCTGTAGTCCAGTGGTAACACGCTGGACTGGTATTCCAGGGATCGCAGGTTTGATCCCCCGTCTGACCATAATAAAATTACAAGTCTTTCAGATGGGACATTAAACCTAGGTCTCGTGTCAGTCCTTTACATCGTGCACGTAAAATAACCAGAAGTGACACTGGAATGGGAATCTCTCTGTATCACTGCACTATCCTCCAAATTTCTAAAATAACTAATCTCTTCAGGAGGCGTCACTATTATGGGAAACCGGTAGCGACGATAAATAAACGTAAAACACACATAGGCTGGAGAAATGTTTAGAAAATGATACCAGACATACGTACGAGTTCTTAGCTTGTAGCCCATGACTTGCACCTCGCACAGCGATAAAGTTTCATCGACACTGTTTTCGTGTTATTCTAAACCATCGTGCATGTATCGTATGGTCAGGTTGGATGCATGCTGGACTGCTGATATTCCCAGCATAGTAGATGATTAGGTTATAAGAAGTTTGTGATAGACCAGTGTATAACTCCACATCTCTCAGTCCGTCACCTGAAATGTAGAGTATACATAATTATTTATCACATGACTTTGTCATATCATATTTTATTTCTTATTTTTTTCTAATATTTTTATTTCAATCGTTATTACATGAATATACATTACAGTATTCACAAACTTACAAACGCTATATTATAACTAGATTGTTTACGTTTATTTATCGTCGCTACCGGTTTCCCATATGAGAGACGTCTCAAACTGTGTGTTTTACGTTTATACATAATACGTTTATTGTATGTGATTTATTCAATGAGAGTGTGTTTTACGTTTATTTATCGTCGCTACCGGTTGCCCATATGAGCCACACCTCCTGAAGAGATTAGTAATTTTATAGTTTGGAGGATAGTGCAATGATACAGACAGAGACCCATTCCAGAGTACCCTCTGGTTCTTTTACGTGCACGGTGTACAACACTGACACGAGACCTCGGTTTAAAGTCCCACCTGAAAGACTGTTAATTGTATTAGGTTCAGAAGGGGAATCAAACCTGTGATCCCTGGATTATCAGTCCAGCGTGTTAACAGCCTCAAACTGTATTACCCAATGCATGTATATATGTATGTACAGTGAACCACTGGACTACATATCCGTCTGTTTCTCTGTCTAAACAGTTTTGACATCAGTACCTACATTAACACCTACTGTAATTATCCGATTACATGGCAGAGTGTCAATTAACACCTGCCATGGATGCGACCACAACATGGTTTATTCGTACATCATGTGGTGATTTCTTTCTTTTTTTACATTTATTTATCGTCGCTACCGGTTGCCCTTATGAGCGACGCCTCCTGAAGAGATAAGTTATTTTAGATGTTTGAAGGATGGTACATGATACAGACAGAGACCCATTCCAGAATCTCCTCTGGTTCTTTTACGTGCACGGTGTAAAGACCTCGGTTTAACGTCCCATCTGAAAGACTGTTAATCTTATTAGGGTCAGACGGGGGATCGAACCTGCGATCCCTGGATTACCAGTCTAACGTGTTACCACTGGACTACAGATCCGTCTGTATGTGGTGATTTCTTTTGTATTGGAAGGTTTTATGATGGTTTCAAAAGAAAACAAAGTATCTGATTTTATGACAGTTTATTTCATTTTTGCAAATATGATATATTTTCCGAATATTCGAGTACTGGAAAGTATTAGAATATTCAGACATCTAAGCGAATATCCGTTGATATCAATATTTAAAAAAACATTATTATATGATTAAAAGTTTTCATAAGAGTTCTAATGAGTGAAGATAAAGTAGATAGTAGCTATAAGACTAAGTGAGGAGACATATAGTAGGGGGGGGGAGTTGAGAGTTAAAACTGTTACAGCAATTACTTGAAAAGCTCTGCTTCCGGTTTAATCCTTTCCTAAGTATATACTATTAGCTACTTACTTCTTTTGTGTACATGTATTGTTTTGTGAATGTATATACTAGTGGAATAAATATGTTTAAACCAATTACTTTATGATGTGTTGTACCAAAACGCAAACTTGTCAAATTAGCTAAATATATATATATGTATTTAGCAACAAGTACAATAAATGATATTAGTTAACTAAATGAATGTTATTACTTGTAAAATATTGATTTGTGAGACATTGAATACCAATTATATTGTTAAACAACAATATATTTCGTACATGTTATTGCTATGCTTTCTCAAACCTTATATATATCATGCTGTTCTGTAACCTGTGTATGTAACCGCCAATCAAGTTTCTTGGCGATGTACATGTATATGTGTATGACAATACAAACTTTGACTTGACTTGTATTAGTACCATACATGCATAACCGAATTCTCTCTATTTTTTTACTTAGAGTACTGTAAACCCTTCATTGTTGTTCATGGATTATAAGTTTGTTATTGTTTATAGCTATTGGTTTTTCTATATTGTTTACTTACATGCTTAGGTATTGCATAAAGTCCACATGTCTAGACTCCATGCTCCTCTAGTGTGCATGTGCAAATACAATAGTTTAACTTTTAATAACTTTTAATAATATTTTATTGCATTTATTCATACAATACATTACATATATACATACACTACTAAGAACAAATCAGAGATTAATATGTAATTATATGATTGCAGTATACGATACATATGTTTTGTTTAGGGAAAAAAGCAAATGGGTTGGGCTACAAGTTATAACAACATTATTTACAGCCCTCCCCGTAAAATAGTTTCTTACTATATAATGCATAAATTTAAAAACAGTCATTTCGAGTCGTATTGTCCAAATCATATTTAGTTTAAACATATTTCATTTCCCAATAGTATACATATTGAACAATGTGGAAGTTGTAATAGCGCAGTGGATGCGCAGTCGCTTCAGGTGCGAAAGGTCCGGAGTTCGAGCCCCGCTGGAGCCGTTACGATTGTGCGCTTAGGCAAGGCATTTAAATTCCACATTGCCTCTTCTCTCTCCCTCGTGTCGATGGATTCCATCAGGAATGAGGTCTCGAGAGTGATTAATATAAAGAGTGATTAATATAAGTTGTAATAACTTGTTTCGTAATAGAGCTAAAATATATTTGTATAAACTATTGAACAAAATACAGAAAAGGGATTAGAATGAAAGACAGAGTCTTATATAATCCTTCTCGTATCATATTTGAAACAAGTCAACATTATTTACGATGATGATTCCGTTTATTTACCCTCACCGCCGGTAAACCATATAGGCGAGCATACATTATTTACAATATATCTGTCATTTCTTATATGTACACATGCGTAGCCGGAACTGATTCTCATTGATTGAGAGATGATAAGATAAAATTACGATTTAAGAGAAGTATCGTCAGCAAATACAACACTGTTTAAAACATAAATATAATTATAGTGACGTCATGACAATTTACGATGACATTTAGCGCTTAAATGAAAGTAGCAACATTATTTATTAAAACGAGCACACTATGTAATACAATTTATCATAAAAAGGATCTTACACGCGTGATGGTTTCATACCATATTTTATGAAACTCGTTTTCGAATGTTGCTAATAAGCTCGCCAAAAGGCTCTCTTAATAGGAACATTCCAAAACTCATAAAAGATTGTATGAAATCCCAACTCATGCAAGATCCTATATATCTCACTAATGTATAGCTACACAACGGACATAACAAACTAATGATTATTGACTTCAAAATCAGAACATTCGAATAAATAAAATGGTTTCACTCCTGGTTATAACATTTTAAATTGTTTATGAAATGTGCGTGTATATCGATATATAAAATGATTACACATTGTGATTTCTTATTCCATAGCATACACACCCACATTATTTGCCACAGAAACTGGGTATTTCAACTAATAAAGAAACGTCGCATACGACGTGTTATGAATACAGATGAGTTATCAATAATGGCAAAGAGTTTCGTACACATTTACAGTTATATCTCACAATTTAAACCTACACATACTTATTGTCGGAGTAAGCTGCATTAGCATACATCTAAGCGACCGTATCACGATATTACCTCCGTTGTATAGTAGGATTGAGAAATAAGCACATTTCCCTTTCGCGTCGTGTTTACCGTTTCGTAAATTCCTACTTTCACTGTTGCGAGTTTTGTTACGATGTGGACTCGGCGAGGCTCTATGGACGTAATCACAGCAACAACAAAGTCTTAATAGTATTTAATTACATCTAAGAGCCGACATTATAACCAACACATAGACGCTAGTCTCAATAGTAACCAACCAGGCTCTCTCCCTGCCAAAGCTGTCCAAGATGGTTTTATATACAATTGTGAGGAGAGCTATAAGATCTGCCCACAATTCTTTTAACTAATCAAATTCATTTAGCTTTTCAATTGTTGACAATTTGGCATGGAATATCAAATAGACTTGACCACACGATCATGCGTTTCCATGACCCTGTAACCCTGTCCGTGTCTACTGCCAGAGAGAGTGCAACACCTCTGCAAACCATGCATTAATGCCGGCTTGCACCAGTCAATTCAGTGTGTGTACGCTGCTTAGTAAGCACTATATCACCACATGTCTGGCGAAATCCCATATGATGGTCGCGTGATCCAAACAATGGAATTCCTCCATCCATGTTATCAAGTGCAGACATGTATATCAGATGTTCCCAACAAAGGACACACACACACACTGAAAAGACTGTTGACCTATAATATAATCATACATGGTTAAATAATTAAATTAAGAGAGTCATCAAAACATAAGGTAATTAATCACTACACATGTATATAGGCGCTAGGCAAAAGGTAATTATGTTACAGTTTGAAGATCGCATAATTCTCGTTTACTCATGAACATTAAGAATTCAAATAATTACGGAAGAACGTGTAATAACAATTATATTGATACGGGCACAGATGCATTGTTTAGCTTTTTGTGATGTAATATCGCTTTAAGCAAATTTAAGCATTGAACGCTGTCCTCAATAAGAACACAAAAAGACACGTACTGCAACAAGGATCACTTCTTTCATATATGAGCACGTGGTCTATGACATATACAACTCCAAGGTTAACTTCGCAATATGAGCCAGCTGTAGACTCTGTCAGGGTGCATGAACCGTCAGCCCAATATTGTGAGAGCCCACCATCCACCGCTAGACGCGCTTCTCCACCACCATCATTAGTATCATCAGTCTGATAAGCTTGTTTACCAAGAGCCATGTTTTCCAGTTCTGAAACAGGCAATAACAATGACGTACATATGACGTAGATTAAACTTACTTTCGAAAAAGAAATAAACCACTATAATGATACGGACTGTATAGTCAGTATATAATGTACATGTTCGATCCCCTGTCTGACCCTAATAAAATTAACAGTCATTCGGTTGGGACATTAAACCGAGGTCTCGTGTCGGTGCTTTACACCGTGCGCGTAAAAGAACCAGAGGATACTCTGGGATGTATCTATGTCTGAATCATTGCACTATCCACTAATCTCACCAGGAGGCGTCGCTCATATGGGCAACCGGTGGCGACGATAAATAAACGTAAAACACACACACACGGAATCTTAGAGACTACGAAGAGACTAATATAAAATATATACTATTTTAACATTTCAAGCTCAGTGGTAATGCAAACACATATTACATTGGAGTGCCTATCCTTTCACTGATAAAGTTGTATTTACGTAAATAGGCGAATGTAGTAATGCTAACTAAATAAGTACAAAAAAAACACAAAAACTATATAGTTACACTGCCTGTCATGAAAATGCATTTTTAACGAAACGAAAAATGAACTATATAGTTGATGTGTATAAAATATATGATATAACAAGTCAGGCAACTGCAAGTTGAAGGTGGGGTATACTGTACTATTTTACGGATGAATACAGTATGTAAACACGGTGACGTCATTCACAGGTAAACGGTGTCAATGTTTGCCATTGCATTTGTAATATTTTTGCTGTTTATTTCAGTTTGCTGTGAGTACCATTTCACAGTGGATGTGGTATCAGAAGAAATGAAATATTAGAAATATAAATGAACATACTGTATGTTTTACAGTTTACTAATAAGCAATGTATTTGTTGTTTTACAACCATAAAAGGTATTGATCAGTCATTGTGCTAAATCCAGAACGTGGCATATTATTTGTCTCTAAGAGTTCCGCTTATGGGTTCCCGTCCATGTCTGAAATACTGTTCGAAAAAGGCACCGGGTCTTTATCACAAATAGCAGCTGAAGAGTCCCCATATGACATAAGCTATACTACAATAAGCGCTTTATTAGAATTATTTACACATGTTTAGGAGTTGTTCCGGTGGAGTAATGGTAAAGTGAGCAAGGAGTTGTTCCGGTGGCGCAATGGTAGAGTGAGCAAGGAGTTGTTCCGGTGGAGCAATGGTAGAGTGAGCAAGGAGTTGTTCCTGTGGAGCAATGGTAGAGTGAGCAAGGTGTTGTTCCGGTGGCGCAATGGTATAGTGAGCAAGGAGTTGTTCCGGTGGAGCAATGGTAGAGTGAGCAAGGAGTTGTTCCGGTGGAGCAATAGTAGAGTGAGCAATGAGTTGTTGCGGTGGAGCAATGGTAGAGTGCGCAAGGAGTTATTCCGGTGGAGCAATGGTAGAGTGAGCAAGGAGTTGTTCCGGTGGAGCAATGGTAGAGTGAGCAGGAGTTGTTCCGGTGGCGCAATGGTAGAGTGAGCAATGAGTTGTTGCGGTGGAGCAATGGTAGAGTGACCAAGGAGTTGTTGCGGTGGAGCAATGGTAGAGTGAGCAAGGAGTTGTTGCGGTGGAGCAATGGTAGAGTGAGCAAGGAGTTGTTGCGGTGGGGCAATGGTAGAGTAAGCAAGGAGTTGTTGCGGTGGAGCAATGATAGAGTCAGCAAGGAGTAGTTGCTGTGGAGCAATGGTAGAGTGAGCAAGGAGTTGTTGCGGTGGAGCAATGGTATAGTGAGCAAGGAGTTGTTGCGGTGGAGCAATGATAGAGTCAGCAAGAAGTTGTTGCTGTGAAGCAATGGTAGAGTGAGCAAGGAGTTGTTGCGGTGGAGGAATGGTAGAGTGAGCAAGGAGTTGTTGTGGTGGAGCAATGATAGAGTCAGCACGGAGTTGTTGCTGTGGAGCAATGGTAGAGTGAGCAAGGAGTTGTTGCGGTGGAAGAATGGTAGGTTGAGCAAGGAGTTGTTCCGGTGGAGCAATGGTAGAGTGAGCAAGGAGTTGTTCCGGTGGAGCAATGGTAGAGTGAGCAAGGAGTTGTTCCGGTGGAGCAATGGTAGAGTGAGCAAGGAGTTGTTCCGGTGGCGCAATGGTAGATTGAGCAAGGAGTTGTTGCGCTGGAGCAATGGTAGAGTGAGCAAAGAGTTGTTGCGGTGGAGCAATGGTAGAGTGAGCAAGGAGTTGTTCCGGTGGAGCAATGGTAGAGTGAGCAAGGAGTTGTTCCGGTGGCGCAATGGTAGAGTGACCAAGGATTTGTTCCAGTGGAACGATAGTAGAGTGAGCAAGGAGTTGTTCCGGTGGAGCAATGGTAGAGTGAGCAAGGAGTTGCTGCGGTGGAGCAATGTTAGAGTGAGCAAGGAGTTGTTGCGGTGGAGCAATGGTAGAGTGAGCAAGGAGTTGTTGCGGTGGAGCAATGTTAGAGTGAGCAAGAAGTTGTTGAGGTGGAGCAATGTTAGAGTGAGCAAGGAGTTGTTGTAGTAGAGCAATGGCAGACTGAGCAAGGAGTTGTTCCGGTGGAGCGATGTTAGAGTGAGCAAGGAGTTGTTGCGGTGGCGCATTGGTAGAGTGAGGTATGTTGCTAGGTGGCACCGCTATCCAGGTTCGAAATATCTGTTATCTGTCTGCCACTTCAGTGTGTGGCCTGGTTTTGCAATAACTCCAAAACACTGGGTGCATACACACATGTACGACGACGGTCCATTTAAACCAACGAACCGTGTGATTTACCTTTGCACGAAGGCCTCAATCCGGTCCATTTGCCACTTTCGGAACATGTGCGAGACGAATCACCTTGCAACTGGACGTCGGTACAAGCATACGAAACGACACTACCTATACTAGTGTGTGAGTATGATACTGATCCACCAAGAAGATCGCCTGGAGGTGCGCACGTGATTGCTTAATTAGAAATATAAGGCATATGTAAAACATATATATCGTTGTAATCCAGGGATCGCAGGTTCGATCCCCCGTCTGACCCTAATACAATTAACAGTCTTTCAGATGGGACGTTAAACCGAGGTCTCGTGTCGGTGCTTTACACCATGCACGTCAATGAACCAGAGAAGACTCTGGAATAGGTCTCTGTCTGTATCATGCACTTTCCTCCAAATTCTAAAATAACTAATCTCTTCAGGAGGCGTCGCTCATATGGGCAACCGGTAGCGATGATAAATAAACGTAAAACGCACAAATATATATCGTTTATGCGGTGGCGACTTTAAATAAACTTATTAGTCAGTCATATATCGTACAAACGGATATGTAGTCCAGTGGTAACACGCTGGACTTGTAATCCAGGGATCGCAGGTTCGATCCCCCGTCTGACACTTATAAAAGTAACAATCTTTCAGATGGGACGTTAAACCGAGGTCATGTGTCGGTGCCTTACACATTGCATGATAAATAATAGCAAAACACACACTATATATCGTAATATCTACATATGATTATATTCTAATTGATCGTCGTTTTGGCGTGGAATACTTTCTAGCCAATCACGTCGTGCCGCATTGTGGGTGTATTCTTAGAACACTAAATGTATTGACGATTCATGATGAAACCAAACGATATATTCAAGGTAGAACAGCGATATTAAATGTCGGAGAATCGAGTAAACCAAAGTAATACTTCTTATATTTCTAGGATATTTCGAATCGGGAAATAACGGTTAAAATTTAACTTTATTTACTTTACAAGGATTGCGAAGCATGATATTTATCACTCTCGTTTGCGCGGATGAAAAAGCGTAAATGTGGTCATTCGTTGGGGAGGAAACCGGAGAACCCGGAGACGTGCATAAAAGCATAACTGTGGTCATTCGTGTGGGAGAAAACCGGAGTAACCGGCGAAAAACCCACCTGTCCGATCTGGCGACCACAGTACCATCTAACATACTTCCCGGTCCAGGAAATATGTCCGTGCATGTCAATAAGTGTATACATTAATATTAACCTAACAGTGTAAGCCGGAAACAACAATCGGTATAATGATCATATTTCCATCTGACACACTTGTACTATAGTATTACGAATTATTATTGAGCCTCAAACTGGAGACATCTCAGATGATTAACTCTTCCAGCGCCGAATAAATTCAGAACATGTGCAAACAACATAGATCCAGATCGTAACGCCGCGTCTGATCAGGATATATATTGTTTGTTATTCGGACATGTGCTTCAGCACCACTATCTGAAGAGTGAAGAGCAATCATCATACAGCCTGGTCAGACGGCATGTTCTGTTCTGTTTGATCGGGTTATCTGCTTTTTGCAAATTCACTTTTATGCGACCTTGGCCTGCAAGTACTGTAACAATTCATATAACTTACTTGTTTGCTTCCATGTACTGTCGAAGCATAATTCACCGATTGAACATTGACAGCAATATTATCACGAGTGGCGCCAGTCGGAATAAATGTGACGTTATAAAGAGGGTGTCGCTCATGGGAGGTGACGTTTGGGGAGATGGGACTGTAATAGCTTTATGTGTCAATATTGAAATGTATTTGTATCACTCATGGCTAGCCCCCGTCGTATCAATGTTCATTCGGTGGACTATATTTTCAGTCATTCACTAAAACGAGCAAATATCCTCTAAATTATTTCACTGATAAATATTTCTATATTTTATTGGAAAGCATAATAAGGGTACATACTAAATCTTACACCCACTGCTGCTCCAGTTATATCCGGAACTGCCTCTGCCGTAGAATATACCCCGCATCCGCCGTGATGAATTTCAAAATAAGGTGTAAAATAACCGTCTGGTAGATATTCACTTCCTGTAACCTGTGTTGCCAAATCATACCACGAATATGCCAGAGAATTCACATCTAAGCTTGTTCTGTAATATCCAGCATTGTTGTTGTCAAAAAGAAATGCTATATAGCTGTTTGCATTACCATCACAATTGCTAAAGGTAAATTCCTAGTCATTGGTTTTCCAGTCTTGTGTGTCACCTCTTTCCGTCATTGACTCTGGAATAAAGCCGACGTATATGTATGGTGTCATGTCCTTATTTTGCAATGACTGATAGCCATTGTGTCCATTGTATTGAACGAGTATTGGTGAGTTAGAATATCTAGACAATTGTTCCATCTGAGCAGTATATTGATAGCCATTTATTCGCTGATGACGTATAATCACGTGACTTGTGTCATCATAGAGTGACGTCATGTTAATAACATCTACGTTAGTGTCCTTGGAAATAAATGCATATCCTTACCCACTATAGAACTGACAATACACGTTAAATACGTTTCCATTGCTGTTTGTAACAGAATAGCTAGCGCTCGGCAAAACCCCGTCAGCTGACATCCGAAGGTCGTTGCACGTGGATGCTTAAAATAGAACAGAAATAGAATCATCACCAATATGAAATCAAACTAAATTTAGTTCATACTTACACGTATTCACCTTCATGGATCAATGGACCGTCTTTCAGATGGGACTTTAAACCGAGGTCCATAGGAGATTCTGGAATGGCTCTCCGTCTGTTTCATTGCACTATCTTCCAAAAATCGAAAATGACTAATCTAATCCCTACATAAATCGTCGCTCATATGGGCAAACGGTAACGATGACCAATGCACGTAAAACCCCAAACGTGTGTGTGAATCCTCGGTCCTGTGGATTATACGTCATGGGATTATTTGAACTTTCTAGAGTGTTCCTACTCTATATAGTGGGTATTCCACTAGTAAAGGCGAACAAATGGGCAGCATAGCAACGGATCATTATAGATCAGAGCATCGATGTCAATACTATTGTACTTCCGGATGGAAACGGGGCTGAAACCTGGTTGCTTTAAAGTTTTACAATTGATACCGTATTAAAGTGCGATATAGTATGTCAAAGGACAATATAGCTGCTTGAAATAGTGGTTAATGCATTTGCATTTTGTTTTTATTTGTTGAATCCGATGCGAAGAGCTCAGAGATATATTTCAATACAAATGTGGCGGACATGTGATGGACGTGTGACGGAAGCTACAACACTACAAATATGGCATCAATAGCAACAGGACATGTGTATAAGCAAACGAGTATTGCAAATAGTTGCATTGAAACACATACTTGCTAATGAGGTATATTAAAACTCATACTTGCCAATGAGGTATATTAAATATTAAAACTCATACTTGCTAAAGCGGTATATTAAGATTCATACTTGCCAAATGCGGTATATTAAAATTCATACTTGCTAATGCGGTATAATAAAACACATACTTGCTAATGCGGTATAATAAAACTCATACTTGCCAATGAGGTTTATTAAAACTCATACTTGCTAATGCGGTGTATTAAAACTCATACTTGCTAATGCGGTATATTACAACCCATACTTGCTAATGTAGTATATTAAAACTCATACTTGCTAATGCGATATATTAAAACTCATACTTGCTAATGCGATATATTAAAACTCATACTTGCCAATGAGGTTTATTAAAACTCATACTTGCAAATGCGGTATATTAAAACTCATACTTGCCAATGCGTTATACTAAAACTCATACTTGCTAATGCGGTATATTAAAACGCATACTTGCTAATGCGGTATATTAAAACTCATACTTGCTAATGAGGTATATTAAAACTCATACTTGCTAATGAGGTATATTAAAATTCATACTTGCTAAAGCGGTATATTAAAACACATGGTTACTAATGCGGTTTATTAAATCGCATAGTTGTTAATGCGGTATATTAAAATCCATACTTGCTAAAGCGGTATATTAAAACTCATACTTGCTAATGAGGTATATTAAAATTCATACTTGCTAAAGCGGTATATTAAAACTCATGGTTACTAATGCGGTTTATTAAAACGCATAGTTGTTAATGTGGTATATTAAAATCCATACTTGCTAATGCGGTATATTAAAACTCATGGTTACTAATGCGGTTTATTAAAACTCATAGTTGTTAATGCGGTATATTAAAACTCATACTTGCTAATGAGGTATATTAAAACTCATAGTTGTTAATGCGGTATATTAAAACTCATACTTGCTAAAGCAGTTTATTAAAACTCATAGTTGTTAATGCGGTATATTAAAACTCATACTTGCTAATGCGGTATATTAAAACTCATACTTGCTAATGCAGTATATTAAAACCCATACTAATACGTGTATTAATTTCTATTGCATTTTCCTAGATTAATTATTAATAATATTATATCAGTGTAAGATGTCTTCTGTCTTTCCAGACCTTCATATTTTTAAGAGACATATATCCAACCTAGTAAAGGTAAAAAGATACAACGCCATAAAAACATTGAACTTGGATACATTTTCAAAATCATGGGGAACATTTGCAACACTTTGTGGTGACATTGTTTAATAAAATTGATTGTTAATTTTCTACTACAGTAGTTATCTCCGCCCTTCGTAGTTTTTATATTTTTCTAACATGCCCAACATTTTCCCCTAAAAGAACTTAAAGAAAAACAACCATGCAGACAGCTTTGCTTCTTTCTTTTTTTCCACAAAACAACAAAAAGCACAGTAAAACTCCTTGTCTTGTTTGGATGGATAACTGTACAGTTATTTTGTTAATTGGAAGAGTTACTTCCCTTGCATTACGGTTTTGTTAATGCTTGCATATATAATTCTGTACAATTAACTGTGTACTATATATGTATGCTTCTGTTTTACTGTTTAATAAAATGAATTACAAAAATAAAACTATACAACGAGGCATACAATCATAGTGATAGACAAAACCGTTAAACAAACTAGTTTTGATACAAATAAAAATAGATAACCAGTATATGGACGTCAATCCATTTAAAGAACTATATGAACGTCAATCCATTTAAACAACTATATGAATGTCAATCCATTTAAACAGTTATATGAACGTCAATGCATTTAAACATATATATGAACGTCAATCCATTTAAACAATTATATGAAGTCAATCCATTTAAACAACTATATGAACGTCAATCCATTTAAACAAATATATGAACGTCAATCCATTTACACAATTATATGAACGCCAATCCATTTAAACAATTATATGAACGTCAATCCATTTAAACCATTATATGGACGTCAATCCATTTACACAACTATATGAACGTCAATCAATTTAAACAATTATATGAACGTCAATCCATTTAAACAATTATATGAACGGAAATCCATTTAAACAATTATATGAACGTCAATCCATTTAAACAACTATATGAACGTCAATCCATTTAAACAGTTATATGAACGTCAATCCATTTAACAATTATATGAAGGTCAATCCATTTAAACAACTATATGAACGTCAATCCATTTAAACAACTATATGAACGTCAATCCATTTAAACAGTTATATGAACGTCAATCCATTTAACAATTATATGAAGGTCAATCAATTTAAACAATTATATTGACGGCAATCCATTTAATCAATTATATGAACGTCAATCCATTTAAACATATATATGAACGTCAATCCATTTACACAATTATATGAACGTCAATCCATTTAAACAATTATATTGACGGCAATCCATTTAAACAATTATATGAACGTCAATCCATTTAAACAAATATATGAACGTCAATCCATTTACACAATTATATGAACGCCAATCCATTAAAACAATTATATGAACGTCAATCCATTTAAACCATTATATGGACGTCAATCTATTTACACAACTATATGAACGTCAATCAATTTAAACAATTATATGAACGTCAATCCATTTAAACAATTATATGAACGGAAATCCATTTAAACAATTATATGAACGTCAATCCATTTAAACAATTATATGAACGTCAATCCATTTAAACAGTTATATGAATGTCAATCCATTTAAACAACTATATGAACATCAATCCATTTAAACAACTATATGAACGTCAATCCATCAATAGACAATGTATAATTAGGGAATTCGGATTGTCTTTCCAATGAATGATAGAGTTTTCTCAGTGAAAGAAAACTCTATCATACACAGCTTTGAAACAATGAACGATGGCATTTTCTCTGTAATCGTTTGCGTTTTTTATTCCATGCCAGGTTAGACGTCTTTGGATTACATGTATATGTATGCGTCTGTTGTAATATATCATTATTTGTTTTCAAACTTATTGTTTTATATGCAATGTGTTATAAATGTAATCTGTAAGTTATTAAACGTAATGTCAATGTATATGTGAATCTCCCGAAAGGAAGAAATAAAGATTCAGTTCAGTTCAGAATTTGTATTGTCTGTAGTTTTTAAATTTGAAATCAAACAGAAACTAGCTTTAAAATTATACAGATACAATTACTTGCTACAGATGCTCATACTAGCATAAGTGGTTGTGCGATTGTGTCACGTAGTGCAAATAGGCTCCATGCAGGGCAATTAAAATGAATACAATTTGATAAAACGACTATTATATTAGCCAAAGTCATTGGAAATCATAAAATCAGAAACGAAGATGTGTGTTTATTAGTGTAAGATAGGAATTTACTTCATCTCGTGATCAACTAAATATGCATTCCACTTGTGGCTAACGTCACTTGTGGCTAACGTCACTCGTGGCTAACGTCACTCGTGGCTAACGTCACTCGTGGCTAACGTCACTCGTGGCTAACGTCACTCGTGGAAATACAAATTTCTGTGACCACAGGATGAAATAAAATCGTATTTTACACTCATAAACACAAACACCTCCTATGCATTTCTCTACCAGTAACAGAATGAGAGTCGACATATGCCCGAACCTGTCGATGAGAACTAAAACCACAAAATTCAAACAAAACAGAAAATAACAAGTAAATGTATAGAACTTTAAAATAATACCACTACATTCTAGATTTGGATTGACTTCTATTCTAGATTGTATTGACTTCTATTCTAGATTGTATTGACTTTTATTCTAGATGTGTATTGACTTCTATTCTAGATTGTATTGACTTCTATTCTAGATGTGTATTGACTTCTATTCTAGATTTGGATTGACTTCTATTCTAGATTGTATCGATCTATTGTCCTCGCATCATTAAACTATTGTTATGTTTCCACTCGTCGCATTAGCTTATGCGTTCTATTGGTTCTAGTATACTGGAATTCATTATGATTGTCATTTTTGTAATTGTCTCATTAACAGTTTGATTCGGGCTGTTGCTCGTATATTGCAATATAATATAACATTTCTGTCGTTCCAACTGAACATATTAAAGTCCTATAACATTGAACTGATGCCCCAGTTCTATACCATAATTATTGTCACATCGTAAACCAATCCCAAATAGCATGACGCAACACAATGTTTGTATTGATATACGAATTGTTATGACATAATAATATTATATAGTATTTTGCCGAAATAATTATATTATTGATTGGTAGGGTGTAGTTTGAACTGCCAAACATCCCTATATGTTTGTTAATCTGGGGCAAAACATTTGGAAATATTCCATTTAACCAATATGTCAAATTATTTAGAAATATGTTAATCACCCCGTATTCCAGGAATAAGTGGACGAGTGGTTCAGGGTTGGCTTTACAAAAGGAACATAAATTATCATCTTTCAAAACCATTTTGTTAAGTAAGTAATTAGTACCAAGGATTCTATGTGTAAATCGGTATTGAAACCAGAGTAGTTTGGAATCTTTAGTAACTTTAAAGGGTAAACTATAGATGTTTTCCCAATTTAAAACACCACAGTTTGGTTCTGTTTGCCATTTCGAACAGGACTTTGGGGTGGTTTTATTTTTTTAAATCAAAATGTCATAAATGGGTCTACATCCTTTATTGGTTGCCGATTTTACTCTTAAGTGTAATGATTTGACTGGATTCATCATTTTACAAGCCCTATGTGCAAATCTTAACTGGTCCAAATAATGTCTTATTGATTGAATTATGCCTTGAAACTGAAGAAAGTTAGTGTGTATTTCAAATTTATGTTGAAATTCTTGATAGGTAAGCAAACTGCCATTGTCTTTAAGTAAGTCGTTAACAAAAAACACACCTTTATTTAAGTACTTATTGAAACAAAATGATTTTCCTCCAATTTTAAAATTATGATTTAACCATACAGGCTGTGAGATGAACTCATCCCAACTGCTTGGACATTTTGTATGGATAAGAGAGATGTAAGCATTCCATACCTCATTCCAGAATATGTTTTTAGTGCATCACTTTTCTGTTATGATATAATCTACACCAAATTTACCAATCCCGTTAATGAAAGGGCAAAGTGTTTATACAAGAACAAAGTATTTTGAATTCGAATTTTCTAAACGCCTTAACCATGTATTTTTTCAGAGCATTCATGAAATTCTCCAACTCTCAGACCTCCATTTGTTAAATATTGCTTTTTTTGGTTTTGTTTTTTTATCTTTGTATATATTGTATGTATCGTTGTATATTGTATGCCTCGTTGTATATTGTATGCCTCGTTGTATATATTGTATGCCTCGTTGTATATATTGTATGCCTCATTGTATAGTATGCCTCGTTGTATATATTGTATGCCTCGTTGTATATAGTGTATGCCTCGTTATATATAGTGTATGCCTCGTTGTATATATTGTATGCCACGTTGTATATATTGTATGCCTCGTTGTATATAGTGTATGCCTCGTTATATATAGTGTATGCCTCGTTGTATATATTGTATGCCTCGTTGTATATAGTGTATGCCTCGTTATATATAGTGTATGCCTCGTTGTATATTGTATGCCTCGTTATATATATTGTATGCCTCGTTGTATATCGTGTATGCCTCGTTGTATATATTGTATGCCTCGTTGTATATATTGTATGCCTCGGTGTATATTTTGTATGCCTCGTTGTATATAGTGTATGCATCGTTATATATAGTGTATGCCTCGTTGTATATATTGTATGCCTCGTTGTATATTGTATGCCTCGTTGTATATATTGTATGCCTCGTTGTATATAGAGTATGCCTCGTTATATATAGTGTATGCCTCGTTGTATATTGTATGCCTTGTTATATATATTGTATGCCTCGTTGTATATATTGTATGCCTCGTTATATATATTGTATGCCTCATTGTATATATTGTATGCCTCGTTGTATATATTGTACATGTTTTATTCCTCCTATTGATGTATGATGTATATATGGGGTGTAAAGAAAGTAATGTGAATTCCCTGTTCCCCCAGCTACCTCTGTAAGTGACTGACAACTTGCTGACGTGTTACCATTGATACCATGCCATTGATAGGGAACAAACTCACAGCCTATACAATGGCGGTGAAAGGCGAGTCCACCACAACTCAACAACGGAGCTTAGTTAAGCTATCACACCAGTAGCAGGGGCTTTAGACAATTTGGTAAATACAAGTGCCTTATAACAACTATAAATTGGACGGTATACAATTTACATCATGGCCTCTAATATGGCAGTCATATCGGCTTATATGGGGCTACATTGCCGAGTGATTATGGTCGTTTACTTCATATCATTTGTGCCTGACCGCTGTATGTTCGATGCCCACCGGGGATGTTGAATTATTTGTTGTAGCGAAACTATGCAGCTGACTGTGGGTATGTGTGTGTGTTTACGTTTATTTATCGTCGCTACCGGTTGCCCATATGAGCGACACCTCCTGAAGATATTAGTCATTTTAGATTTTCTCGTCCGAACATTTCTCTACGCTTACCATTTCCTTCATAGAGATTTAGGTTAAGATACTATTATATCTCCGTACAAACGACAGCTCACATGCAGTGGATAGGTAGTCATCATATCTATCCAACCTCCATAGATATTACCGGGACTACACAATATTCTGGTCTTTATTATAAACATTGATTTGGCCACTACATTGTCAATATATGTAAATCAACGGTCTGGCACTAATAATATTAACATTCTTTCAGTTGGGACTTTAAACCGAGTGATGGTTTTACGTTTATTTATCGTCGCTACCGGTTGCCCATATGAGCGACGCCTCCTGAATATATTAGTCATTTTAGATTTGTGGAGGATAGTGCAATGATACAGAGAGAGACCCATTCCAGAGTCTCCTCTGGTTCTTTTACGTGCACGGTGTAAAGCACTGACACGAGACCTCGGTTTAAGGTCCCATCTGAAAGACTGTTAATGTTATTAGGGTCAGACGGGGAATCGAACCTGCGATCCCTGGATTACCAGTCCAGCATGTTACCGTCTGTGTATGCAGCTGACTAGCTGTAGGTCGATGTTTTATACGTTTTTTAATAGCTCGAGGGTCACAATATATTCTAATCTGTTGATAGGACAATAAAACACCCAAAACAAACAATCATTTCGGCTTACAGCTAATATATTACATATTTGGAAAGTATGCAAGATGCGTGTAATGCTGATTCATTTCACTGCAACTTGGCTCTCCAATTACAGAAGTTTAAGTACGGGAAATGGTATGATAGTCCACACATCGAACAGCTAGGTTATAATCGCGTTTCTTCCAACACGATGGACCACACCAGAACCTAAGAGAGTGATTAATACAAGTTGATAAAACTTGTTTCATACTCGCTATAATATAACACAAAAATGTTCCATTCTGAGAATTATTGATTCTGGAAACATAACGAAGCTGTTCGTCTGGACCGTTAACTTTATAACCTGAAACTGTACGAATTGTTTGCTCAAAATCAATCTTAGTAGAGTACAGAATGGACATGCATCAGGTCTTCAATTACTGTTTATTTAGCATGCGGAATTGGCATACCAGCTTTATTTATTATTTACAAAAGCCTATACCGACAATAATAGTTATACACTAGGAAGATAAAGCGTGTTCCGCATTAACTTGAGGAAATAAAAACACATCATTTAAAGCGATATTACATTGCAATTAGCAAATAAAATGCATTTTTTTCACGTATAAATGCATAGCTACTACACATTCCTCTGAATACATTCAAATACTAACAATGAATCAATACATAGTGTTTTTGTGGTATATTTACTTTTAAAAGTGAAAGTAGGATTTCATATAACGGTCATCCGCGCCCCTGAATTGACGTTTGTTTGTCATTGGATTCAATACTAAACAATCGATACATTCGATTAGACATTATTAACTACGATAAGTCTACAAATAAATATGCATATGCACATATGTGAGATATCACGGTATAAATATGTAGTATAACTCGTGTCATTCAGGATACCCGAGTTGTACTAGTGTCGAATGATAATTTGATATTTGTAAACATATGCATTCGACCATATCATTTACCTGGATAGGTAAGTTTATATAGCTTTACATATATGCTACATATACGATTAAAAGGTCTAGATAACTTGACATGATGAACAACCAACCTAAATTAGATGATGATTGAGCTTATTTACCCTCGCCTCCGGCGAACCATATGGGCGAGCGCACCTAAATTAGATGATGATTGAGCTTATTTACCCTCGGCTCCGGCGAACCATATGGGCGAGCGCACCTAAATTAGATGATGATTGAGCTTATTTACCCTCGACTCCGGCTAACCATATGGGCGAGCGCACCTAAATTATCTTATGTCGACTTGTCTAATATGTTCCCGCGATTTTCTTTATCTTTATATTACGCATTAATGTCGATCCTATTTACATTATTTTGTTATGTCAACAAACCGCGTTTACGACGTTTGTTTATTTGTTGAAGTATTCAGATTTTGAGGCAAATATTTGAGAGAGACAATATTAAATATAATAGCAAATTACCTTGTGTAGTGTCGCTTTAAGTGCAATATCTAATTGCTATGCAATTGTTATACAAACTATAGAAGAATTAATGCTTATTATTGATATTAAATATAGTATTAGGTTATGCTGCACGTGCGGACACATTATTTGTGTATACAAAATTATGTTAGCTCTGTTGCAATACACGTTCTTACAAGGTTATATTAATCACCTCATTCCTGATGGAATCCATGGATCCACGAGGAAGAGAGAATAGTCAATGTGGAATTTAAATGCCTTGCCTAAGGGCACAACCGTGACGGCTACAGCTGTGCTCGAACTCCGGGCCTTTCGCATATGAAGTGAACACGCTACCACGGCGTTATCACGACTTCCACTACACAATTGTTGCTATGTATATTTCGTGTACGGCTTCTGCATGTATATGAACATGTATTGCATACATATGGAGTAATTGGAATGGCAGATCATACTAAATACTTATACTGCTATTGCATTTTCTTCGATGATACCCATACTGATCAAATGAGCAGAACACGTGATACCCATACTGATCACCTGAGCAGAACACATGATACCCATACTGTTCACCCGAGCAGAACACATGATACCCATACTGATCACCTGAGCAGAACACATGATACCCATACTGATCACCCGAGCAGAACACATGATACCCATACTGATCAAATGAGCAGAACACATGATACCCATACTGATCACCTGAGCAGAACACATGATACCCATACTGATCACCTGAGCAGAACACATGATACCCATACTGATCACCCGAGCAGAACACATGATACCCATACTGATCAAATGAGCAGAACACATGATACCCATACTGATCACCTGAGCAGAACACATGATACCCATACTGATCACCTGAGCAGAACACATGATACCCATACTGATCACCCGAGCAGAACACATGATACCCATACTGATCAAATGAGCAGAACCTGTACCTGATACACATACTGTTCACCTGAGCAGAACACATGATACCCATACTGTGCACCCGAGCAGAACACATGATACCCATAATGTTCACCTGAGCAGAACACATGATACCCATACTGATCACCTGAGCAGAACAAATGATACCCATACTGATCAAATGAGCAGAACATATGATACCCATACTGATCAACTGATCAGAAAAGGCTTGGTACGTATCAATGTTATGAGGGAAATTGAAATACACTCTCGATCATTGGAAAGTATCTACATTTCCTTCATTCGCTATTATAATAGTCTGACGTAATTTGGGATAATTGTACTGCATGAAAAAGAGAAACATGATAATATATAGCATGGCGATACAAGGATCGTCACGGGGCTACACAACATATGTATTCCTGATCTTCAACATGAAGTAGGTTTGGAAACACTTTCTGATAGAAGACGGGAAAAACCAATTTATAATCCTTTACAAAGCAAGATATTATCTTGTGTCACCCTATATTTAAGCTCTTGTTCTCACAGTCTGTTAACTATTCCAGCTGGACCTACCTTCTACACAAATTCCTTCCTTCCATTTGCACTTCATGAATGGAATAGCTTACCTGACTAGCTTATGACTATTCAGTCAATATGTTCTTGCAAGGGCTTTCACAATGTGTGTGTTTACGTTTATTTATCGTCGCTACCGGTTGCCCATGTGAGCGACGCCTTCTGATCAGATTAGTCATTTTAGATTTTTGGAGGATAGTGCAATGATACAGAGAGAGACCCATTCCAGGGTATCATCTGGTTCTTCTACGTGCACGGTGTAAAGCACCGACACGAGACCTCGGTTTAAGGTCCCATCTGAAAGACTGTTAATTCTATTAGGGTCAGACGGGGAATCGAACCTGCGATCCCTGGATTACCAGTCCAGCGTGTTACCACTGGACTACAGATCCGTCTGTTGGGCTTTCTTAAAAAACTGGAAAACCGTTTTACTACGGGAAGAGAAGAGCCCAGATTCTTCATGCACGGCATAGAATGAAACTCACTGAACGACCATCGTTTACGGAACATTGTAGAATCACTAGTATACAAATGTGATTCTATATAATGTCAATTTCCTTTTAATTTTTCAATGCATTTTCTACGATCAGCTCCGTTTAGCTGTCTTCAATAAGCTGTCCCCAATTAGTAATGTCAGCTTAAACACATAGCTTCTCGGTGGAACAAACACAGTCATTGTATTTGCTGTACACAAGTAAATAATATGTACATTCCAATATGTTAACTTTTATTACACAAGGCTACCGCACCAAGGGTGTCTCGCCATTTTGTATGCACAAATAATTTCTGACTCTAATAAAATTAACACTCTTTCAGATGGGACTTTAAACCGATATCTCGTGCTGTACACCGTACACGTAAAAGAACAAAGACGACTCTGGAATGGGTCTGTATCTGTATCATTTCACTATCCTCCAACAATTTAAAATGACTAATCTCTTCAGTAGGCGTCGCTCATATGGGCAACCGGTAGCGACGATAAATAAACGTAAGACCACCACAGTGAGAGAAATAGCTGTGATAGATAGTAATGCTGGTGGTGGCCGTTATCTCTGGTGCGGGTCGTTATCTCTGGTGCGAGCCGTTATCAAATGTTGTTAAAACTTGTGGCCCAAATAATGTGCAGTTCATACTATGTATTGTATAGTTCTGTGCATAACATTAACTATTGATTGGCAATAAGATACTATTAAACTAAATGCATCATAGAATTTTGCATTTTTATTTGCCCATTGAAATACATAAATGTTTTGTTCAGTGAACACGACACGTTTGTCAGCTTCATCGAGCTATCGACATACTGTTCTACTCTCAAATGAGGCCATTGAGTAGCTGTTAAAATAATACGGCGGTTCATTGTGAAACAGAATCTTTAATGAATGAACATTTTATTGACAACATTCAAAATAATGATTTTCAAGAAGTCTTTATAAAAGACAAATACAGATGTGGATATAGATACTACGTTAACAAATATTGTAAGTCGATCGAATCAAAATACAAAGAATCTTTCGGTACAACGCCAGTTAAACTACGCAATGACAATCTAAAATCAGAGAGTTGTTTGACAAACATTTCCCTAAAAGGTAAACACGATCAACGTCGATGATGCCTAACAGGAGCGACATCTGAATGTAAAATAAGGTTCGGTGTTTTCAATTTCGAGTAGATTTGACAGGGAAAGCATTAGTTAACAAATTGGAATTGTAAAAAATGTTTCATTGGAAAATGATTAAAGAGGCATGTAAAGTTGCCGAAATTATTCGTGCAAAATATATCAATAATTATTTATTGCATACCTTACTATAAATAGTAACACATTTAATGGTAGAAAAGCAAAATATCTGGTCGACGCGGGCAATACATTTCGATGTTCGGCTCTGTCGGGCCAATATCCGATATTGGCCCGGCACGCGCGGGACAATATTCGATATTGGCCCGGCACGCGCCGAGAACGAATCACGAGCACATATCACAGGTAGCAACAACATAGTAACTACATTGTGTAAACATGGCCGCCGAAGCAACAATAAAGTCGTTGTCTGACAGATTGTTGTCTCTTGACGGTAAAATAGCTGCGCGAAATAAGCAAATAACAGCAGAAGAAACATACGGCTATGTATGCAATAAAGAAGTTATTAAACGGCTGCGGTAGGCCATTTGTGGATATTGGCGCACCTATCCGATATTGGAGGTTTAATAACCTCTAAATATCATAGGCGAGAAAACACAGTGATAATTGTTTCCTCAACCGGATGAGAAATGTCAGCGAATCTTGGTCGTAGTTGTCAAGCAATACCATTCGAGTATGCCGATAGAATAGGCCAACACATCAGGAGTAGCTATTTCCATTATAATTATATGCGACTACATGTATGACCATTGTACAATGCGTATATTTTCAAGAAACGTAAAAGCATGTAAAACTGGTATTGCCGTTTCCTGGAAATGATGCGATTTTATAACCATATTCGGAGTCGCCATTGATATTATGTAATAAAATTATGTACTAGTATATGATGCGTTTGCAGTTCATTATATGTATGAACCTTAGTTGTTGAATAAAGTTGAAGTTGAATATATTCTATGTATAATGCATATAATATAAAAGTAATAGAATTGAAAGATATATTTAATTAATTAGAAATTAGGTGCAGGTAGACCGAACGGCCGTTTTGAACACTAAATTCAATTCAATTCAATATATTTATTGCATTAAATATGACAACATACTTATAGCAAAGTATACATATATAAACAAAGTTCAATGGAAAGACATGGATACATTTTAGGAAGAGCATTGGTGGTTGTGGTATCTAAACATTTTTTATTTTTTACTAAATTTGCGTAATATATAAATTTGGACAGGTTTTGAACAATTTTCCTATTAGTCTGTGTAAGTAAGGTAATAAAGATTTGTTCGGTAAATGAATGTTAGTGCTTGATTTATTAACATCTAAGTTTAAACTTAAGATGCATTGCTCGTAGAAAAGCGAAGGAATTTTTAATACCAAATATATCGTCTGTATCCTAAGTTTCTGTAATGCCCAGGTTTTGTCTTATGATGTTTACAGCTACATGTTATATATGAAGTTACACTAGCAGCTTGTTATACTCCGTGGTCGAGTGGTTATGGTCGCTGACTTGCATACCACGGTAACCTGTCATCACTGATGGTCACAGGTTCGAG
The DNA here is from genome assembly GCA_014843695.1 of Archivesica marissinica. Taxonomy (NCBI): domain Eukaryota; kingdom Metazoa; phylum Mollusca; class Bivalvia; order Venerida; family Vesicomyidae; genus Archivesica; species Archivesica marissinica. The sequence goes on along the minus strand of CM026402.1, from coordinate 10,554,752 downwards.
CCATGGTCGCTGACCTGCATACTACGGTAACCTGTCATCACTGATGGTCACGGGTACGAGCCATGGTCGCTGACTTGCATACCACGGTAACCTGTCATCACTGATGGTCACAGGTTCGAGCCATGGGTCTCTTTATATGAAACAGGTGACTGTTGATGCACCAGGTACTGGTTATCCGCTGGAGCCTGTTCAGGAACGGTGTTGTTAGGTAAACTGCCAGTCTCTCAACTGGGCAACCGGTAGCGACGATAAATAAACTTAAATAAAAAAGCAGTATGGCCAGCACGGATAGTCACACGGGCAGACTCACCAACCTGCCCCCAAACAGCTGGATAGCTTCCTCACACGGGCAGACTCACCAACCTGCCCCAAAGAGCTGGATAGCTTCCTCACACGGGCAGACTCACCAACCTACCCCCAAACAGCTGGATAGCTTCCTCACACCGGCAGACTCACCAACCTGCCCCCAAACAGCTGGATAGCTTCCTCACACGGGCAGACTCACCAACCTGCCCCCAAACAGCTGGATAGCTTCCTCACACGGGCAGACTCACCAACCTGCCCCCAAACAGCTGGATAACTTCCTCACACGGGCAGACTCACGAACCTGCCCCCAAACAGCTGGATAGCTTCCTCACACGGGCAGATTCACCAACCTGCCACCAAACAGCTGGATAGCTTCCTCACACGGGCAGACTCACCAACCTACCCCAAAACAACTGGATAGCTTCCTAACACGGGCAGACTCACCAACCTGCCCCCAAACAACTGGATAGCTTCCTCACACGGGCAGACTCACCAACCTGCCCCCAAACAGCTGGATAGCTTCCTCACACGGACAGACTCACCAACCTTCCCCCAAACAACTGGATAGCTTCCTCACACGGGCAGACTCACCAACCTGCCCCCAAACAACTTGATAGCTTCCTCACACGGGCAGACTCACCAACCTGCCCCCAAACAACTGGATAGCTTCCTCACACGAAATAATTCGACAACCCCGGTGGGAGTTGAACCTACAGCAGTGAGGGACACGTGTTTAGACTCAACGACCATATCCACTCGGCCACGGACGGACGTACCTATTTAAATATGAGCTAACGCAAGAAAGTTAGGAGATTCGCTTTGCTAGTTGCAAAGTAGATTCATTCTAATATAACACGGAATTACTAACCCGGAAGTTATTGATAGTTTATTCAGTGTGCTTGTGTATATAACTATATACTGACACCAAAAAGAAACTGTGTATTTGCCTTAGAGGTAACATTGATATCCTTTTAGAAAGATAATAATATATTATAGACAAATTTGGTATAAAAATGCGAAATAGTGGGTACATTATTGCAGTGTATGAAGGATTATTGTCTTCACTCATGATAGTATAATCCACAATTCTAACATTTGTAACGAAAATATAAAAGTGCACAACTTTGTTTGCGTGTCAGTATATATTTAGAGCTGTTTTGTTGACGTTTTGACAGCTCGACCGTATTATTGTACTATGATCGACACACTGCATGTTATTGGCTTTTGTGACGTTAGAGGCTATTGGTAGCGATGTTGTAGTTTGCAGAAAGGTGTATGCCTGGCAGGCGAGGGTGTTTTTGTTTTTTTTTAAACCTCATTGACTAAATTAGTTAGAATACATTTTTACATTACTTTAAGTTATACTATTGTTTTATTACATGTTTTACTGTTTTTACTTGCAGACTCTTATTGTAAAGCACCTTTGAACGTATCTGATATGAAAAGGGTGCTATATAAATGTAGTATAATAATAATAATAATAATTCATTAATTTGTTAAAACGAAATGAACACAGGCATATGATTTGAGTTATTAAATTATAAGTGGTATTGCCTGCTGTGTTGATAATTCATTAGTTGAAAGCTTAGTCAATATGGCTCTTAATGTGTCGCGGCAGTGGTATGACGATGTATATGTGTGATATATATTAATATTAATGTGAATGGTATTGGACAAAGGGAGTCGGCACGTTGTGGGATGGTGTTAAAATGTATTATTTTAGTGTCCTGTAGACTCATCTAAAAACAGTTTAAAAAGTTTAAACTTTATTTATTTTATAACGGATTGCGAAGCAAGTTCTAACAACTTATATTAGTCACGTTCGTTGGCGCGGATGAAAGCGGATATGTGGTCATTCGTGTGGGGGGAAACCGGAGTACCCGGAGATTACACACCTGTCCAATCTGGCGACAACCGTACCATATCACATATTTCCCCGTCCGAGGATCGAACCCGTTGCATCGGTGAGAAGCGAGCACACTAACCACTGCGCTAATATATGTTGTTTGGCATAGAACAACTGTTCAACAAAACTTTCTTTAAGACTAAATGAAAACAAGGTGGCGACATAATAAATAAAATCACACTGAAATTAAACGGTAAAGTCCGAATACCGCGATCTAGTTCCGAATGAGGCTATTCAGGGGTGAGATATTGCCATGAGACGTTGAAAACTGTGGCCCGCTCTGGTATGGCAAATCCTGCATGGGGTAGTCACGTTACGTATAACAATGTCAATTATCTCTCAAATGACATTCAAACATCTTGATACTAATTGGTGTGAGAATTGGATCGCATGTCAATCAAATCCAGTGTTCACCCTTAATTATGTCTCAGGTATGTACAGAATTGAGTAACTCCACAAGGGCTAGAACTTATGTTCTATATGCAGGCTTCAAGTTTCAGACATATATGAATGGTGTAAATATTGATAAATTTAGAATAGCAGTGTCACGCTTCAGAGTATCATCTTATAGACTTGAAGTAGAAACTGGTCGATGGCATAGACCCTTAGCAATACTATAATTATGAAGAAAGAAAATGTAGATATTGTTTAACTTTAGATGAATTTCACTTTCTTTTAGAATGTCACCTATTTACCGATTTAAGAAAAACACATATTAAGAAATACTTTTGGAGAAATCCAAATGTTTCTAAATTTATTGAATTAATGACCTCAAAAAATGTTACAATAATTAAAGATTTGGCTATGTATATATACAAATCATTTCAAGTCAGAAACAACCTGTTCTATGACTAGTGTTCATATCTCATTATACGTTATACGCTAGCCAATCGTAAACGCTTTGTATTTGCACGTGTTTTTATTTGCACATTTGCTCTATATAATTATATTACATATTTACACAAGGCACGCAGTGCCAATGTTCACGTTTGAAAGTATGTAATGTGTATATAATGTGTACTCATGGGCATATTGCCCATTGTATTTCGAAATAAACTCTTGAAACTCTACATTACACTACACACAATACACATTACACATTTCCATGTCATAGTAAACAACTAACATATGTGCAAAGAAGATACTTAAAGCATACACTAATCGAGGTATATCAGTATAATGTCACAATGCTATATATTCTTTTATGCTTTATTTCATTTGCAACAAGCACGGATTAGCAACTTAATATATTAATTACCCTTTGTTGGCGCGAATGTAAGCGTATATGTGGTAATTCATGTAGGAGGAAACACGAGTATCCGGATACCCCACCTGTCCGATCTGGCAGCTACCGTACCATCTCGCATACTTTACTTTCCGAGAATTGATTGCTGTATTGACATGGTGAATGATCGAGGGAGTGCTCCTAATTGCACAATAAATACCACGTGAACTCTATATGTTTGAAATTATGAAAGGAAAATATAGAACTAATGCGCAATTGAGATCAACATCGATCAACTAAAGTCTCCAAGAAGATCAGATGCTGATGATGATTGAGCTTATTTATATAAGATGTTTAGTTAACACTCATACATTATAAACTAAGGTGGTTAAGTTGTGTGCGTTAGTAATACGATTTGAATGCTCAGCCCGGCCATAGATTAGGCTACAAGCACAAACATGTGTAGGGTCAGTACATGAGTCACTCTATACTGTCTCGCATCTCATATTCGTTTATGTATGAATATGTTTGATGTATAATATTATTTGCATGCGCAGCCCGGCCATAGATTAGGCTACAAGCACCAACATTATATATACGTGTGTGAGGTCATGGCTTCTAGGTTATAACACTTGTTTTCCTATCTCAATCTCAGTCTCAAGCTTTTGTCACAAAGTTGAGATAAGGGCCTCTATTTTGCCATATTTGTATGCTAAGATTGCATCAGATGTTTGTACATTTTTGCGTTCATGTGTAAATCTTTAAAGTTTTCGTTTAATGAGTGCATTAATTTCGACATTAGAAATCGTGAATATCCATGTAAATTTTATCAAATTCGGTTCAGAAATGACAAAGTTATCATTTTTAAAACTTTTGACTTATTGCAAAAAAGTTATAAACCGCCATGTCAGGCCTCCGTTGATAAATATTCAGCCGCCTGGCGTGATATCAAATGCACGGAATGGGCACTTATCTCGTGCACATTTCCTGTCTCGGCAGACCACTGTGGTTATAAAAGCCGCGGGTTCTCATGATATTTGCGCACAGACGGATATGTAGTCCAGTGGTAACACGCTGGACTGGTAATCCAGGAATCGCAGGTTCGATCCCCCGTCTGACCATAATAAACTAACAGTCTTTCAGGTGGGACGTTAAACCGAGGTCTCGTGTCGGTGCTTTACACCGTGCACGTAAAAGAACCAGAGGAAACTCTGGAATGGGTATCTGTCTGTATCATTGCACTATCCTCCAAAAATCTAAAATGACATCTCTTCAGGAGGCGTCGCTCATATGGTCAACCGGTAGCGACGATAAATAAACGTAAAATACACACACACGATATTTGCGCACACACATTTGACTGTTTCGACGTACCGGATTAGTGAATTAATCCAGGACATTTTTTATTTTTGCTCAGAAGACGAGGTAAGTGGATATTTATGTTATAATTGTATTTTGTATTTAACGTCAATTCTGTTTAGTTATAGCGTCATAATTTATGTGTGTGAGTCTTTCTGTGCGTAACTATTTTAACTATGGAACGCCGTAGATTACATTAGGTTTGTTTGATTCTATGCTCTCGGTTCCATGATGAGCATTAATATTGTCAGCAACTATTACTTGTTGTAAAGGTTACATGGTGACATAATTAACTATGGAACGCCTGAGGTATGAGGTGTATGTGATTCTATACTCAAGGCTCCATAATTAAGTATTACCGGCAGAAGATTGTATTTTAATTATTTCAGTTGTTATATATACTCAATTCCAAAATAAAGTGTGCACTTTGTTTTCTGTGATTTCTCATCGCCTATTTAACCGAAGGCCTATAAATTTGGTACCAATCTTTAGATCAGACCCTGTAGAATATGGCAGAAATATCAGATTTTAAGTCACAGTCAGTTAAAGTAGCTTTTTTATGCGAGAAAGGAGACGGTGCTAAAATCAAAGTTGCAAAAGTACTCAAAGCATCAGGTCACATTCAATAATGCATTTAAAGTTGTGTTTTAATCGCAGTTCTGGTGGGTTTTTTCCGATCAGTATCGTGTGTGCGCACCTCTGCTGTTGATGCAGGCGGCAATTCGACTTCGCATAGACCGCACGTACGTAACGTCTGATTACTGCGTCAGGGATGTTACCCCACTCTTGCAAAAGGGCGTTTGCCAAGTCCCTCAGATTGTGGATATTTCCTCGGGATCACACACTTCTGTCAAGGTAATCCCAGATATGCTCGATTGGGTTCATATCCGGGAATATAGCAGGCAAAGGAAGCACGTCAACGTTGTTCCTGTTGAGAATGCTTGGATACGTTGATTTTCGCTCAATCTATGCATGTTCATTGTGTACCAATGTGAACTCAAATGTGATTTAACCGTTATGTAAGACACAATGATTCCACTAATACAAGTTTCCGGTGACATGTGTATTTTCCTCGGGCTGCACGTGCAAATCATGCGAAATCAAGTCTCACAGACTGGACTGACATTTTTGTGCATACCACGTGGTAGATTATGCAACTGATCGTTGACGAATATACTTGAGGCATACTATGCGAAATTTCTAACCGATACGTCTTCTAAATAGTGAAATATTCTAAATTCAAAAGTGCACACTTTATTTTGGAATTGAGTATATGACAGTTCATTCATTGAAATAGTAACACGTGGTCAGTCGGACGTGGTCCGTAGCACGTGGTACGATACGACTTTAGTTATTGTTCTTATTTTGTACGTGACATTGTTAATGGTTAATGTAATTGGTTGCAGTTACATAAATTGTATAGGTATATTCATATCATTTACTATGATTGATCATCATAAAGGAACGATAGCAAGCACCGCTGTAATGGAAGTAGAAGTGTTTAAAAGTAGACGTGTGACGTATCACGACTGAAAATAGTATAGCCAGTATACTATGGGTGCATTTATAGCACGTTACATTATAGGAATTTACCTAGTATTTTCCATATGTTATATATATTTAAGCTTAATCCACCGGACGTATATTCCCGGCGTGGAATGAGCTTGGATCGTTACCGGAAGGACATTACCCGGTTGTATGTGCTGTTTTGCCCGGACATAGAGTTCCCGGAGCCGAGATTACTAGGTTTGCCCGGACGTGGTATATCCCCCGGAGTGGAGATATGTTGGTGTCTCGCAGCGTGTGTCGCCACAACCCTCACTACGATGTTCTTGGTTTACTTGAGATAGCTCAAGGAAGCCAACACTATACTGGGAACCAGAACGGGAACATCGTCGTCAAGGATTGAAATCATCGAGACCAACATAGATACGTGAATCTATATTTAGTTTATTTAACTACGCATAGTAGTGGACGATTTAAGTGTGATTACGTCACATGAGCATTGTGTATAACGTAGAACGTTAAAATGGCACACACATACGAGATTGGTGTATCGTTAGAGAACATTCACACGAGACAGTTAGCAAGTATTGCAGTGATGGTATTGACTGAGAGAGGAACTGTTTAAGAGCAAGATCTTAGAACTTCGTGTGAACATACATTGTTTTATATTATTATCATCATCATCATCATCATCATCATCATCATTCATACAAATAATTCATCATATTATTGTAATTAAACTTGTAAATATTGTACTAAGTGTCGATCGAGTCTGATTGAGTATTGTGATCCAGCTTTTGTCGGTCCATCCTGTTACAGTCCTGATCAATCAAATCAATATAACTTGAGATGAAAGTTGTATGACCTCGAGCCCAGGACAATAATGTTATCAAAACCTGTAGTCCTTGTTATAGCTATTGTCTGATATAACAGAATATGTCATCATGTACAAAACATATATGCATAAAAGCATTAACAATAATACACAAAATTACTGACAATACATACTATATAATTATATATAATACATTATTGCTTACAATGTCAGACAGTACCTGCTTAAGTACAATCTACATCCGTTATGTCGAATTCCGTCCGACCGAACAAAATATTTCGACATAACCGAAGTTTGACTTAACGAGATTCGATATAAACATATGTAAAATGATAGTGTCTGAATCGAGACTTTGATCAGACTTCGAGATAACCGGATAATTCGACATAACCGACTTTGACATAACGGATGTAGACTGTATATGAGTATGAAACAATGAAATATAGGGGGCCCCGCTTTTTCTTGAGTGATTATGAATTCAAATCACTTGCATCCGACTGGCGTATGGTCGAATCCCACTTGGGATGCGGACTTATTTCATGTGAGGAAGCTATCCAGCTGACAAGCCTCACGACTGTTTCTTGACACAGCTCTTAACAGGTTCTCGTCCGAACATTTCTCTACATTTAATTGTGTGTAAAAATATACGTTGTTGATGCGAGCTTAACCCTTTCCTTCATAGAGATTTAGGTTAATATACTATAATATCACAGCCATTTAGCTATCATGCAGTGGATAAGTAGTCGTCATATCTATCCAACCTCCATAGATATTACTGGGACTACACAAGATTCTGGTCTTTATTATGAACATTGGTTTGGCTACTACATTGTAAATATATGTCGTATTGGTAATGACGTCAAAAGGTGCTTCTATGAGGGAAAGGGTTAAGCTTAAGCATATCCAAACGTCACAGCTGTATATAATGTGGAGGCCGTTGGTATATTATATTAATGGGTCAGCAATCAAGTTGCCAACTGTCTGACACTAATAATATTAACATTCTTTCAGTTGGGACTTTAAACCGAGTGGTGGTTTTACGTTTATTTATCGTCGCTACCGGTTGCCCATATGAGCGACGCCTCCTGAAGATATTAGTCATTTTAGATTTTTGGAGGATAGTGCAATGATACAGAAAGAGACCCATTCCCGAGTCTCCTCTGGTTCTTTTACGTGCACGGTGTAAAACACCGACACGAGACCTCGGTTTAACGTCCCATCTGAAAGACTTAATTTGATTAGGGTCAGACGGGGGATCGAATCTGCGATCCCTGGGTTACCAGTCCAGCGTGTTACACTGGACTACAGATCCGTCTTAAACCGAGGTCTCGTATCGGTGCTTTATACCTAGCCTGGGTTCCAGTCCAGTTCCAGTTTTCACTTTTTAATTTCTGGCAAAATGACATAATCAGAAACTCAATACGGCCCCATTAATAGTATCGGTGTTAAAATATATATATTTGACTGACAAGGCAACATATATCGACGCCTGTTCCCAGGCTACTTTATACCGTCCACGTAAGCGAACCACAAGAGACACTGGAATGAGTCTCTGTCTGTATCATTGCACTATCCTCCAAACATCTAAAATGACAAATCTCTTCCGGAGGCGTAGCTCATAGGGTCAACATGTAGCGACGATAAATAAGCGTAAAACACACACACATATTCATTTAGAGCCAGAGGAGACTCTGGAATGGGTCTCTCTCTGTATCATTGCACTATTCCCCAACAATCTAAAATGACTAATTTCTATTCATATATCACCATCGCCGTATTAATAGCCTGGCTAATGGTACTCCTTACTCAATCAGGAGATATTCATCCCAATCCTGGACCGAATCCACTAAACATCTCAGCAACTTCAACTATTACCAATGACTAACTGTTGAGTATATCAACTTTTCTTAACGTACCTAATCACTTGTCGGTCGTTCATTATAATGTCCAAAGTCTTTTCCCAAAGATCGCAGAGCTGAGCTGTTTTGATATTGTCTCGTTTTCGGAAACTTGGTTAAGCAATTATATTTCCTCAGACGAAATCCTCTTTCCAGGTTTTCACAAACCAATAAGAAAGGATCGATATGGTGATAATCACGAAAGCGTCATAATTTATGTCAAAGAAACTATTAATTATATCCGAAGACAGGATCTAGAGGTTATCAACATTGAGTGTATCTGGATACAATTACAGCTGCTTAACAATATAATGGTTTTGTTTGGCCTGTTCTATCGCCCGCCAAATGCAGGTGCTAATTACTAATCGTGCATGGAAGATTCAATTAGTCTTGCAACTGACACTGGCATTTCAGATATCATTATTATGGGCGACTTCAATCTAAATACCCTTAATGACACGTCACGTCGTACGATTGAATCCATATGCCACCAGATTGCATTACAACAGTGTATAGTCGATCCAACGAACTTCACCGAGCACTCGTCTTCTATTATTGACCTTATCTTTGTGTCTAATGAATCTTCACTAGCCCTCTCTGGTGTTGGAGAACCTTTCTTGTTACAAAATATACGATATCACTGTCTTGTCTACGGTTTGTTTAAGTTCTGCAAACCAGCTTCTAAACACTTCAAAAGGCGGATATGGCGCTACAACGATGCTAATTTTGATAACCTTCGTGAGAAACTAACAGCTGTTGACTGGAATCTCATTAAGTGTGAAGATGTTAATATCTACACCACTAATATTACCACCACTATATCTAATTATTCAAGACAATGTATTCCCAACAAGGAGATTTCAATCAATTCTCGGGAACCACCTTGGATGAAATCGGACATCAAACGGAAAATTAGACAACGAAAGAGGTCATATAGGAAAGCAAAGTAGTCAAATCTTATGGCCCACTGGACTAAGTTTCGTCAACTGCGCAATGATGTTGTCGCGCTTATCCGTCTGCACAAACGTGAATATTATGACAATCTTACTTTAAAATTGAAATATAATACCTTGTCATCGAAAGACTGGTGGCGTATCCTCAAATCGTTCATTATACCATCTATTTCATCAGCAAACCCATCTATCCTCGATTCATCAACAGGCGAGCTAGTTTCTGAGGATGTATCTAAGGCTAATATTATGAATTATTTCTTTGTGCCGCAAACTTCCATTGATGATTCAAATCATATTTTACCGCCTGTACTTGTTGGTGACGGAAAGCCAACACTCGAATCAATAATAATTCTTCCTTCAGATATATCTGATGCTATTAAATGTCAAGTTGTTGGGAAAGCTCCTGGACCAGATGGAATAAGTAATCGTGTACTTATCGAAATTACAGCTCAACTTTCTACACCACTCTGTGACCTCTTTAATTCTTCTCTTCGTTCCTGCGAAATGCCTTTGGCATGGAAGTCTGCAAATGTATCCGCTATCTTTAAGAAGGGGAGACCCATCTCTCCCGTCGAACTACCGTCCTATTTCGCTGTTGAACACTATGGAGAAAGTGTTTGAGAGGATAATATTAAAGCATGTGTTTAACTTCTTGCGTGATACCAATTTCTTTACCTGCTAACAGTCTGGATTTTGCCAGGCGATTCAACTGTGAATCAGCTTACATATTTGTACAATACATTCTGTCGTGCTCTTGATAATGGGCTAGAGGTAAGGGTTATTTTCTTTGACATAAGCAAAGCTTTCGATAAGGTGTGGCATCGTGGTCTCCTTCACAAGCTCGAACAAGCCGGTATTCGTGGCAGCTTACTATCCTGGTTCTCAAACTATCTTTCAAATAGATGTCAGCGAGTAGTTATCCCTGGAACATCCTCAACTTCTTCTGAAATACATGCCGGTGTTCCCCAAGGGTCAATACTTGGTCCATTGTTGTTTTTAATCTATATAAATGATATTGTTACCGATATTGGGTCAAACATAAATCTCTTTGCTGATGATACCAGTCTGTTCATTATTGTTGATACACCTACTGTAGCATCTGTTCAACTCCAATCGGATATTGACAAAATTTCGTCATGGGCGGAAAAATGGCTCTTCACCTTCAATCCGGCTAAATTAGAATCTCTCATCATCTCTCGGAAAAGGTTTCAACCAGTGCATCCAGCTCTTCACATGTCTAATTTCATTATTCCGTCTGTTGATTTTCATAAACTCCTAGGTATACTGATCTCTGACGACTGTACTTGGCATCATCATATAAAGCATATGAAAACCAAAGCATGGGCAAGAGTAAACATAATGAGACATCTCAAATATGTACTGGACAGGAACTCGCTTGAAATAATGTATGTGTCTTTTGTCAGGCCTCTTATGGAGTATGCTAATGTAATCTGGGACAACTGCATTCAACACGAAACAGATGAATTGGACAACATTCAGAACGAGGCTGCTCGTATCGTCACCGGCTGTACAAAACTTGTCTCAATCCGTCAATTTTATCTTGAATGCAGATGGGAAACCCTAGGCACTAGACGTCACAAACACAAATTGTTATTATTTTACAAGATGATAAATGGATTAGTGCCAGATTATTTATCGGCGCTTGTTCCAGTTTCAGTTGGTAGACAAATAGATCACTGAGGAACAGTACAAACCTGCTTAACATCCGTGGCAGAACTTCTCAATATGTAAATTCTTTTCTTCCATCTGTCATTAACGATTGGAATGCTTTGCCACAGGAAACTAAGGATATTGATACACTAGCTTCTTTCAAATATTGCTTGAACTCTAATAAACAGAATCCTAATCCACTCTTCTATCATGGTGTCCGCCGTGCCCAAGTCCTCCATACCCGTATTCGAAACGGATGCAGTGCTCTAAATCAACATTTATTTTCGAGAAATATTATAAACTCTCCACTCTGCAGATGCGGAGCTAATGAATCCAGTCACCACTACTTATTCCAATGTCCTGATTATTCAGACACCAGAATAACCCTTATCAACACCATAAGCCCGTTGACAGACATTTCTCTTAAAGTTCTTTTGTATGGTGATGATAATCTAAGTGAAGAGATAAACAAGGTGATATTTGATGCAGTTCACGAGTTTATTACAGCAACAAAGAGATTTGATAACGGCTAGTGTAATTTGTGTATCTTCCTCCTCCATCCTCGTATAAACGATTCCCACCTCGTTCTCACTCACTCACTCACTCTCTCTCTCTCTCTCGTCCCCTATCTCGCCTCACCATTTCCTAAATCGACTGCACGTAATCCCTCACCATTTCCTAAATCGATTGAACGTATTCCGACTGGTAAGCCAGTCTGATTGATTACTTCATCATCATCTCCATATTATTTTTAATTACACTTATATCATTACAGTTGAATAAAACTTGTCACGTTCATAAATGTATATACACTCTGCCATAGTTTATGAAAATTATGTTTGTCATGGAGAAACTCTAAATAAGCTACTAGCTTCCGATTTAATCCATTTGTTCTTGTATATTAATGTTACAACATGATGTAAATATTGATAAAATAAAATATGTTTAAACTAATGAGGCGTCGCTCATATGGGCAACCGGTAACGACGATAAATAAACGTAAAGCACACAAATGATACAGTGTACTTATACAATGCAATTGTAGTAGCAGGTTATGTCTCATTTCCCATTCCAGTCTGAATGAGTAGGTAACTAATACTATAAGAAACACAGTAAGTAAATTCTTGATTCAAAGAAGGTGACTCATTTAGTCAGGGCTAATCTTCCACGAGACCCTTTGGCACATACATACGCATGTTTCATTTTACAATTTCATGAGGTTTTGTTAATTTGACGAGGGCCTCGTGATAAATTGACTTAAGTGTTCAAATGCAAAATACAGTCTTTATTAGTATTATTAGTAGTAGTATTATAGCCCAGAGTTGTTTTACATGATAATTATTATATTTGTTTATTTAGTGCTAGGTAAATGACACAAATTGTGTAGATGTTACTAGTTATGTTATATTTCGGGTTTTACGCCTGCATCAGCACCATTTTGGGCCGTATATCGCCGGTGGGCAGTTTACCTATGCAACACCTTTCCTGGACAGGCTCCAGCGGTTAACCAGTACTTGGTGCACCAACCTCCGTAAGAAACTGCCAACTTTTTCATATAAATGAGACACGGTCTGAGCGGGGCTCGAACCCGTGACCATCAGAGATGATAGGTTACAGTGGTATACAAGTCAGCAACATTAACCACTCGACCTATAGGCGGACTTATTATTATTATTATAGAGTTCTTTAACATGATCATTTTCTGGAAAGAGATCCTATCAATATAAAACTATATTATCATACACACGAATTGGATTCACCGTACACTATGATGATGATGACGATGGTGATGACAATGGTGATGGTGATGATACGGATGAAGATGATGATGATACTGATGATAATGATGATGATGATGATGATGATGGTACGGATGAGGATGATGATACGGATGAAGATGATACTGATGACGTAATGATGATGATGATAATGACGATTATGATGATGGTTATTGAGACCGGTAGTTGTATTGCTTTAAGCATTCAGATATGAAAGTCTCATGTGCGTATATCGGTTGTTTAATATTGTTTCTTTTCAACTGCTTGTGTTTCGCATTCCTCCGCGGTTGCGTACACTTTTGTATTTTTATGTCTGTCGTTTTAAATCTTGACAACATACAGGAATAGCTTTATTATATTAAACGGGACCCTTTTAATTGCTAATGGTCACATTAACATAATTGGTTGTGCGGTTGTGTCTTGTAGTGAAATTGAGGCAGCAACTATGATTAAGAGTGGATACAATCTATACTCACACGACAAAGAAAGAGTGCACTTGTTTAGAGAGAAACTCGTATACTTAATTTCACACGTAACACAATGTTCTGGTAATGATCAATTGTCAATTAAAAGTAAAACATCGTGTAGCCAATACATGTTTGCACATTTTGATACCAAATGTGCCTGTTTTTGCTTCTATAGATCTATATAGGTATAAAATTATTCCTCTAACCAACCAAGTGCACACTTTCTTTTTCGTGTGAGTATATATTAGCCACAAATCATTGGAAAGCATATAAGAAAAAGAAGAGTTGTGTTTATTAGTGTAAGATAGGATTTTATCAATTTTATGTCATGTATTGATCACCGAAATAATGTTGTTCAATGTTTGGAATACATCTATAGCCAACATAATTAACATACGTTTGGTGCAAGGTAAATTTGAAGAGAAGTTGAAATAATATTGTTTTCCCCTTTATTTTCAATTATTAAATAAAAGTACAGGATGTGTGTGTTTTACGCTTATTTATCGTCGCTACCGGTTGCCCATATGAGCTACGCCTCCTGAAGATATTAGTCGTTTTAGATTGTGGAGGATAGTGCAATGATACAGACAGAGACCCATTACAGAGTCTCTTCTGGTTATTTTACGTGCACGGTGTAAAGCACCGACACGAGACCTCGGTTTAATGTCCCCTCTGAAAGACTGTTAATGTTATTAGTGTCAGACGGGAGATCGGATTATGGTTAGGGTTAGGGATTGTACATGGGTAATGGAAATATGTTATGGTAAACCTGTGAAATTGGGATTATCAATCAAATGAAAGGTGTATGTATGGTAAAGGTCTAGTAGGTACGATTTTATCGGAGGTGGTATTTAGTTTAAACATAGTCTATTTCAAACAATGATATAGCATAATGTATACAAATATACAATTTAAACAAAAATTACATACATGTATGAAAAATGATGAGTTTATACAAATTTATTTTAGCCCGATTGCGAAAATGGTTCTTTCAACTTATATTAATAACTCTCGAGACCTCATTCCTGATGGAATCCATCGCCATGAAGGAGAGAGAAGAATGTAATGTGGAATTTAAATGCCTTGCCTAAGGGCACAATCATAACGGCTCCAGCGGTGCTCGAAATACGGGTATTTCGCACATAAAGCGAAATATGATTAGAACCGAAAGCTATGGCTTATAGAGGTATTCTCCCATGATTAGATACATATTATAATTACAGTATGACAGCGTATTAATCATGTCTGAACTACAATTTGAAAAATGATAAGTATATATTAATCATGGACTGTAAATTACAATATCAATAATATAAATTCATTCAATTATTGGCAACCGGCAACAGAGAGTATCAAGATGATAGAAATACACATAGTAATTAAATGACAACGTTGAAAGTGAGATTGACTCACATGATAGGGGACATGATAGATGGAGGAGGAATTTCAATTATGAATACAGTCATACCTGTGTTAAGGGAACCACAGAAAGTGGCTGCTTAGCACAGGTGGCTGCTTAATGCATAGCACAGTAACATTATGGGAATCTGAAAACTGGCAGCTTAATGCAGGTTGGCTGCTTTTAAAATAGAGGTGTCAACTAACTGTATTTCTGACTTGCACCAATGCTAAAGCATACAAGTTCTATTTTTATGCAAAGGTAATACACGTAGATTATCTTTGAGATTTTGTCAATTTGTGGTAGTTTAAAAGCTCTGCTCCAGACTGGTACAATTATATGGTGTTTGTGAGTAAGTTGTATTATTAACTGATTATTTCTGAGAGGAGGAACGTTCCTTTCTTAGTACAAACAATGCCATCTATTTATTTCTGAGGGGAGGAACATTCCTTTCTTAGTACAAACAATGCCATCTATTTATTTCTGAGGGGAGGCACGTTCCTTTGTTAGCACAAACAATGCTATATATTTATTTCTGAGGGGATGAACGTTCCTTTGTTCACACAAACAATGTCATCTATTTATTTCTGAGGGGAGGAACATTCCTTTCTTAGTACAAACAATGTCATCTATTTATTTCTGAGGGGAGGAACATTCCTTTCTTAGTACAAACAATGCCATATATTTATTTCTGAGGGGAGGAACGTTCCTTTCTTAGTACAAACAATGCCATCTATTTATTTCTGAGGGGAGGAACGTACCTTTGTTCGCACACACAATGCTATATATTTATTTCTGAGGGGAGGAACGTTCCTGTGTTCGCACAAACAATGCCATCTATTTATTTATGAGGGGAGGAATGTTATATATATATGACAAATTACCCAACACATTGTACACTATTTACAACATTTTAATAATATAAGAATAAGAATGGATGATATATATATATATATATATATGTGTGTGTGTACTGTATTCACATATGATTGACTTGCATTATGTGCAACTGCAGCGTCGATACTTGTTTGTTATTTACGATCATATATGCAATTGCGATGATTGTGTACATTTCTCTATACACCATAATTGAGTATGTGCTTCTTAAGTGCCGTCGCAGGGGGGTCGTTACCTAGTTTCCACACTGTTAGTCATATATCTTTAACTTATATAATGGCAACGTCTACACTAAATTGCTATCGATTACCAGATATGCATGTGTCATAGCTGTGTAAGGATCCCTCTCCATCACACAATGTGTGTATGCTCCCTAAGTGTCTGATGCAGGGCGTTGTTACATAATTATCACATGGTTGGCCATATCCATCATTGATTTGTGAAACTGCAACGTCTACACTAAATTGTTATCTATTACCAGATATGCATGTGCCATGGCTGTATAAGGATCCCTCTTCAGCATACACTGTATATGTGCGCCCCAAGTGTCTGTTGCAGGGGGTCGTTACATAATTATAACACATTTAGTCACACTGTTAGTCATATTGTTAATTGACTTGTACCGTGGGTAACCGTCAGGTCCTCTACTGTCTCAGGTATTTACTGTGTATGCTATTTTGTATGACGACCAACTGCACTGAGTGTATTTTATGTTTTCGCCTTTTACCTCTTCACTTCTTGGTCGTATTGGAGTGGGTAACTACATATTCACCAACTAGTTGAGTTATATAGATTGTTATGTGTATCCTCAACGTACATACTGCTTTGGAAGCTTACTTTTGTAACATTACTTTGGTAATTGCGGTCTTGAGTGAAGCTAATATCAAATACTTTGCTCCAAGATAGCATAATCATGCAGCAATATGCTAGGATGGGTTGTTTCATTATCACAATACAGATATTAAAACGTAACTGTGCATCGAACAATGACGAGACCTCTTACGAAGTAAGTATTCACTAATATTCCAGCTTCAAACCCTATTCGACACCTAGCTCGATTCCGTTTTTTCGCTCCTATTAATTTTCGCCTATCGACTTTCCATAGTTTCTTCATTACTATATATATAATTTGAGCCCAAGTCCTGGTCATTTCTATACTAGTTTATCATACATATGATAATTCTCATTTTAGTTTTAATCGGGGTCACATTTGGCATTGGGGGGTCCGGACAACGTTGATGCGTGCCACCGATTTATAAATCATTCACCATAGGGACGACAGCGCCACAGGTTGACGTGGAGTGATTGCATCCACCCTAGATATGTCTAGATGTAGTATTACCTGTCGTCCCTACCCTACGCTGGACTCTCTCACTGTTTTCGTATCAGAGATCCTGGTAAACCTATGCCTGTTCACACTGACAACTACCAAATCCGGAGATGTGGAGTTGAATCCAGGACCAGACAACAACACTGATATATCTGATTCCCTTTCCGATTCATACAGCACCCTCATAAACAGTGGATTAAGTGTAATGCACGTCAACATTCAGAGTATCCGACCCAAACACAATATCCTGTCCGTTGAGGCACAACCTTACGATATTCTCGTATTCACTGAAACATGGCTCTTCCCAGATATTTCGAATTCTGATCTTCAGATACCAAATATCAATCCTCCATTCCGCTGTGATAGAATTGGTAGAATCGGTGGTGGTGTAGCCATATATGTTTGAGAAGGCATTCATGCAATTGAGCGCAAGGAATCTACACCTGAACGGTCTCGAAATACTTTGGCTAGAGATTCGTATTAGCCAACGCACTCTTCAAGTTGGTGGCGTATATCGTCCTCCGTCATCAAACAACACTCACTGGCAGCTACTAGAACAGAGCATTGACCAAGTCTTCAATCAACCTTGTGATACCATCATAGTGACTGGTGATTTCAACATCGAAACTAGTATCTCTAATAATAATAAAATGTCTCGCCTGATCTCGTCGTACAATGCAGAACAGCTTATCACGTCACCTACGCATTTTACAGAAAACTCACAATCTCTTATAGATCTCATATTCATCAAACACCATAAACATGTCATCTCTAGCTTTGTCGCTGATCCTTTTGTACCTGATCTTGTCCGTTTTCACTGTCCAACTGTAGCAGTTCTCTTGTTCTCAAAACCAAAATCTTCTAACTTCAAACGCCGCATTTGGCTGTATGACAAGGGAGATTACTCTAAGTTCAATGCCCTTCTGAGAGAAACAGACTGGAATAGCATCAAAGAC
>CM026402.1:10486841-10528694 GCA_014843695.1 Archivesica marissinica | reverse complement strand
AAGTTATATGCGAAATATTTGCAGAGATATATGCGAAGTATTTACTGGGTTATATGCGAAGTATTTGCCGGTTTATATGTTAAGTATTTGCGGGTTTATATGCGAAGTATTTGCGGGGTGATATGCGAAGTATTTGCGGAGTTATATGCGAATAATTTGCGGAGTTATATGCGAAGTATTTGCGGAGATATATGCGAAGAATTTGCGGGGTTATATAGGAACTAATTGAGGAGTTATATGCGAAGTATATGCGTGGTTATATGCGAAGAATGTGCAGTGATATATGGGAAGAATTTGCAGAGTTATGTACCAAGTATTTGCGGGGGTTATAGGCCAAGTATTTGCGGAGTTATGTGCGAAGTATTTGCGGAGTTATGTGCTAAGTATTTGCCGAGTTATGTGAGAAATATTTGCGGGTTTATATGCGAAGTATTTGCGGGATTATATGCGAAATATTTGCGGGGTTTTATGCGAAGTATATGCGGGTTTATATGCTAGGTATCTATGGGGTTATGTGCGAAATATTTGCGGGGTTATATGCGAAATATTTGCGGGATTATATGCGAAATATTTGCGGGATTATATGCGATGAATTTGCGGGGTTTTATGCGACGTATTTGCGAAGTTATATGCGAAATATTTGCAGAGATATATGCGAAGTATTTACTGGGTTATATGCAACGTATTTGCGGGTTTATATGCGAATAATTTGCAGAGTTATTTGTATTGTGGAGTTGTGTTCGAAGTATTTGCGGAGCTATGTGCCAAGTATTTGCGGAATTATGTGCCAAGTATTTGCAGAGTTATGTGCGAAATATTTGCGGGTTATTTGCGAAGTATTTGCGGGTTTAAATGCTTAGTATTTGCGGGGTTATGTGCGAAATATTTGCGGAGTTATATGCGAAGTATTTGCGGAGTTATATGCGAATAATTTGAGGAGTTTTATGCGAATAAATTGCGGAGTTATATGCGAAGTATTTGCGGAGTTATATGCGAAGAATTTGCGGAGGTATATGCGAAGAATTTGCGGAGTTATATGCGAAGTATTTGCGGAGTTATGTGCGATGTATTTGCGGAGTTATGTGCGAAGTATTTGCGAAGTTATGTGCGAAATATATGCGGGGTTATATGCGGGGTATTTGCGGGATTATTTGCGAAATATTTGCGGGATTATATGCGAAATATATGCGGGGTTATATGCGAAGTACTTCCGGTGTTATATGCGAAGAATTTGCGGTGTTATATGCGAACTATTTGCGGAGTTATATGCGAAGAATCTGCGGGGTTTTATGCGAAGTATTTGCGAAGTTATATGCGAAATATTTGCAGAGATATATGCGAAGTATTTGCTGGGTTATATATTCGTAGTATTTGCGGGTTTATATGCTAAGTATTTGCGGGGTTATGTGCGAATAATTTGCGGAGTTATATGCGAAGAATTTGCGGAGTTATATGAGAAGCATTTGTTGAGTTATGTGCGAAGTATTTGCGGAGCTATGTGCCAAGTATTTGCGGAATTATGTGCCAAGTATGTGCGGAGTTATGTGTGTATTTGCGGGGTTATATGCGAAGAATTTGCAGTGTTATATGCGAACTATTTGCGGAGTTATATGCGAAGAATTTGCGGGGTTTTATGCGAAATATTTGCGGGTTTATATGTTAAGTATCTGCGGGGTTATGTGCGAAATATTTGCGGATTTATGTGCGAATAATTTGCGTAGTTATATGCGAATAATTTGCGGAGTTATATGCGAAGCATTTGTGGAGTTATGTGCGAAGTATTTGCGGAGCTATGTGCCAAGTATTTGCGGAAGTAAGTGCCAAGTATTTGCGGTGTTATGTTCGATGTATTTGCTGAGTTATGTGCGAAGTATTTGCGGAGTTATATGCGAATAATTTTCAGAGTTATATGCAAAGAATTTGCGGAGTTATATGAGAAGTATTTGCGGAGTTATATGCGAAGCATTTGTGGAGTTATGTGCGAAGTATTTGCGGAGCTATGTGCCAAGTATTTGCGGAATTATGTGCCAAGTATTTGCGGTGTTATGTGCGAAGTATTTGCGGGGTTATGTGCGAAATATTTGCGGAGTTATATGCAAAGTATTTGCGGAGTTATATGCGAATAATTTGGAGAGTTATATGCGAAGAATTTGCGGAGTTATGTGCGAAGTATTTGCGGAGTTATATGCGAATAATTTTCAGAGTTATATGCAAAGAATTTGCGGAGTTATATGAGAAGTATTTGCGGAGTTATATGCGAAGCATTTGTGGAGTTATGTGCGAAGTATTTGCGGAGCTATGTGCCAAGTATTTGCGGAATTATGTGCCAAGTATTTGCGGTGTTATGTGCGAAGTATTTGCGGGGTTATGTGCGAAATATTTGCGGAGTTATATGCAAAGTATTTGCGGAGTTATATGCGAATAATTTGGGGAGTTATATGCGAAGAATTTGCGGATTTATGTGCGAAGTATTTGCGGAGTTATGTGCGAAGTATTTGCGGAGTTATGTGCGAAATATTTGCGGGGTTATTTGCGAAATATTTGCGGGGTTATATGCGAAATATATGCAGGGTTATAAGCGAAGTACTTGCGGGGTTATATGCGAAGAATTTGCGGTGTTATATGCGAACTATTTGCGGAGTTATATGCGAAGAATTTGCGGGGTTATATGCGAACTAATTGAGTAGTTATATGCGAAGTATTTGCGTGGCTATATGCGAAGTATTTGCGAGGTTATGAGCGAAATATGTGCGGAGCTATATGAGAAGTATTTGCGGAGTTATATGAGAAGATTGCGCGCGCATATTTCACTGACATCGCTAATTTCTCGTCTCAGAAAATCTTTTTTTCTACTTATTTCCGAAGGTTGAACTAGGTGAGATCCATCCATTGTTGAAAGTAAAGATATAGGAAGATCTTGTCATTCATAATCTGTAAAGTTTGGTCTGTTCTAACCTAAAATAAGGGTGTTTAGTGGTAACTAATCATTTCCAGAAGGTCAAGGTCGTATTTGTCCACTGACTTCCGGTCTAAATTTTCCACTTCCTGTAAAGAATTTGAACAGCAATAGAGGTAATATTTTTACCTATTTGGCGCTCCCATGTAAAAATACAGATATGTTGGTGTACCCGATATCACTAGCTCTTGTCGTGTTAGGTTTTATGAGAGTTTCACCCTGTGACAGCCACCAGAATGCCTACAGAGATATAGAATCACTCTGCCAAAAATCCAAATTGCTTCTCGCATGCTGTTCCATAAAACTCAGGCAGCTTATCAAACCCAAATCTATGCATAAGTGTTCGTACAGAACTGTAATATTCCTCAGCACTTTGTTGTTGATCATGTCCCTAGATATCGAATCAAATCCCGGACCGAACCTCGTACCTGAATTCATAGGAGACACATCCACTGTTTATCCCTGTGGTACCTGTGAGCAACAAGTAACCGCTTCATCTAAGGGTGCGCAGTGTGAGTTCTGTTTTATACTGTACCATGCCGACTGTCAGGGTATGTCCGACAGTTTGTGCGACAGATTTGGAGATGATTCTCGCATTGGGGCCTGGAAGTGTATAGCTTGCAACAACATGAACATAACTCTACCTAGCTCTGCTAATCTGGAATCACCTAACAGATTCAGCAGCTTCAACAGTAGCACTACAGATACTAGCATTGATGAACATGTAAATACTAGTGACAACATCCATCCAGTCACATCAACACCAAAAGGTAATAAGCAAACATCACATAAACCCAAACAAAATCCGAAAAATAAAGTCAGACGACCATTAAAAGTATTGACTATAAACTGTAGGTCAATAGTCGATAAAAAACTAGACTATGATAACATGATTGCGTCTAACCAACCTGACATAGTATTAGGCACAGAGTCATGGTTAAAACCTAAACATTACGATAACGAGATTTTCAGCCCGGAACTGGGATACACCCCTTTCAGAAGAGATAGGCAGAAGCAGACTGGGGGAGGGGTATTCATTGCAGTAAAAAATTCCCTGATAGCACAAGAAGCCACCCACCTTCACACCGATTGTGAAAACATATGGGTTAAAATACAACTGCTCCTACTATAAGCCTAAAGAACATGACCCCCATAGTACTGACGAATTCAATAAATCCCTCTCCATGGCCACAAAAACCAGTGCCACCGTATGGGTTGGTGGAGATTTTAATATGCCCAAAATGGACTGGTCCAATATTTCCCCAACCCCAGACTGTAAGCTGCAATCCCACTGCCGTGATTTTATTAATATCTTATTTGATAATAACCTCACACAAATGGTCCAAGACCCCACACACAGGAACCATATCCTTGACCTGTTCTTGACAAACAACCCCTCCAGAGTAAACAGAGCCCAAGTTATCCCAGGTATCAGTGACCATGATGCAGTCCTGGTTGTTATTAATACCTCCGCCCGAATGAAACCACAAAAGCCCCGCAAAATCCACCTATATAAGAAAGTAGATTGGGATGGTCTCCGGACACATATTACCAATCTACATGAATCCCTCTCCAAATCCAAAAAATATATCAGTGATTCAGTAGCAGACCTTTGGCAATCCATTTCCAGCTCCAACGAGGAAGGGGTCAATAATTTTATCCCGTCCAAAATGTCATCCACTAAAAACAAATTGCCCTGGATTAAGGTTGAACTAAAACGCCTATTCAGGAAACGGGATAAAGCATTCAGGAAATATAAGAAAAGCAAACAAACCACACACAAAAAACACTATCTTAAACTAAAACCCCTCTGTAGAAAACAAACTAAAATAGAATATCAAAAATATCTAGGTGACATACTCAACGTAAATACCAGCAATTCAGATGAACAACAACAACAACAACCTGAAACCAAGCCAAACAATAAAAAAATCTATTCACTACTAAAACACTCCAGACAAGTCTCTGTTGGAATAGACTCTCTTAAAAAGCACAATAAACTACACACAGCAGACACAGACAAAGCCACAATACTAAATGAACAATTTCAATCTGTCTTCACCCCCAAGTCCCCAGTTTCTCTAAAATCCCTGGCTGAAATGAAAGTACAGGATATGGCAGATACAGGTAGAGAGACCTCACACCCAACGATTAGCCCACACGACCCTATGCCAGATATCGACATCTCTGTTAATGGCGTGGATAAACTCCTCAAAAACCTCAACCCCCATAAGGCTGCAGGACCAGACCAAATTAGACCAATAGTACTCAAAAACACCTGCAAAGAAATGGCCCCAATCCTATGTGAACTTTTCACAAAGTCTCTGCAGACCAGTACCCTACCTGATATCTGGAAAATGGCAAATGTAGCCCCTATTTATAAAAAAGGCACAAAGTCCGACCCTGCAAACTACCGACCAATCTCTCTTACCTGTATCCTGTGCAAAACCCTGGAACACATTGTCTCATCTAGCGTAACAAAGCACTTCACACAAGCAAACCTCTTCTATGAACTACAACATGGTTTCCGAGAAAAAAGGTCATGTCAAACCCAACTCCTCATGCTAATAGACGACATCCTCAAATCCATAAACCAGAGAAGTCAAGTTGACTTAATACTCCTTGACTTCTCAAAAGCCTTTGATATGGTCAACCATGAAAAGCTCCTGTATAAGCTACATTATTATGGCATAAGGGGTCACACTCTCTCATGGATTAAAAGCTTCCTAGACAACAGGTGACAGTCCGTCGTAGTCAATGGCTCTAAGTCCAGTACCATACCAGTCTCCTCCGGTGTCCCACAGGGTTCGGTCCTCGGACTACTCCTCTTTCTCATATACATCAATGACCTCCCAGATTTTGTCAAACACTCTAAAGTCAGCCTCTTCGCCGATGACACAGCTCTTTATCTTTCTCTGACTGTTTCTTCTCATTCCAGCCTATTACAGCAAGACTTACACCAGCTTGAACAATGGGAATCCAAATGGGAAATGAAATTCAATCCATCAAAGTGCCAGGTTATTCAGATCACCAAGCGCAAACTAGTCATATCCACGAAATATCGTCTGCATAATACCTTCTTAGAAACTGTTTCTTCAGCAAAATACCTGGGAGTAACAATATCAAGTGATTTAAACTTTAACAAACACATAGACAACATCAGCAAAAAAGCAAGTCAAACATTGGGTTTTCTAAGACGTAACACCAAAGTGCACTCAGAAAGGTTAAAATCAACAGCATACAAGACACTGGTAAGGCCCCAGCTTGAGTATAGCTCCACGGTTTGGTCACCGCATACGGCAATTCTCATAGACCAGCTTGAGTCTGTACAGCGCAGAGCTGCCCGCTGGGCCAAACAAGACTACGGCCGAACGTCCAGTGTCACAGAAATGATGAACTCCTTAAATTGGAGACGCCTTGACCTTCATCGCATCGACCAAAGATTGGTTATGTTCCACAACATCCTCCATAACCAAGTCGCCATTCAAGCTGAAAACTACCTTACCCCAAATACAAGATCTTCCAGAATATCCCATTCCCAAGCATTCCGACAGATCCAAACAGTGACTGACTAACATAAATATTCCTTCTTTCCAAGAACCATTGTCCACTGGAATGCTTTGCCCCCAGATATTTTCACCTTGTCTGGCCCACAGTTCAGTCTGGCTGTAAGTCGGATTGAACATGTTTCTCCCTAAATAAACCTGCCCTGTTCTTAACCTGTTTTTAACCAACCTAACATCATTCTTTTATCATCTTTTATTTCATTTCTTACTAACATTCTTGTCAGTTGACGCGCGTCAAAGTCTAAGGTCCCCATCAGGGGTTTGACTTAGAGGAAGATAGATAGATAGATAGAAGAATTTGCAGAGTTATATGCGAAGAATTAGCGGAGTTATATGCGAAGTATTTGCGGTGTTATATGCGAAGTATTTGCGGAGTTATATGCGAAGTATTTGCGGAGTTATATGCGAGGTATTTGCGGGGTTATATGCGAAGTATTTGCGGAGTTATATGCGAAGTATTTGCGGAGTTATATGCGAAGTATTTGCGGAGTTATAGGCGAGGTATTTGCGGAGTTATATGCGAAGTTTTGGGGAGTTATGTTCCAAGTATTTGCGGAGCTATGTGCCAAGTATTTGCGGAGTTATGTGCGAAGTATTTGCGGGTTATCTGCGAAATATTTGCGAGTTATATGCGAAATATTTGCGGAGTTATATGCAAGGTACTTGCGGGGTTATATGCGAAGTATTTGCGGGGTTATATGCGAAGCATTTGCGGAGTTATATGCGAAGTATTTGCGGGGTTATATGCGAAATATTTGCGGTGTTATATGTGAAGTATTTGCGTAGTTATGTGTGAAGTATTTGCGGAGTTATATGAGAAGAATATGTGGAGTTATTTGCGAAGTATTTGCGGGCTTATGTGTGAAGTATTTGCGGAGTTATATGCGAAGTATATGCGGGGTTATATGCGAAGTATTTGCGGGGTTATATGCGAAGTATTTGCTGGGTTATGTGCGATGTATTTGCGGAGTTATGTTCGAAGTATTTGATGGGTTATATGCGAAGTATTTGCGGGTTTATATGCTAAGTATTTGCGGGGTTATGTGCGAACTATTTGCCGAGTTATATGCGACGAATTTGCGGAGTTATGTGCGACGTATTTGTGGAGTTAAATGCGAAGTATTTGCGGGGTTATATGCGAAGTATTTGCGGGGTTATATGCGAAAATTTGCGGTGCTTTATGCGAAGAATTTGCGTAGTTATGTGCGAAGTATTTGCGTAGTTTTATGCGAGGAATTTGCGTAGTTATATGCGAAGTATTTGCGGGGTTATATGCGAAGTATTTGCGGAATTATATGCGAAGAATTTGCGGAGTTATATGCGAGGTATTTGCGGAGTTATATGCGAAGTATTTGCGGAGTTATGTGCCAAGTATTTGCGGAGCTATGTGCCAAGTATTTGAGGAGTTATGTGCGAAGTATTTGCGGAGTTATGTGCGAAGTATTTGCGGAGTTATGTGCGAAATATTTGCGGGGTTATATGCGAAGTATTTGCGGGATTATATGCGAAATATTTGCGGGATTATATGTGAAATATTTGCGGTGTTATATGCGAAGTATTTGCGGGTTTATATGCGAAGAATTTGCAGTGTTATATGTGAACTATTTGCTGAGTTATATGCGAAGAATTTGCGGGGTTATATGCGAAATATTTGCAGAGATATATGCGAAGTACTTTATTTGGCTATATGCGAAGTATTTGCGGGGTTATATGCTGGCTTCCGAGTCCTATGGGTATAAAAGCTAATGAAATGGCTGACCAGAATGAAAACTGGCTTTGTCATTACCAATTTCTAGGATTAAAGTGGGTTATACCGATTTTAAGTCTACAATTCTTACCTTAATTCAATCCTCTTGGCAGGCCCATTGGGATTGTGAAATTTTTAACAAACTTCATTCGATCAATCCAACACTTGGCGAATGGTGCCCAATTTACAAGCCTATTCGTCGAGAAGAAGTCATTCTTGCCCGTCTCAGGATTGGTCATTCTCGAATATCACATTCATGGCTGTTGTCACGAGATGATGCACCAGAATGTATCCCATGCAATACTCTATACACGGTGGAGCATATCTTAATACACCGTGTTGACCTTCAACCAATCCGGTTGCAGTACTACAATGTGGACAACATTAAAAAACTCTTCGACTCTATCAGAGTAGAGTCCATCATATCATTTATCAAGGCAATAGGAATTTATAATAAGCTGTGATATCAATTGTTAATCATGCCTTTGTAGTAATCATTCATTCATATATTACCTGTAATTAATCTTACGTCTTTATAACTTCTTAGTATTAATTTTTACGTAATGCATATACTTATATAGAATATTATTTCATACACTCGACAATAAACATAACTTTAATGCGCGCTACATGACCTTAGATGTCGATGCGCCGTAAAACACCATTCATTCATTTATTATGTGCGAAATATTTGCGGAGTTATATGCGAAGTATTTGCGGAGTTATATGCGAAGTATTTGCTGGGTTATAATTATGCGAAGTATTTGCGGGCTGATATGCGAAGAATTTGCGGCGTTATAAGCGAAATATTTGCGGGTTTATATGCGAATATTTGCGGTGTTATATGCGAAGTATTTGCGGGGTTATGTTCGAAGTATTTGCGGGGTTATATGCTAAGTATTTGCGGGATAATATGCGAAATATTTGCGGGGTTATATGCGAAATATTTGCGGGGTTATATGCGAAGAATTTGCGGGGTTATATGCGAAGTATTTGCGGGGTTATATGTGAACTATTTGCGGAGTTATATGCGAAGTATTTGCGGGGTTATATGCGAAATAGTTGCGTGATTATATGAGAAATATTTGCGGGGTTATATGCGAAGTATTTGCGGAGCTATATGCGAAGTATTTACCGAGTTGTATGCGAAGCATTTACTGAGTTGTATGCGAAGCATTTGCGGTGTTATATGCGAAGTATTTGCGTGGTTATGTGCGAAGCATTAGGCGCTTATTTGCGGAGTATAAGACACGTATATGCGGATTATAAGACACGTATTTGCGGATTATACGACATGTATTTGCGGATTATACGACACGTATATGCGGATTATAAGAGACGAGTTGCGGATTATATGAGACGTGCTTGCGGATTATAGGAGACGAATTTGTGGATTATAAGACACGTATTTGCGGATTATACGACATGTATTTGCGGATTATAAGACACGTGTATGTGGATTATAAGGCACGTATATGCGGATTAAAAGGCACGTATATGGGGATTATAAGACAGGTATATGCGGATTATAAGACACGTTTTTGTGGATTATGAGACACGTGTTTGCGGATTATAAGACACGTATTTGCGGATTATAAGACACGTATATGCGGAATATCAGACACGTATATGCGGAATATAAGACACGTATTCGCAGATTATAAGACACGTATATGCGGGTTATAAGGCACGTATATGCGTATTATAAGACACGTATTTTCGGATTATAAGTCATGTATAAGCTGATTATAAGGCACGTATATGCGGGTTAAAAGGCACTTATATGAGGATTATAAGACAAGTATATGTGGATTTATAAGACACGTATTTACGGATTATGAGACACGTGTTTGCGGATTCTAAGACAGGTATTTTCGGATTATAAGGCACGTATATGCGGATTATAAGACACGTATATGCGGATTATAAGACACGTATATGCGGATTATAAGACACATATATGCGGGTTATACGGCACGTTTTTGCGGATTTTAGGACACGTATTTGCGGATTATACGACACGTATTTGAGGATTATACGACACGTATATGCGGATTATAAGAGACGTTTTACGCATTATATGAGACGTGTTTGCGGATTATAAGAGACGCATTTGTGGATTATAAGACACGTATTTTCGGATTATAAGACAGGTATATGCGGATTATAAGGCACGTATATGCGGATTATAAGACACGTATTTGCGGATTATAAGACACGTATATGCGGATTATAAGGCACGTATATGCGGGTTAAAAGGCACGTATATGGGGATTATAAGACACGTATATGCGGATTATAAGACACGTATTTGCGGATTATGAGACACGTGTTTGCGGAATATAAGACACGTATTTGCGGATTATAAGACACGTATTTGCGGATTATGAGACACATGTTTGCGGAATATAAGACACGTATTTGCGGATTATAAGACACGTATATGCGGAATATAAGGCACGTATATACGGGTTATAGGGCACGTATATGCTGATTATAAGGAACGTATATGCGGATAATAAGAGAAGTATATGCGGATTATGAGACACGTATATGCGGGTTATAAGACACGTATATGCGGGTTATAAGGCACGTATTTGCGGATTTTACGGACAAGCATATGCATATTATAAGGCACGTATATGCGGATTATATGCACGTATATGCGGATTATAAGACACGTATTTGCGAATTATAAGACACATACATGCGGATTATAGGACACGTATTTTTGAGTGTTATAAGATACGTTTATATTGGTTATATGATAGGTATATGCGGATTATTGGACACATATATGCGGGTTATATGCCACGTATTTGCGAATTATAAGGCACGTTTATGCCGGTTAAAAGGCACGTATATACGGATTATAAGACACGTATATGCGGATTATAAGACCTCCGCTTCCGTTAACAAAGTACACAAACATAAAATGTAGAGGGAAAAATAGAAATAAACCACAAGCGATCGCAGAAAATGATGAAATAAAGACAGCAACATAACAGCTAGATAATCGGGAACATAATGGTATGATGTGATAAAAACTGAAATGCTGTAATTTTGGAATAAATAAGTAGTACCATTCGTTTGATACACTGAGATGGGTGGGGTAATGTATGGACAATAAATGCCTTCTAGTGGTGGCACGATTCAAATCTCGTCACACATGATCAGCTATGAATAGATGTATATACGTATGTTTACCTGTATGATGAACAATGGGTGTGATCGCTAACAAAAGAGTGCATTCATCCACAACAATTGATTTTGATACTAGTACGGGTGCATTGGACAGTCCGGTATTTAAAGAGGATATCTCAAAGAGTAAGAAAAAATCAAAGTCAAAAGGTAAAAACCAGAAAAATATGACTGAATATCTGGGAAACAAGGATACTTCCGACATTAAATCGGACACCAGATCGATTGATAACAAGCTAGACGAGATCAATACAAAGCTCTTCAATGTTCTAACGAAATCGGATATAGTCTTTATAAATGACCTAATCAAGGATACAGTGAATGAAATGAAGGATCAGATTCTGGCTTGTGTATCCAAACGTCTAGATATCCTTGAAGGAGAAGTACACATTAAATCAATGGAAAACGAAGCAATAAAAACCGAGCTCAAAAATAGCGAACATGAAATAGTTGAAATGAAGGAAAAAACAGTAAATTTGAGAAATAAACTCATGGACGAAATTAAATACAATGAAGGTGTAGCAAACGACATGGAACAATACAGTCGCCGCAACAACATTCGAATATTCGGGCTTGCCGATGACGTAGCCAAGCAGACATCACAGATAACCACAGAAAAAGTTGTCTACGTTTTGAACAAAGAGTTGTCTCTCAATTTGACAGAGGCCGACATTGACATAGCCCATAGGCTAGGTAGTTTCAAACTCGGAAAAAATAGACCAACTATTGTGAAAATCGTCCGTCGTCAAACGAAACAGAATGTTATGAGTAACGGGAGAGCGCTTAAGAACACTGGGGTATCAATAAGCCATGACCTCACTTGGCTAAATCAGCAGGTGTTAAGCTCCCTACGACTGAAAGATAGAGACACAGTTGAAAGCTGTTGGTACACAGAGGGCAAACTAACTTCAAAGAACTTGCCAGCAATGGAAAAACATTCACAAGGACGAGGCAGACCAAACACAGAGACTTTTGCTATTGGTTGGGACTGCCATTGCCTAAAAAGCAATGACACATCTCCAGTTGCATATGTGGCTCCTGTCAAGGAGATATAAAAGGGTTGTATTAATATCGTATTCGTTCTGCTTGTCGTGTGAGCCAACGATCGATATGTTACACGACAAAGCTGCTTTAAAAAACAGCCACACTTGTACATAAAATATATGACATTTTATCAGATCATGTATGGTTTGTTTGCAAGACGGGTGGTAATCGATACATATCCATTATCTGTACTATAGCTGTTCCAGCCAGAACTAATTAAATGTTTTTTATGAAGAATTGCCATACCACACAGCCTTGCAACAGACCACTATTTTAACAATATGATTGCACCTTTAAATTAATATAAATTTATTTTGGCTCGTTTGCGAAACAAGTTATTTCAACTTATGTTAATCACTCTCGAGACCTCATTCCTGATGGAATCTGTCGCCACGAGGGTGAGAGAAGAGGCAACGTGGAATTTAAATGCCTTGCCTAAGGGCACACTCGTAACGGCTCCGGTGGGGCTCGAACTCCCAACCTTTAGCACCTGAACCGAGGTGCATCCACAACGCTATGATGACCTTTAAATAGTTGTATATGCAAGAATTTTGAATCTCACCTATGTATGTGTAAACATGTGAGCCGTCCAACGGGAAAGCCAAGGTGGGGCTGATAGACATTGACTGACACGAGGGGCTGCTTGAGACTGAGGTGTTGTGTTTCTGTCTCCGGTAATTCTTAGGTCATTCGGGTTTTTTTTATCATTGTTATGCTGATGTTCTAGTGAAATGGCCCACACAAACTTATTTATATGTTTCGTTAGAAGTATGTACATTTTTCATTTTGATAATGTGACTGTAAACATCTAGTTTACGCCATTGATTGTCGTAAGGAACGTATATGCAAATTTTGTAATATGTCCTTATGTTCTGTTGTTTTTGTAAATATCAACCTGGAAAACATTTATACATGCTTATAGTACATTCGCAATTCCGCAGAATACATACACACCGTATGTGATTCAGTATACTTGCTACTCATATGATAATAAATGATGCCTAAATGCATTAAATCCCTTTGACAGAAGCTAGGTTAGGTAAGGTTGATACACTATAAGATTTTAGCTTCCATTTAAAAACAGGCTCTGTATTTATAAAAAAAAAAGTTAAAATATGCAGCTAAATACCATATATAGTTACGGATAATACAATATATGCCCTATTGTCCAATAAATATATTGATATGATGCATGGTCCATGTAAGAACAGTTGGACAAAATTATGTCGCTATTTACTTAGAAGCGACCGACATTTATAGTACTGTATATGCAGGTATGCATATGTATATAGGTGTGTGCGTGAAGAGAAAAAGAGAAATTATATAGCATATATTCTGATACATTTGTCATCACTCGATCTGGAAATATACTTGTAAAGCTCATTTATTTTTATGGAAAGGTCTTTAAAAAGAGTAACACTACAGACAGTTTCAACGTGCATTTTTATGTGAAAGGCATGAATATATCTAATATTTTAAAACTCTGATAGTTATATATGTATAGACAATATTCAAATTCATTTGTAGATCAAATTAGTTTTAACATCCTTTATTTTTCAAGTATTTACAGCAGCAACAAATGGCGATTATGCAAAACATAGGATAAAAGTGAAAGTGTAAGTCTTCTAAAACTCTACTCCTCCAATGGATCAAATTAATCGGCATCTAAAATAGCTCCTGTAATGTTAAAACACAACAGTTCTATAGAAACATAATACCGCAGAAATCATTTTTGATCGCCATGTAGGTTTATTTTTGTTGTTATATATACGGACAGTCTTATTCTTCTATCAACCGTTCTTTATTTGTTCATAAATTTCTCTCTTTTAGTATGACACTATGCCTTCTACTACATTGTTGTGACATCTCTCGTCAGTGTACATGGTTGACTATATTCAACAACCCAAGTGTGTGTAATACTATGTATTCGGTAATATTATGGAGACTGTGCTGTGCTCGGATTTACTAGCTTTTAGCGTACTATTCATATCGCAATGTCTGTAAGCATATGCAGTTTTAATGCCAAGGTTCTGGCCTCAAATTCTAAGCGAGATCAAGTGTTTCAGTGGGTAAAAAACAACAGATTCAGTATATGTCTACTGCAGGAAATACATTGTAAACAGATGTTGGACAAAGATAGTTGGAACAAGCAATGGAATGGCGATATATTTGTAAGTGGCGATAGCTCTAATAGTCTCGGCATGGGAATTCTCATAGATAGTAATGTAAAGTATATCCTTTTAGATTATAAGGAAGTAGTAACAGGGCGACTACAAATGCTAAAAATTGAAGTTGAAAGAAAATTATCGTTCTAATGAATATTTATGCACCAAATAATGACGACACAAACTTTTTTAATATAATCGAAAAAGAGATTAGCTCTAATAATGAGCATATACTTATAATAGGTGGTGACTTTAATACAAGTATTGATCATAAACAAGACAAACTAAACGGCAGAATAGATACAGGAAAAAAAACTTCTCAAATTCTTATGAACTTGATAGAGTCAGAAGAAATTACTGATGTATGGCGCTTAAAACATCCAGGTAAGAAAATTTACACCTGACACTCCAATACAAAACCACCAATATTTTGTAGATTGGATTACTTATTTATATCTCCCAACCTCTTAAGCTTTGTAACAGAATCTATTATCAGACCAGGCTTTAAATCTGATCACTCGATTGTTGTGTTAAAACTATTATTAACTAAATCAGATAGAGGCCGTGGATTTTTTAAACTTAATAACTCTTACCTTCTGAATGTGGACTATCAAGTTATAATCAAACGCAGAATAACCGAACTAGCAACAGTACATCAGGAAGCCAATACTAAAGCATTGTGGGAAGTAATAAAAGGTGGAATAAGAGACGAAACTATTAAATATTCAACTCGCAAAAAGAGAGAAAACCAAAACTATGAATTAGAATTACATAACAATATTACAAATATAGAAAATGAAATAATCGCAAAGCCAAACGAGGACCATTCAATTGAAAGACTAAAACACGAACAAGATAATTTAGAAAAATACACAGAAGATAAAATTAAAGGTATATTACTGAGATCAAAAGCCGAATGGGTAGAAGGAGCGGAAACAAATTTCAAACTGTTTGCTAACCTAGAAATTAAACGAGCACAGAACAAAAAACAATACAACAACTTAATACACATCAGAGTAACATCGAACAAAACCCTAAGACAATTCTAGAATATACAAACACCTTCTTTGAAGATTTGTACAAACAAGACACTTTGATTGATAAGTGTAACAACAACAAATTCTTTAGCAACCCACATACAACATTGACAGATGAACAACAACAACGAGAACAAAGATTCTTAACTGAATATGAATGCGCCATTGCACTTAAAGAGATGAAAAACAACAAAAGCCCAGGTTCAGACGGCTTATCCACCGAACTTTATAAAATATTCTGGCCAGAAATAAAAACGTTCCTAATTAACTCTTTAAATTATTCTTTAGAAAATAACGACTTGTCAGAACTCCAAAAACAGGGTATTATTACACTACTACCAAAAAAGGATAAGGACGTTTCATCAATTAATAACTGGCGACTTATTTCACTTTTAAACGTAGATTACAAAATAGCAACTAAGACCATTGCGAACAGAATTGAAAGTTTTAGATACAATTATAAGTACTGACCAAACTGGATTCATAAAATGGCGATATATTGGTGAAAATGTCAGAATAATTCAAGAGGTAATTAATTATGTTAATGAAAACAATGAACCAGGCTTAATATTCTTTTCGGACTTTAATAAAGCTTTCGACAGCATAGATCATAGTTGTATGTACAAATGTTTCGAACATTTCGGTTTTACTAATAACACAATTGACTGGGTTAAATTATTTTACAGAGACTCTAAATCATGCATAAGCAATAATGGACATATGTCTGAATATTTCAATATTAAAAGAGGAGTACGTCAATGATGCCCACTTTCGCCCTACCTATTCATTATTTGTATTGAATTGCTATCCATAGAAGTCAACACTAATGACGATATATCTGGAATTAAAGCACATGGCATAGACACAAAACAAACACTGTTTGCAGACGATGCTAGTTTCCTGTTAAATGGCACAGAGAAATCTTTTAAAACACTAATTAATACACTTGATGACTTTGGTAATGTAGCAGGTCTAACGTTAAATAAAACAAATGCACCGTTCTCCGAATAGGATCATTAATTAATACTGAAACTATATTTTGTAAAAAAAATTTTTATTTGAACATCAAATTGTGCAACTACTTTAGGAATAACATTCAGTAATAATGTAAACGATATGCAACATCTGAATATCACAAATAAAATTGTATCGTTCGAAAACTGCTTGAATAAATGTAAACGATGGAATTTGTCTCTAATCGGGAAAATAACTATTTTATAAACTTTCGCATTCCCAAAACTCATATATCCTCTAACAGTTTTGAATAACCCTAATTCCCAAACAATGAACGACATTAAACACATGATGTATAAATTCCTATGGAATGATAAGCCAGATAAGATATCTAGAAAGCAAATTATTCAGGATTATAGTAATGGTGGATTAAAAATGCTGGATATAGAGAACTTTAGTGCAGCACTTAAAGCAAGTTGGATAAAACGATTAATATTCCAAAAATAATCAAAGTTGGTACAAATTTATGATCATATGTTGGATAAACATGGGAGGCGATTTTATGTTTAAATGTAATATCAACTGCAACGACATTAAAAATATCGAAATAAAATCTATGTTTTTGAAAGAAATACTAACAGGATGGTCCAGAGTAAATTATAAAGAATATGTCGATTCTATATCCAAACAAATATTGTGGAATAATTCAAACATAAAGAAACACGACAATACTACATTATTTTACAGACACTTGTTTAATAAAGGAATTCAATACATTGAACATATATACGACTTTAGACACAAACAGTTCTTTTCTTTTATGCAAATAAGACAACTTTACAATATTAATCCCGCGGAGTTTTTGAAATACTACACTCTTTTGAACAGTATACCACATAAATGGAAAACAAAGTTACAGTTAGAACCAATAACATATAAAATCCCTGAATATTTAATCACAAACATCAATGCAAACACAAAAGTATGCAAACTTATATATTCGATATTAACGAATAACTCTAAATCGAATGTTATTAGGCAAACTGTAAAATGGGAAACTATGTTATCAATAGTAGATATTAACTGGAAAAATATATTCACACAACCGATTAGAATAACTATAGAAACGAAATTAAGATCAGTTCAATATAAATACTTAATGCAAATAATTCCAAATAACGTTTTCCTATTTAAATGTAATATAGTTGCACCGCAACTTTGTGACTTTTGCATAATGCATAATGATTATAACGTTCATATGTTCTTATCTCCACTGAAACTTCTTACTTTCTTTTGCTAATCCTATCTCTTCTACTTAAAAACATTACTCCTCCTTCCCAATATACATCGGGTTATTATTTCATCGCTTTACGTAACTTCACATGAGTACGTATAACTTAATATAAATATAATTCGAGAATAATGCACACTACTTTTTGACACGCTGTTTGTTTTCAATACATGAATATGCCTGGAAAGTCTACAATGTGTGTAATTATTATGTATATGTGTAATTATTATGTATATGTGTAATTATGATGTATATTGATCAGGAAATAAAAATCGAAAAAAAAAGACACATATATGCGGATTATAGAACAGGTATTTGCGGATAATAGGACACGTATTTGCGGATTATATGAGACGTATTTGCGGATTATAAGAGACGTATTTGCGGATTATAAGACACGTATTTGCGGATAATAAGACACGTATATGCGGATTATAAGACACGTATATATATGCGGATTATAAGAGACGTATTTGCGGATAATAGGACACGTATTTGTGGATTATAGGACACGTGTATGCTGGTTATAATACACCTATATGCGGGTTATAAGGCACGTATATACGGATTATAAGACACGTATTTGCGGATTATAAGACACATATATGCGGATTATAGGACACATATTTGCGTGTTATAAGATACGTATATAGGTGTTATAAGACATGTAAATGCGGGTTATAAGGCACGTATATGCGAATTATAAGGCATGTATATGCGGGTTATGAGAGACGTATTTGCGGATTATAAGACAGGTATAAGCGGATTATAAGGCACGTATATGCGGATTATATACAAGGCACGTATTTGCGGATTATAAGGCACATATATGCGGATTATAAGACACATATTTGCGTGTTATAAGATACGTATATAGGGGTTATAAGACATGTAAATGCGGGTTATAAGGCACGTTTATGCGAATTATAAGGCATGTATATGCGGGTTATGAGAGACGTATTTGCGGATTATAAGACAGGTATAAGCGGATTATAAGGCACGTATTTGCGGATTATATACAAGGCACGTATTTGCGGATTATAAGGCACATATATGCGGATTATAAGACACGTATATGCGGATTATAAGACACGTATATGCGGGTTATAAGACACGTATATGCGGATTATAAGAGACGTATTTGCGGATTATAAGAGACGTATTTGCGGATTATAAGAGACGTATTTGCGGATTATAAGACACGTATTTGCGGATAATAAGACACGTATATGCGGATTATAAGACACGTATATATATGCGGATTATAAGAGACGTATTTGCGGATAATAGGACACGTATTTGTGGATTATAGGACACGTGTATGCTGGTTATAATACACTTATATGCGGGTTATAAGAGAAGTATATGCGGATTATGAGACACGTATATGCGGGTTATAAGACACCTATATGCGGGTTATAAGGCACGTATATACGGATTGTATGCACGTATATGCGGATTATAAGACACGTATTCGCAGATTATAAGACACCTATATGCGGGTTATAAGGCACGTATATACGGATTGTATGCACGTATATGCGGATTATAAGACACGTATTTGCGGATTATAAGACACATATATGCGGATTATAGGACACATATTTGCGTGTTATAAGATACGTATATAGGTGTTATAAGACATGTAAATGCGGGTTATAAGGCACGTATATGCGAATTATAAGGCATGTATATGCGGGTTATGAGAGACGTATTTGCGGATTATAAGACAGGTATAAGCGGATTATAAGGCACGTATATGCGGATTATATACAAGGCACGTATTTGCGGATTATAAGGCACATATATGCGGATTATAAGACACGTATTTGCGGATTATAAGACACATATATGCGGATTATAGGACACATATTTGCGTGTTATAAGATACGTATATAGGGGTTATAAGACATGTAAATGCGGGTTATAAGGCACGTTTATGCGAATTATAAGGCATGTATATGCGGGTTATGAGAGACGTATTTGCGGATTATAAGACAGGTATAAGCGGATTATAAGGCACGTATTTGCGGATTATATACAAGGCACGTATTTGCGGATTATAAGGCACATATATGCGGATTATAAGACACGTATATGCGGATTATAAGACACGTATATGCGGGTTATAAGACACGTATATGCGGATTATAAGAGACGTATTTGCGGATTATAAGAGACGTATTTGCGGATTATAGGACAGTTATTTGCGGATTCTAGGACACATATTTACGGATTATAGGACACGTGTATGCTGGTTATAAGACACGTATATGCGGGTTATAAGGCACGTATATGCGGTTTATAGGACACGTATATGCGGGTTTTAAGAAACGTGTATGTGGCTTATATGCCACGTATATTCGGATTATAAGGCACGTATATGTCGGTTTTAAGGCACGTATATGCTGATTATATGGCAAGTATATGCGGATTATAAGACACGTATTTGTGGATTATAGGACACGTATATGCGGGTTATAGGACACATATAGGCGGGTTATAACACAGGTATATGCGGATTATAAGGCACGTATATGCGGGATATAAGACACGTATATGAGGTTAATAGATGGCGATGTAACTATGGGTGATCGTGAAACAATGACAACTCCTAGGTTAATAGATGGCGATGTAACTCTGGGTGATCGTGATACAATTACCACTCCTAGGTTACTAGATGGCGATGTAACTCTGTGTGATCGTGAAACAATGACCACTCCTAGGTTAATAGATGGCGATGTAACTCTGGGTGATCGTGAAACAATGACCACTCCTAGGTTAATAGATGGCTATGCAATTCTGGGTGATCGTGCTAATTATGCTGTATTCAAAGAAGTACAATAAATTAATGTCGGATTGCAAAAGTTAAGTGAACATACATTTCACTGACAGTTCGGAAACGGATGATTGTGTTCTTTTAAACAAATACCTACACAACCACACACTACGTGGTGTTACATGTGTGCATGTATGTGTGGATTATTGGATATGTAGGCCTATTTATTCGTAAACAATGTATCAATAAGACATTACACAGGTTATAGTGTCCACTTATTTTTTATAATATAGCCGTCAAACCAACCATCAAGCAAAGCACATGTTCGCACATCAAAAGCGTTATGTTGAACTATACCTGCAGAATTGCGTAGACGTTCTCTCCAGCCTTTTCATCTTTGTCGGGCCGTCTGCAGAGTTTCAAGAGCATGTACAACAACTTGAAACGCATTTGTGAAAGTGATCAAAGGATCCACTCTACTAATCCAACTGGTTTCACAAAGCGTTTTCAGCTTGTCAGCAAATGTAGATGATTCGCGGAGTAGCCACATGTGAACGCAATATCTTGACCGTCTTCATCATAGTACGAACGCAATGAAGTATGTACCAGTGCCATGTTGAGGCAGTTGTATTTAAAATACATGTAGTTGGCAAGGGGCGCTCGCTGTCGTATCATGGCTTGGACACCATTATACTTAACAGTCATAGTACTAGCCATGACGAAGCCCTCTCAATCTAAGAATATCCAGGCCACAGTCATGTATGCGCTTCATAATAAGTTATGTCATGTCCACTCCTTTGATTAAATGGCATGCTACACAACCTATGAACTCTTCACACATAATTCACGAGTACCTACTACCACCTGGTCATTCAAGGTATCGTACACAGATAGACAGTTGCTCCATTGTTGAACAATCGTTTGCTTCGTCAGTCAATATATGAAGAAATCAGCCTGTTTACATATCAATGTGATCTCTTTTAAATCATGCTCCGCGCATATTGGTGTATGTTCAGTTTGAATTTATGGCAACGTATACTTAGCATGAGGCCCAGCGCTAACAATATGATTTGCAAGAATATGACCATTCTTTGCATAGCCTTGAAGATTTGCCATACCATTACTTCTGTCTTCTGTGTCTAATAGCTGTGGTATGCTTGGACAGAGTAAATAGAACTTATATAATCTGCCTTTTGGCCGGTTGCTGAAAGCTTGCATAGTATGGATATGTTGCATTGTGTGACAGTACTATTTGAACTGTATGTCAGTTTCTTTTCATTTAAATAGAAAGTGTCTTAGCCCAGGAACCTCAAGTTCTAGATGGGTTGCTATATGTGTTTTGCTTCGGGCCACAACAAATTATTATTATTTTCTCCGTCCAGTGACTAGTAACGGTCGGAGCACATCGCCTAACAACCTACCATATGCTTCATATATAGTATCAACATACCATGTAGCACATCGCCTAACAGCCTTACATATGCTTCATATATAGTATCAACATACCATGTAGCACATCGCCTAACCGCCTTACATATGCTTCATATATAGTATCAACATACCATGTAGCACATCGCCTAACAACCTTACATATGCTGGATATATAGTATCAACATACCATGTAGCACATCGCCTAACAACCTTACATATGCTGCACAAATAGTATCAACATACCATGTAGCACATCGCCTAACCGCCTTACATATGCTGCATATATAGTATCAACCTACCATGTAGCACATCGCCTAACAGCCTTACATATGCTGCATATATAGTATCAACATACCATGTAGCACATCGCCTAACAGCCTTACATATGCTTCATATATAGTATCAACATACCGTGTAAGAAAGGTAAAGTTATTATGATTTATCATTGTTCTGACATTTATATATTAAGTGGGGTTCGAGGGGGGCACATATTTAGATCGGAAGATGAAAAAGGAAGTGTGTCATGGAACAAATAAACACACACATATATAATGTGAGTATATCTTGTGTAAAGCGAACTGTGTTGCTTTATGCATCAGTCCATGATCAAATGTGTTGTATTTAATAATATGTGTATCCCGGTGTTACTGGTTTCCGACGATGTAGTACATAACGGACTCCTATAGGTTTAGAATGGTCATATACTGCAAACAATTTATGTCACCAAATAAACAATATGCTACCATTCATCCACAAAAGTCTCGAAGAAAATCGAATGTTTACTTTTTGAGAAAAGTTGACAAAATAGCGGTACCTCATTCTCAGTAATCCGGAATGACGTCACATTTTTCGCCTAACTGTGGAAATTGTCTACAGCGCCACCATTAGTATGTAAGCAATTGTTCTTTTTTAACAAAACAATAAACTAAGGAAGACTTACTTTAATAAGAGGCTTAATTTATCATTTTCACTCAAAATTCATTTGTTGGACAGCATTTTGTCTATATACTGTATCTAAAACACTAACATTTAATTTAACTAGGTCAAACACACGGGGCATAAGAAGTCGTCATCCCTCCTAATTACTCTGACTAAATGCAGAACCGTAAATGGACCCATCCATCGAACACATCACACGGTGCCCAACAAAGAAAAACTAGGTCTCGTGTCGGTGATGTACACCGTACACATAAAAGAACCAGAGGAGACTCTGGAATGGGTCTCTGTCTGTATCATTATACTATCCTTCAACAATCTAAAATTACTAACCTCTTCAGGAGGCGTCGCTCATATGGGCAACCGGTAGCGACGATAAATAAACGTAAAACACACACTCGCAATCTGAGCAGAGTCATAACATTTCCCTTGCAAAGGCTTTGGATCATGAAGCATAAGTATATAGATGTGAGAGATGCAGACATTGATGCGTAGAAACATAATTATATAGATGTGAGATATGCAGACATTGATGCGTAGAAGCATAATTATATAGATGTGAGAGATGCAGACATTGATGCGGAGAAACGGCTTCACACAACTCAAGTTCGTTAATATTGGATACATAGTGTGTCTTATTCCCTATACAAACATAATACCCAGACCAGCATGCACATCAAATTACTAACCTCTTCAGGAGGCGTCGCTCATATGGGCAACCGGTATCGACGATAAATAAACGTAAAACACACACTCGCAATCTGTGCAGAGTCATAACATTTCACTTGCAAAGTCTTTGGATCATGAAGCATAAGTATATAGATGTGAGAGATGCAGACATTGATGCGTAGAAGCATAATTATATAGATGTGAGAGATGCAGACATTGATGCGGAGAAACGGCTTCACACAACTCAAGTTCGTTAATATTGGATACATAGTGTGTCTTATTCCCCGTACAAACATAATACCCAGACCAGCATGCACATCAATGCAGCTTGATCTGGGCATTCACTGTTTATATCAAATATATATTGGTATTTTAGAAGCTTTACAGTGAACCGCGATGATAAAATGCAGAGATATGTTGAATGACATAACCCCACATCAGATAGGCAGGCAACATGATTATCTGTATTAGGAAACAGGTCCAAACCGGATAATTCAGAGACATCATAGATAGATTCAGTTAATGGTGTAATATTTGAAAACGAACAGATCCAACGTGTTTGAAGGGTGAAGCCAAATGTTACATACATTGCAAATATACTTTGAGTTAGCACTTTGGTATCTATGTGGTAGGTCATTTAGCAAAACCAGCTGCACTTATCATACAAGTGTGGACCAAACAACGAATTATATAATGGGTATATAGGGGGTATACAGAACAAATTAATAGGGAAAGATTAACATAAAATATAGACAAATGAATCTACAATGAACACATGTACCGGATAATGATGTGCCAGCCATAGATATGATTCATGCAACAAAGAGGCTGGTTATAGTTCTTTACACATATATGTGTACAAGAGTGATAGTTTCGTATAGGTTAGAGTTCTTTACACATGTATGTGTACAATAGTGATAGTTCCGTATAGGTTAGAGTTATGTACACATATCCGTGTAAAAGAGTGATAGCTCCGTATAGGTTAGAGTTCTTTACACATGTATGTGTACAA
This sequence comes from Archivesica marissinica, assembly GCA_014843695.1. Classification (NCBI taxonomy): domain Eukaryota; kingdom Metazoa; phylum Mollusca; class Bivalvia; order Venerida; family Vesicomyidae; genus Archivesica; species Archivesica marissinica. Next base: position 10,503,906 of record CM026402.1, on the reverse strand, counting down.
TAGTGATAGTTCCGTATAGGTTAGAGTTCTTTACACATATACGTGTACAAGAGTGATAGTTCCGTATAGGTTAGAGCTATGTACACATATACGTGTACAAGAGTGATAGCTCCGTATAGGTTAGAGTTCTTTACACATATATGTGTACAATAGTGATAGTTCCGTATAGGTTAGAGTTCTTTACACATATACGTGTACAAGAGTGATAGTTCCGTATAGGTTAGAGCTATGTACACATATACGTGTACAAGAGTGATAGCTCCGTATAGGTTAGAGTTCTTTACACATATATGTGTACAATAGTGATAGTTCCGTATAGGTTAGAGTTCTTTACACATATACGTGTACAAGAGTGATAGTTTCGTATAGGTTAGAGTTCTTTACACATGTATGTGCACAAGGGTGATAGTTCCATATAGGTTATAGTTCTTTACACATATATGTGTACAAGCGTGATAGTTCCGTATAGGTTAGAGTTCTTTACACATGTATGTGTACAAGAATGATAGTTCCGTATAGGTTAGAGTTCGTTACACATATATGTGTACAAGAGTGATAGTTCCGTATAGGTTAGAGTTCTTTACACATATATGTGTACAAGAGTGATAGTTCCGTATAGGTTAGAGTTCTTTACACATATATGTGTACAAGCGTGATAGTTCCGTATAGGTTAGAGTTCTTTACACATGTATGTGTACAAGAGTGATAGTTCCGTCAGGTAACATTGTAGATGCAGATTTAGTTTTCTCGCCTATCGAAATTACAAGTAAAATGGTAAAGCCTCCACCAGAAATATGGAATTTCTACCGGTGCATACCTAATGATGTAGCATTGTTGTCTCAGTACCATTAAAACACTATTAAAACACTAGTTATATTATTTAGCACAAGTGGCAATGCAAGCAAAATCATTTCATTATTTATAATTATATTCCATTCATTTTGTTAGATATAATAGTCTCCTGTCAATTGTGGATGTGAGACATACCATAAATTAATGAGAAAGCACGCGCCGTTATGTTACAAATTCCATATGCAGCAACCACTGTTCGTTCGTTCGTTGCACGTCGCTTAATATATTAATAATAATAATACCTTATTTGATGCAACTATTGATAATATTATTGTTCACATTGTTCCACCAAACAACTAATGTTGTTGGATCTCATTGCTCATTACAATCACACTGTCAATGGGATTCTATTGATTCAAGTCAATGATTTATTGACAAAAACAATACAGTTTGATGGCACAAACACAAATGAAAATATAGAAAAGGTGGAACATTCTACATAGTACGTATATTATGATATATAATTTTAATTTCACAAGAAAAGTGTGTGGTGTCTACACCAGGTATGAATCAAATTGTACGTTGTATAAATACGATTTACCAGCTAATATAATTAATACAACTATGAAATCGACTATAGATTAATAATTTAGATTTTATTGTACAATATGATGTCCATATTACATAAAATTAGGCCACGCATACTTAGTAGAAATATTGGGTTGACGTGACCATAATATGTGTACAAATGTGAACGATTTATTCACAATTGTCAGAAAATATTGACACTTTAAGTGTCTAAGATATATCTATATAGATATATATATATATAAACTAATGGAATATTACAGTCATGGTGTTTGGAGAAATAAAACAAATATTAAAATGTCCACTCATTAAAGTTGACGTTAACTTTGCTCTATTCCATAACCCTTTGTCTGCTGAGTAAATACAATTATATTTGCAAATAACGTTAATTTAAATGATTGATAAATATTGTCCCAAGTTGGGTTTATATGTTGAATACAGTGAAATAAAAATGAGCACCCACAAACAGCCAATGTATATTACACAGTAATTCTTAGATCAATGTGTTGCTCCTACACCATGTACAATAGGGTTAATATATTAGCATTTCTTTATAGAGTATTAAAAACATATTGTGAGGATAGTGTATTGTAACGGAGCTTTGACATTATTAATAATACAATTCAGCCATATTTCTCTGCACTGCAGTCAGCCGGTCAATGTATACTAAGTTTGCATATAATTATGATATCAAGTAAAACAGTTATGATGTCCAGGTTATTAATAATATGATTAATATCATCAGTGATGCCCTCCCAATTGGGGAATTTATCTTCCCTTGGTCCTACAAATATGGCATACTATTCCGTTATTTTCCACAAAAGGTAAAATTATATCTAAATTATGTTCTCTAGATATCTGAAAATAATAGACACTGTTCCGATATGTACCTGTATTCTCCAAATCCCCGGGGATATCCTCTATTGAATTACAATTGTATTGTGTCCTTCGATGTGGCATCCATGTGCAATTATTCCCAGGAAATATGTCATACTGTTTTCTGGACAAATATCATCCACAAGTTCCTTAAAATAATCAATATTCCCTTATATCACACATCTCACAGGTTATGTAGCAGTTGCTTTCTAAAATGCATTTTAAGGCCTCATTTTTAAACATATGTGACCCTCCATTACAAAACCAGTCGGAAGTCGCTAAATCCAATTTCAAGATATTGACCAATAATCATGATACAGGCTAAAATCACCATATTTTGGATTTCAGCATATAAATATTAAGAAATATGTATATTGCAACTACGGCAAGGTTATTGTGTGAAAAGTATTACAAAAATGCATAAAAACCTTATTTTGTGAAAGCACTAATTAATTAATTCTGACAAAATTTAATTAGTTATAAAACAATGAAAACCGTGAAAAATGGGCCTTGAAAACCATACTCTGCAGTCTAAAGTGTCGGGAAATCCCCGTCATATTTGATATTAAAATAGAGCTGGGAGTTCCCTGTATTCAAATTTGATAAATATACTATGTAAACAATTCTTACCAAGCATGTGACCTGAAACGCGGTGTTTAATTGGCTACTGAGTTCTGCGCATGCTCTGTGCATATTTTCAAAACGCAGTTCCGATCAGGAAACTCGAGTGATGAAGGCAGTTCCTTGGATTCTGAGGACGAATTCGACCTTAAACGAACTTTGTTTTGACCAAGTTATGCAGAATGACGCTGTGATACAGAGTATGCGATGTGCACAGGCGAGAATTTCGAAACACTTGAATGGAAAAGGCTACACAATTCAGGTGAGTTTTATTAGACATTGTTTGAGGCTTTTGCTAGATATGTGAATGTTCCATTTATTATTTTAACAGGCTAGTGTGATGGTCGAGTAGCGACCGACCCGAGTAACCTGAATCATTTCGCTTCCTGGTTTCGATTTGATAATACCATTTGGTTACTACAATGGAAAATAAGAAAAAGGGAGTGGATTGGATCAGGTGTATTAGTACAGAATGTGTATGGGTTTGTTAAAACATGTCTAACCTATTTGGTATGGAAGTGAATCAATATGGGGGAGGGCTGCACAAATTGTACTGGGAACCGGGGTATGGAAACTATGTATGTAGGCTGGTCTATACAGCCGGTATATATGGAACCGAGACACATAGAGGGGGTGTGAACAATGTCGGAAGGAGGTGCCATTTGCCACAACTCTAAGGGTGAGTGTCGGCGTAAGGTTTAGTGCGAGGGAGTGATATTGATGGTAAACACGGCATCAATGCATGATGTATGTGCTGATTGAGCTTATTTACCCTCGCCTCGGTCGAACCATGTGGACTAGCATTGTATGTTTCTGCGGAATTCTTATTTATAGTTTATCGATACATAATTATATAATGTTACCGGTATGTATGTTCCGCTAATGACAAACCCTGGGGACCTAGACATATTTTCCTGTGCAGTCTTTATCGACGCAAAGTGGTTAACCAATACTAATACTAATAAGCCAATGTGTGTGAGGTGCCTTGTTCAATATGTGGCCTGACAGAGTATCGAACCCGGGAATGTACAAATCCAACTCTGAGCCACTGATGCATCACCGAACGTATTTCATTGGAAATTATTAATAATATTGCTCTACGTCAAGTTGTACATGCAAGTATGTTAATGGTAAACCGTGTTATCAACAGTTTGTTCCAGAGGACATGATTAGACGCAGAATTAACATAACGTTAGTATTGGCTTATGAAATTGTCAATTCTCTACACACAGGTTAATCGTTATAATGATATGTAAATAGTATTGTTTTACGATTGCGAAACAAGGTATTTTGTCAATTTATAACTAATCACTCAAGTTGGCGAATATGAAAGCGTTTGTGGGAGAAAACACACTTGATGACTATTATACCATATTCTCGGTCCGAGGATAAAATCCGGGTTGCATTGTTGAGAAGCACGAGCATGCTGACCACTACGCTAATCGGTTGAAGAGGCACATGCCCATCCCCTTGATTTTATTAATTTCCTCATTGATATTTTAGGGATTTTTCCTAAAAAATGAGGAATTGTCCCATCCTTATACAGCTGCTTTCAATTTGGCAACATTGGACAAAAGTGCTCAGTATATATTTCAAATTCTTATTAACAATTATGTTAATAAAAGCAGTATATATTTCAAATTCTTATTAACAATTATGTTAATATACCATTTCAATAAGTTGTCTGCAATGGGATACCTTGGTGTGACGGAACAATTGAGGGAGGGGGTTCAGTCCTCCCAATTATTTCCCTTTTTATTCATAATTTCGGGCGTCCTATATGTCGATGTCCGTTTAATGAAATCACTGAATATATACATTTGTTTCTCAGGTTTGATGCTGACCATCCTGGCACTGTGTTTGTCAAGAATGACCCGGAATTAGAGGAGGTGGCCTTTCGAGTACTGCTGCCAAATACAACTTTTCCTGATGGAGAGGCTCCAGGGATCTAACCCCTAGGACTCCCCCTTCAGAGGCAGCAGTGCCTCTATAAATCAATAAGAGAATTTGTAAACAATTCATATAAAGATATTGTGTGTCGAAGACCAGATGTAATTCCACCAGATGATTCTGATGGCGAAGGTCTGGTCACTTGTGGTCGTGGAAGCAGGCGAGCTCGCGGGCGTGGCTGTGCGTGTGATCGTGGGAAGATGACAATGAGTGCACACAGTCATAGCCCTCATTATACTCTGACAATATCTGGACAACACATATGATGATGATGATAGTGCATATGAAATGTGCATGTGAATTAATCGTAAACATTGATTGTGGAGATTTGTTTGAACATAAATCTGGAAAATGTTGAAAACTCTGAACATTTGAATTTATTTTTTGTGTATGTTACCATGTAAATATTTTAATGGAATTTTGTGTATATAAAGGTTGTGTATGAATATATATATGCTTCAAATTTCATTTCCATTGTACTTGGCAACTTTAACCTTTAATCCATATCTTTGTCAGATTTTAACCTATAACAAAAATGTATACATCATTGGAAAGCTAATGCATTGCCCTTTCAGATGAGCACATTACTCTTAGCTTTTAAAAAATACGTCAGTAATTCAAGTTACTGCAGTATTGCAGGATAATTGTTACCCAGCCTGAGATAAGACTGTATTGCATTAATTAATAATGCAAAGCAAATCCAGCATATTTCCATGATATGTAGACAGGCTATGTACAAGACAGACATCCATTTAAAAACCACAACAACTATATTTAGGACGGTATTGCGTTCTACTCTTGATGTAAATGAAATGTCCCGGTTTCCATCCCTGAGATTGTTACCCATTTGTGTCTCGCCATGTGATATTTAGTAGTTTTATATATTTTCTTAATATTCATAATAAACATTCGATATAAATAATCCTAACATAAAAAGTGCGTGATACTAAGAGTGTGTTCATTATAACATAAACATACGATACTTCTTTTAATACCTCTAGCCGTTCTAGTTATATATTTCAACATAATGTCTCAATTAACCGTGTACATCTTCTCCTGCGACTAGATGCTGTGCATCAACCTATTACTTGTAACCAATGAACGTAATAGGCATACTCTATACACACTTTCAAACTTATAACTGTCCGATTAGTGCAGTGGTTAGCCAGCTCGCTTCTCACCAATGCGAGCCTGGTTCGGACAGTTGGGTTTACTCCGGGTACTCCAGATTCCTCCCATGCGATTGATCACATTTGCGCTGTCGCCAACGAGAGTGATTACTATAAGTTGTTAACACTTGTTTCGCAATCGTTGTAAAATATATAAAGTTTAGACTAAACTAATACAACCCACAGATCGTACTAGAATGTCAATTGAGGTGTTGTAAAGCCGCGAAACATTTCAACGAGTTGCAGCTCTGTTGAGAGTAGGCAGACACGTTCAAGGGTATTGGTACCTACATACTTTGAATGTTTCATCCAAAGTGTTGTTCTCCATGTGTCATTATATTGACAAAACAACAGTTTAATCATAGGAGTATTTTATTTACGAGAGTTAAACCTATACATTATGTTACAAGCGGATGCACAATGTGGCTGTAGGTAGCGGTGTTCTCTACAATGATACAATAGGTTCACGTTTCATAAATTATTCTGACTGTGGACAAACGAGAAAGACATACATTACAAGGTACCTACTATTCCAGTCATATTGTACTGCCTGTATGACATATGTACTATTTATTTGCAATCAAATATGGTTAAATAATAAGGTGTCTGTGTGCCCTTGTGCTTAATACATGTACGCTCGGGAATATACCATTGTGTAAATAATATGAAAGGGTTATAATTTCCTAGAATTCTACATAATAATATCAATGATAAAACTATTTGCAATTTTGGGAGAGGCTATGAAATAGTATATGATTGATTTTTAATTGATAACGTGAAGAAGCCAGCGAAGCGCACCTATTTATCTGCTGTATCTGGCTCGGTGCTATCCATAATACATATATCGTCATCTGCCCTGTTTTCGTTCCTCGTCTGTTTTCGAATGTGATTTTAAATGACACCATCACTGTCGTCAGCATGTATTTGGGTTAAATTGTAGACACTAAAACTCCCAAACACGAACAGTAGCAAAATAGAGATACACATTCACCTTATATTTGGAAACTATGTAGATATTGTCAACGTGTATACTAAAACCCCGTAAGCAGAGTATACAAAGAAATAGTATTTAGTTTGCCAACAGGATAACTCTAATGCTTGGCTTTACATGGTCAGCACACTAGCACTCATTTAGCATTAGTCAGTCCCAGACGCTTGTGTCTGGACATATGATTTGGGGTTCGAACCCAAGCCATATTTTTTAAGAAAAGTTATACTCGATGTGCTTGACACTATAAATATAAATCGTTTAGGCCATATCCAAGCATGTTTAAAAAGTATACACCACCACTACCAGATCATCATAGGCCATTGACAACAATAATTGCATTGGTGTAAAGCATCAAAGCCGCTGAAAACAAGAGCGCCACGGTGGCCATGTATCGCTCACCTGACTCGTCAAAATCCAGCTGGGGGTTTGGTTAATGAGACGTCGTGTGAAGCCAAATGTTGTGATTGGATCGATGGTTAAGGAGACGTCGTGTGAAGCAACATGTTGAGATTGGATCAATGGTTAATGAGACGTCGTGTGAAGCAACATGTTGACAACGGACATATGACGATATCGAATGCTCAGCATGGTGCTCCTATAAGCTAAATATATCATCTTAATAATGTATATCTGTATCTTACCAAATTACTTATTACCGGGAGCCAAAGTAAGTAACCAAATTGTATGTTAATCTGCTCTCTCTATTTAAAAGGAATATGTGTGTGTTCTACGTTTAGTTATCGTCGCTACAGCGGTGCGCCTCCCGAAGAGATTATTCAACTTCCACAGATATAGACCCATTCCAAAGTCTCCTCTTGACACTTTATAATTTGATAAAACGCCTATTTTTACATAAAAACATATTTAATGGCGTTGTACAAATAAATAAAATAAATATCAAATCAAATTAATAAATTTACATTTACATCATACTACTTAAACTCTGAGGTAATTAGAATGAAACTACTAAGAATATATAACAGTACTATTGTTCGTTTACGTGCACGGGGTAAAGCACAATGAGGCACGAGGTAAAGTTTCATTCCAAAGACTATGCTACGAATCATTTTGGAATGGTATAGCAGGGGCTTGAAACTCCATTGGACCACGGATCCGCTAGGATTTCGAAACATTGATGATATGATGCTGATGTTTCGGTGTTATTATCATCGCCTCCGGCGAACAATTATGGGCGTGCATTCTCAGGAGATTATATTCATGCGTTCCTAGCACCATCGATTTGTTGAATGTTGCCTTGTGGGATGAATGCCGTGCTATGAAGCTTCCGATTATGGTGCAGTAAAGTTTAAACTTTATTTATTTTACAACGATTGCGAAGCAAGTTCTAACAACTTAATTTATATTAATCACTCTCGTTGGCGCGGATGAAAGCGTATATGTGGTCATTCGTGTGGGAGGAAACCGGAATACCCAGAGAAAACCAACCTGTCCGATCTGGCGACAACTGTACCATCTCACATACTTCCCGGTACGAGGATCGAACCCGGGTGGCATTGGTGAGAAGCGAGCACGCTTACCACTGCGCTAATCGGACAGCCTAAAAGCAGTAAAAGGTGACCACTGGAGGAGACATATTCTTCCTCTACAGGATGACAAGTCAGTGTGGTTACTTTTTTCGAAATGCTCTTCTTATGGCAACTCTCCTCAATATTGATTATCCCACAGCAGCATATTGTGAAGCATCAATCTTAAAACGTTGGCTATCCCACAGCAACATATAGTGAAGCATCGATTTTAAAACGTTGGTTATCCCCCAGCAACATATAGTGAAGCATCGATCTTAAAACGTTGGTTATCCCCCAGCAACATATAGTGAAGCATCGATCTTAAAACGATGGCTATCCCACAGCAACATATAGTGAAGCATCAATCTTAAAACGTTGGTTATCCCCCAGCAACATATAGTGAAGCATCGATCATAAAACGTTGGCTATCCCACAGCAACATATAGTGAAGCATCAATCTTAAAACGTTGGTTATCCCCCAGCAATATATAGTGAAGCATCGATCTTAAAACGTTGGTTATCCTGCAGCAACATATAGTGAAGCACCGATCTTAAAACGTTGGTAATCCCACAGCAACATATAGTGAAGCATCAATCTTAAAACGTTGGTTATCCCCCAGCAACATATAGTGAAGCATCGATCTTAAAACGTTCGTAATCCCACAGCAACATATAGTGAAGCATCAATCTTAAAACGTTGGTTATCCCCCAGCAACATATAGTGAAGCATCGATCTTAAAACGTTGGTATTCCCACAGCAACATATAGTGAAGCATCGATCTTAAAACGTTGGTTATCCCCCAGCAACATATAGTGAAGCATCGATCTTAAAACGTTGGTTATCCCGCAGCAACATATAGTGAAGCATCGATCTTAAAACGTTGGTTATCCCGCAGCAACATATAGTGAAGCATCGATCTTAAAACGTTGGTAATCCCACAGCAACATATAGTGAAGCATCGATCTTAAAACGTTGGTAATCCCACAGCAACATATAGTGAAGCATCAATCTTAAAACGTTGGTTATCCCCTAGCAACATATAGTGAAGCATCGATCTTAAAACGTTGGCTATCCCACAGCAACATATAGTGAAGCATCAATCTTAAAACGTTGGTTATCCCCCAGCAACATATAGTGAAGCATCGATCTTAAAACGTTGGTATTCCCACAGCAACATATAGTGAAGCATCGATCTTAAAACGTTGGTAATCCCACATCGACATATAGTGAAGCATCGATCTTAAAAAGTTGGTAATCCCACAGCAACATATAGTGAAGCATCGATCTTAAAACGTTGGTTATCCCGCAGCAACATATAGTGAAGCATCGATCTTAAAACGTTGGTTATCCCGCAGCAACATATAGTGAAGCATCGATCTTAAAACGTTGGTAATCCCACAGCAACATATAGTGAAGCATCGATCTTAAAACTTTGGTCATCCCACAGCTGTGACAGATTCTTTATAATCAGTTCTCAATGACACATTCATTATAATCAGTTCCCAATGACACATTCTTTATAATCAGTTCTCAATGACACATTCTTTATAATCAGTTCTCAATGACACATTCTTTATAATCAGTTCTCAATGACACATTCTTTATAATAGAAGTGTTTTGACAACTTCAACATTAAGAATGTTTGAAGTAGTTTTATCTTGTGCTTATTTATATTGTTTTAACAAACAATCCTTAAATCTTTTAACATATATATCTGGTATACCTATTCTTTAACTGCATATCTTAGTCTTATGGCGTATGCCTTTTAGATCTTGCTTTGAAGTCCACCCACACCTTCCCTCTTCTGCCATGGGGACATGGGTCTCTGGCAGGCGAGGGTGGGCCTGGTATGCGACCCTTACATTTTTTTAAAACCTCACTGACTAAATTAGTTAGGATACATTTTTACATTAATTTAAGTTATACTATTGTTTTATTACATGTTTTATTGTTTTTACTTGCATACTCTTATTGTAAAGCACCTTTGAACGTATCTGATATGAAAAGGGTGCTATATAAATGTGGTATAATAATAATAATAATAATAAATAATCAGTTCTCAATGACACATTCTTTATAATCAGTTCTCAATGACACATTCTTTATAATCAGTTCTCAATCATGACACATTCTTTATAATCAGTTCTCAATGACACATTCTTTATAATCAGTTCTCAATGACAGATTCTTTATTATCAGTTCTCAATGGCACATTCTTTATAATCAGTTCTCAATGAAATATTCTTTACAATCAGTTCTCAATGACAGATTCTTTATACACGGTTATGTATCTTCTATAATAAATGTATGCAATGTCGTAACAGCCGATACAGCACGCTAACTAGGTTTGGAATATTTCATTCATAGCTGGTGATATGTACAATCTTGGTCTTAGGATCACAATTTGACACATATTTATGTATGTGTCATGAAATCATAAGATTTACTGCTTGTATAGCAAATTAGTCTTTGGATGTATACTAACTAGTGTGCACAGTTTTATAGCAATATCTTTACGGATCATGATAAATAATGTATCACATAAGAGCGAACATGAGTCATGACACATTGGACAGGACCCTTACCTATAATTAAACTAAATCCTAACCCAAGAGTAACCCAAACCAAAAAACTAGCGCAACCACTAACCATAGAGCGACAGGTAGTGTAACCACTAGCGCAACCCCTAAACCTAGAGCGACATGTAGTGCAACCACTAGCGCAACCCCTAACCCTAGGGCGACATGTAGTGCAACCACTAGCGCAACCACTAACCCTAGAGCGACATGTAGTGCAACCACTAGCGCAACCCCTAGCCCTAGAGCGACAGGTAGTGCAACCACTAGCGCAACCCCTAACCCTAGAGCGACATGCAGTGCAACCACTAGCGCAATCCCTAACCCTAGAACGACATGTAGTGCAACCACTAGCGCAACCACTAACCATAGAGCGACAGGTAGTGTAACCACTAGCGCAACCCCTAACCCTAGAGCGACAGGTAGTGCACCCACTAGCGCAACCCTAACCCTAGAGCGACAGGTAGTGCAACCACTAGCGCAACCCCTAACCCTAGATCGACAGGTAGTGCAACCACTAGCGCAACCCCTAACCCTAGAGCGACAGGTAGTGCAACCTCTAGCGCAACCCCTAACCGTAGAGCGACAGGTAGTGCAACCACTAGCAAAACCCCTAAACATAGAGCGACAGGTAGTGCAACCAATAGCGCAATCCCTAACCCTAGAGCGACAGGTAGTGCAACCACTAGCGCAACCCCTAACCCTAGAGCGACAGGTAGTGCAACCACTCGCGCAACCCTAACCCTAGAGCGACATGTAGTGCAAAAACTAGCGCAACCTCTAACCCTAGAGCGACATGTAGTGCAACCACTAGCATAACCCCTAAACATAGAGCGACAGGTAGTGCAAACCACTAGCGCAATCCCTAACCCTAGAGCAACAGGTAGTGCAACCACTCGCGTAATCCCTAATCCTAGAGCAACAGGTAGTGAAACCACTAGCACAACCCCTAACCCTAGAGCGACAGGTAGTGCAACCACTAGCGCAACTTCTAGCCCTATATCGACAGGTAGTGCAACCTCTAGCGCAACCCCTGACCCTAGAACGACATGTAGTGCAACAACTAGCGCAACCTCTAACCCTAGAGCGACAGGTAGTGCAACCTCTAGGCAACCCCTAACAGTAGAGCGACAGGTAGTGCAAACACTAGCGCAATCCCTAACCCTAGAGCGACAGGTAGTGCAACCACTAGGCAACCCCTAACCCTAGAGCGACAGGTAGTGCAACCACTAGCGCAATCCTTAAACCTAGATCTACAGGTAGTGCAACCACTAGCGCAACCCCTAACCGTAGAGCGACAGGTAGTGTAACCACTAGCGCAACCCCTATCCCTAGAGCGACATATAGTGCAACCACTAGCGCAATCCCTAACCCTAGAGCAACAGGTAGTGCAACCACTAGCGCAATCCCTAGCCCTAGAGTGACAGGTAGTGCAACCACTAGGCAACCCCTAACCCTAGAGCGACAGGTAGTGCAACCACTAGCGCAATCCCTAACCCTAGATCTACAGGTAGTGCAACCACTAGCGCAACCCCTAACCCTAGAGCGACAGGTAGTGTAACCACTAACGCAACCCCTAGCCCTAGAGCGACAGGTAGTGCAACCACTAGCGCAATCCCTAACCCTAGAGCAACAGGTAGTGCAACCGCTCGCGCAATCCCTAACCATAGAGCGACAGGTAGTGCAACCACTAGCGCAACCCCTAACCCTAGAGCAACAGGTAGTGCAACCACTAGCACAACCCCTAACCCTAGAGCGACAGGTAATATAACCACTAGCGCAACCCCTGACCGTAGAGCGACAGGTATGCAACCACTAGCGCAACCCCTAGCCCTAGAGTGATAGGTAGTGCAACCACTAGAGCAACCCCTAACCCTAGCGCGACATGTAGTGCAACAACTAGCGCAACCTCTAACCATAGAGCGACAGGTAGTGCAACCTCTAGCGCAATCCCTAACCCTAGAGCGACAGGTAGTGCAACCACTAGGCAACCCCTAACACTAGAGCGACAGGTAGTGCAACCACTAGCGCAACCCTTAAACCTAGATCGACAGGTAGTGCAACCACTAGCGCAACCCCTAACCATAGAGCAACAGGTAGTGTAACCACTAGCGCAACCCCTATCCCTAGAGCGACAGGTAGTGCAACCACTAGCGCAATCCCTAACCCTAGAGCGACAGGTAGTGCAACCACTAGGCAACACCTAACCCTAGAGCGACAGGTAGTGCAACCACTAGCGCAACCCCTAACCCTAGAGCGACAGGTAGTGCAACCACTAGCGCAACCCATAACCCTAGAGCGACAGGTAGTGTAACCACTGGCGCAACCCCTATCCCTAGAGCGACAGGTAGTGCAACCACCAGCGCAATCCCTAACCCTAGAGCAACAGGTTGTGTAACCGCTCGTGCAATCCCTAACCCTAGAGCGACAGGTAGTGCAACCAGTAGCGCAACCCCTAACCATAGAGCGACAGGTAGTTCAACCACTAGCGCAACCCCTAACCCTAGAGCGACAGGTAGTATAACCACTAGCGCAACCCCTAACCCTAGAGCGACAGGTAGTTCAACCACTATCGCAACCCCTAGCACTAGAGCGATAGGTAGTGCAACCACTAGCGCAACCCATAACCATAGAGCGACATGTAGTGCAACCACTAGCGCAACCCCTAACCCTAGAGCGACAGGTAGTGCAACCACGAGCGCAACCCCTAACCCTAGATCGACATGTAGTGCAACCACTAGCGCAACCCCTAGCCCTAGAGCGAACGTAGTGCAACCACTAACGCAACCCCTAACCCTAGAGCGACAGGTAGTGCAACCACTAGCGCAACCCCTACAGATGGACCGACGGACGGACGGACATATAGACAGACAGACAGACAGACAGACAGACAGACAGACAGACAGACAGACAGACAGACAGACAGACAGACAGACAGACAGACAGACAGACAGACAGACAGACAGACAGACAGACAGACAGACAGACAGACAGACAGACAGACATACAGACAGACAGACAGACAGACAGACAGACAGACAGACAGACAGACAGACCGACAGACAGACAGACAGACAGACAGGCAGGCAGGCAGGCAGGTAGGCAGTGATTACAAGAATTCCCCACGGCAAGTACGCATACATTTAGCGAACGAAAGCGATTTTAATTATTTGCAAATACGTCTTAAAGACAATCTTGTTTGGGTGTTTATAAAATATGAAGCAAGCCCTGTCTTCAACATCATTGGGATATCTCCGCATCAATTAGGACCAATTAGCTGCGGATGACCTCACGATTAAGTTATGTACGCACTCCGGGCTTATCAGTTAATCCGCTAGTTGTAGCTTAGAGAAATGTTGTTGGGTAATTAACCCGTCTTACATTTAGCTTTTAACGGCTGGCATTGACAGGTGAAAGCAACCGTGATATGTAAACGTATTAATTACTTCGATTTGTTTAGAATCATGAAACAATTGGACTCGAGCTATTTATAATTACCTGTGTCAGTGTTTGGTTCCATGCTGTTTTCTCGATGCTTAAGTATTTCTATGGCATTCCATGACACTAATGACGGATTGTGTAGTAACCCTATAATTAAACTAAATCCTAACCCAAGAGTAACCCAAACCAAAAAACTAGCGCAACCACTAACCATAGAGCGACAGGTAGTGTAACCACTAGCGCAACCCCTAAACCTAGAGCGACATGTAGTGCAACCACTAGCGCAACCCCTAACCCTAGGGCGACATGTAGTGCAACCACTAGCGCAACCACTAACCCTAGAGCGACATGTAGTGCAACCACTAGCGCAACCCCTAACCCTAGGGCGACATGTAGTGCAACCACTAGCGCAACCACTAACCCTAGAGCGACATGTAGTGCAACCACTAGCGCAACCCCTAGCCCTAGAGCGACAGGTAGTGCAACCACTAGCGCAACCCCTAACCCTAGAGCGACATGCAGTGCAACCACTAGCGCAATCCCTAACCCTAGAACGACATGTAGTGCAACCACTAGCGCAACCACTAACCATAGAGCGACAGGTAGTGTAACCACTAGCGCAACCCCTAACCCTAGAGCGACAGGTAGTGCACCCACTAGCGCAACCCTAACCCTAGAGCGACAGGTAGTGCAACCACTAGCGCAACCCCTAACCCTAGATCGACAGGTAGTGCAACCACTAGCGCAACCCCTAACCCTAGAGCGACAGGTAGTGCAACCTCTAGCGCAACCCCTAACCGTAGAGCGACAGGTAGTGCAACCACTAGCAAAACCCCTAAACATAGAGCGACAGGTAGTGCAACCAATAGCGCAATCCCTAACCCTAGAGCGACAGGTAGTGCAACCACTAGCGCAACCCCTAACCCTAGAGCGACAGGTAGTGCAACCACTCGCGCAACCCCTAACCCTAGAGCGACATGTAGTGCAACAACTAGCGCAACCTCTAACCCTAGAGCGACATGTAGTGCAACCACTAGCATAACCCCTAAACATAGAGCGACAGGTAGTGCAACCACTAGCGCAATCCCTAACCCTAGAGCAACAGGTAGTGCAACCACTCGCGTAATCCCTAATCCTAGAGCAACAGGTAGTGAAACCACTAGCACAACCCCTAACCCTAGAGCGACAGATAGTGCAACCACTAGCGCAGCACCTAACCTTAAAGCGACAGGTAGTGCAACCACTAGCGCAACTTCTAGCCCTATATCGACAGGTAGTGCAACCTCTAGCGCAACCCCTAACCCTAGAACGACATGTAGTGCAACAACTAGCGCAACCTCTAACCCTAGAGCGACAGGTAGTGCAACCTCTAGGCAACCCCTAACAGTAGAGCGACAGGTAGTGCAAACACTAGCGCAATCCCTAACCCTAGAGCGACAGGTAGTGCAACCACTAGGCAACCCCTAACCCTAGAGCGACAGGTAGTGCAACCACTAGCGCAATCCTTAAACCTAGATCTACAGGTAGTGCAACCACTAGCGCAACCCCTAACCGTAGAGCGACAGGTAGTGTAACCACTAGCGCAACCCCTATCCCTAGAGCGACATATAGTGCAACCACTAGCGCAATCCCTAACCCTAGAGCAACAGGTAGTGCAACCACTAGCGCAATCCCTAGCCCTAGAGTGACAAGGTAGTGCAACCACTAGGCAACCCTAACCCTAGAGCGACAGGTAGTGCAACACTAGCGCAATCCCTAACCCTAGATCTACAGGTAGTGCAACCACTAGCGCAAACCCTAACCCTAGAGCGACAGGTAGTGTAACCACTAACGCAACCCCTAGCCTAGAGCGACAGGTAGTGCAACCACTAGCGCAATCCCTAACCCTAGAGCAACAGGTAGTGCAACCGCTCGCGCAATCCTAACCATAGAGCGACAGGTAGTGCAACCACTAGCGCAACCCCTAACCCTAGAGCAACAGGTAGTGCAACCACTAGCACAACCCCTAACCCTAGAGCGACAGGTAATATAACCACTAGCGCAACCCCTGACCCTAGAGCGACAGGTATGCAACCACTAGCGCAACCCCTAGCCCTAGAGTGATAGGTAGTGCAACCACTAGAGCAACCCCTAACCCTAGCGCGACATGTAGTGCAACAACTAGCGCAACCTCTAACCATAGAGCGACAGGTAGTGCAACCTCTAGCGCAATCCCTAACCCTAGAGCGACAGGTAGTGCAACCACTAGGCAACCCCTAACACTAGAGCGACAGGTAGTGCAACCACTAGCGCAACCCTTAAACCTAGATCGACAGGTAGTGCAACCACTAGCGCAACCCCTAACCCTAGAGCAACAGGTAGTGTAACCACTAGCGCAACCCCTATCCCTAGAGCGACAGGTAGTGCAACCACTAGCGCAATCCCTAACCCTAGAGCGACAGGTAGTGCAACCACTAGGCAACACCTAACCCTAGAGCGACAGGTAGTGCAACCACTAGCGCAACCCCTAACCTAGAGCGACAGGTAGTGCAACC
>CM026402.1:10365524-10485841 GCA_014843695.1 Archivesica marissinica | reverse complement strand
TTTGTAGTAAATACTGTTGCAAACGGCTTTCGCCTTCATTTTCTGTACTGATGGTGTTGGGTGAGGTGCCTAAACTGAGATGTATCGTGCGGTTGTAGCTGTGCTCCGTGTCTTGAAGACGGGCATGGAACACCGTGTATTAGACATTTATATTAATCGTTCCATCCCGCGTCTCATATTGGATGGATAATATTATTTTATTACAAATTTATATTTGCTCGATCGCGAAACAAGTTCTTACGACTTATCGCTCTGGATATCTCATTCCTGATGGAATCCATCGCCCTCTAAAACGTACATTACGGATTATTAATAATTTATCGCGTTTTTATGGAATTATACGTAACGAGATAAGATTTATATTATTCATTTTCGCTAAAGTACATAGGTTAAGTTTGTATATAGCGTATAATTAGGATTTCTTACTCGATAAAAACGTACGCCGAGTTTGAATAATATAATGAACTTACCCGTTGACAGCATGGTTGAAGTTCGTGAAGCTTATGAGACGATTGAGGACTAAGTCCGTTCTAATCGGTCTATATTTATAGAAGCGTTCGTAATCGTTATTTATGGATCGGTTCGTAGTCTATATTTATAGAATGGTACGCGATCGCTATTTATAAAGCGGTTCGTAGTCGTTATTTATAGAAAGGTACGCGCTCGCTATTTATAGAGCGGTTCGTTCCCATTGGTGTCTCTCATTGGTCGGTGTAATCGGGTATGTAGTAATAACGTACGCTTCGTTTTCTTATACACCACTTTCACTCTGTTACTGTACCGATCAGTATACCGATGTCGTAAAAGAACGTCGTTTCGCTTCGCTTAACTTCATCCGGTTTTTATACAAATTTATTTTAGCTCGATCGCGAAACGAGTTATTCCGACTCTCGAGACCTCGTTCCTGACGGAGAGAGAATTCAAATGCAGACGCTCGTAACGGCTCCAGAGGGGCTCGAACTCCTGACCTGAAGCTGCTCTATCGCGACTTCCTGTCGTACGGAGGTGCCTGTCCCATGATTGCGAGCTGGATTTGGTCACCATCAGGTAACCGGACATCCGTGACACCCAGTCGTTGTCCCGCGACAACCAACCACTCGCTACACGACCTCGGTACACGGCCTCACATAGCACTTACCGTACATGAGGGCCGATGCAGCGACAACTCTACCTCAGGCCAGCGGTTAGCCCGGATCTGAATCCGTGTGTGGGCGGAGAATGTACGGACCAGTTGGAAGCGGCTCTGCGCGGATGTTATTGATCCGAGAACGGATCGGACTGGAAGCAGGAGACGTAGAGTGTCATCAGGGTAAGTGGCGGGGCCACCGGGTACCGATTATTCTGACGTACTCTAGTGTCTTCGAAGAACATTTTTATGCGACAACGCTCCGGATATGTAATAGCGTACATATGTCGCATTATGCGCGAATTATAAGATGTACATTATCCGATAAGCCCGGACTTAATCGTGAGGTCATCCAAAATGGACGCCGCGTAGAGACGCTGTTACTAGATCGTCCGAGATGGACATACGCCTTCGTACACGGAGCTCGGTAGTTGCGCGATACGTCATCAGGTGACGCGTATTCTAAAAATAAACGCGCACGCGCGTGACCTCCTTTATATTACCTTATATGCAAATGAGTTACTATAAAGCGTATTCAAAATGGCGCCCGTTTGTTTACATCCAAAGAGACGTCTGTACTACTGAAGAGTTTCACCATTCCATTTCGTCAAGTTTCAATATTTGGTTATTACGAAAAGCCAAAAGAGAAATCCTTAGTTTTAAAGATTTATATCCTGTGTCATGCGTTCAATATCAAATTGTTCATACGCATGAAATATACTAACACATAATTCATTGCACAGAAACGTTGGGAGAATCACACCTGTCGATTTCAAACTGCAAAATCGTATGCACAAAGGTCAGACAATATATTTTAAACGGTGTTCATATCAATATTTATAATTATACTTAACAATAATTCACATATTTATAACCGTTCAAGTCCGGAAAGCTTCAACACCATTGTCAGAAATCCCAACAAAGAATCAAGACAGAAAGTGAAATACGAATATGGGCTTTAATGATAAGACCTCGAAATAACAGATACAATTTTTGTTATGTAGAGGTCTTGTACATAAGACAAGTATTGCTACTGGTAGAAATTGATGAGGAGACATTTACATCGTCATCGGTCATTGGTACATGTATCACCGATTAGATAATACATGTTGGTCAGTGTTGTTCCTTTCACTTTGTTATTTATTCAGTTATGATTTATTACTTACTAACTGATATTGTATTCAATAAAATAAATATCATTACGCTTAATTGATAGTGAACATTATTTGCATAGCCTCTTTTTGAAACACAAATACACAGGTTATTGCTTACTTCACCGGTTACCGTTATGTATACCCAGGATACCTCGTTCCAACTGCAGCTGTTCAGTTAGAGTCATGTCCTGGGGTCGACATTTCTTGGGGTCGAAGTGTCAGACAGCCACATTTTGGAGTTTGTATACATACCGTAATACCTGACTATTAAGGAGTGCTTAGAACCATTATACACAAGATATATGTTAATAATAATACCACATGACCACGCCAATTAGCTGATTTAGTGATTAGTGAACAATAATGTCAGCCTTCAACATCGCAAATGCTCATCGTCAGCAAGAAGCTTCGCAAATTGCACTATATAAAGTAACAACAATTTACACCATAAAGCAACTAAATATGATTAACAATGTGGGGCTTCATATCACGGAACATACACTTTAAACAAATACACAATTAAATGGCTGCCATTATGTTGACATTGTTCATACGACGTAATTGAAATTACGGGAAAACATGAAACCAGCCTACAGCTATAATAATCGTGTAAGTATCCCAGAAATGAGATAGGATCCAATTATGCATAATCTGAACCCAAGTTTATCAAATTGGCGCCAATCAATGGAACAAGCCTTGCTAGTATGCATAAATTATGCATCCGCGAATCATATGGGAACCAATTATTGTTTTGTTGAATTTCAACTGCGTAAATATAGTTCTGGATTCCAGCTCAAGCCTGTATTTCTATGCGCACAACAGTGAAAGATTGGAACTAGTTCCTGAAAATAGATGGACTATTCCAATAACTACCATAGGAATACATGAGAGTAAATAATGTCACATAAATTCCCATTGGTCCAGCAAAATATTATGTAGAGGTCTTATAGATAGGACTAACCACAAAGGAGACGAGTTGCTTCCGATTCATAGCGTGCCAACACACTGCAGCATAGCATTTCAGTGAACATTTTACTTAACTTATTTCTGTTTTATGGACTACATGCATTTTACTGCATGTGTGCTGATTAAATGCCTGTATGTCTCCCATAGCATAGCAGGATGCGGAACATAGGAATGGCATTCGTCCGTTAAATATTTGTGTCCGCTCCATACGTCTTAAATCGCTGGAGGAATGTTATAATGACTTGGCATACATAATGTTCGTTCAAGGTCATTGTCACACTTACAACTTATATACATGTACATGTAGTGCTTAAAAGGCTATGTTGCGATTCCGTTCCACAACTCTTGAACAACAAAATGTTATCCATAGCGAGATAATGTGGATACCGAATGTTTCGGCCATATCGAGTCACAGTCACACTTACAAACAAATTAATGCTTGATTGGCTAGTTTATGAGTCCGCTCCATAACTCGTGACTCACGGCAGCAAATTTAAGATTACTTTGCATAAATTGTTCTCATATCGGGATGATGTACAGAACACATTTTATGGAATATGGTAGTTCCTGATGTTTTCATGTTTAGTACTTCACGGCATAACTACGCCTCTGTGATCAAGTTGTTGTGGTCGCTGACTTGCAAACCACTTAACCGTACGTATCCTAGCATGATCTAGTTCCAACACAATCATTACAATAGCATGTCTCCAATGCTGCCAATAGTTCGTTAGCCTGCCTATTGAAGAAACGTCACCATTATCCCGTTCCGAAGCTAAGAAACTGCATTATTCACATTAGTAACTTGTACTTGTACGTGCTCCCGAGTATTATATAATGTGACACACGTGCCCTTACGTATTTGCCTCACGTATATGTGACTCGCGTACAATCACGTATATGTGACTCATGTACTCTCAGGTATATGCCTCATGTGTATGTGACTCACGTACTCTAACGTATATGTGACACACGTGCCCTAACGTATATGCCTCACGTATATGTGAATCACGTACTATCACGCATATGTGACGCATGCACTCTCAGGTATATGCCTCACGTATATGTAACTCACGTACTCTCCCATACTTGTGACTCACGTACTATCACGTATATGTGACTCACGTACTTTCACATATTTGTGACTCACCTAAGATCACGTATATGTGACTCACGTACTCTTACGTATGTGTGATGCATGTACTATCACGTATATGTGAATCACGTACTATCACGCATATGTGACGCATGCACTCTCAGGTATATGCCTCACGTATATGTAACTCACGTACTCTCCCATACTTGTGACTCACGTACTATCACGTATATGTGACTCACGTACTTTCACATATTTGTGACTCACCTAAGATCACGTATATGTGACTCACGTACTCTTACGTATGTGTGATGCATGTACTATCACGTATATGTGACTCACGTACTCTCACGCATATGTGACTCACGTACTCTCACGCATATGTGACTCACGTACTATCACGTATATGTGACTCACGTACTCTCACGTATATGTGACTTACGTACTCTCACGCATATGTGACTCACGTACTATCACGTATATGTGACTCACGTACTATCACGCATATGCGACTCACGTACTATCAAGCATATATGACTCACGTACTATCTCGTATATGTGACTCACGTACTCTCACGCATATGTGACTCTTGTATTCTCACATATATGTGACTCACGCACTCTCACGCGTATGTGAAACTTGTACTATCACGTATATGGGACTCTAAGGTACATGTGATATATTCGCATCATACTGACTTGACTATCAATCATTTCAATTAGACAATGAAGTAAACATGATCGTATCTTTCTCTTCCTGTGTTGTGTCTGTATCCAAGATCATACAGATGCCAACCAATCATGCAATGTACAGCATTGCAACACTTGAAATACGACCTTGGTTCCCGGCTACGAGTTGTTGAATAACCGGTCTACTCCGTTGATGTCTCTGATAAATTGCTACGCTGTTTGAGGTTGTACAAGGCTAGACCCGACTACTCAGCGTTAGCCCGATTGTTTGCGCAGAACTGCTGAGTGCATGTACTGCTGTTCGTAAGAGGTTTCTATACATCGTAAATGGCTGGCACTTTCAATTATAGTGGGCTAACATTTTACTATTTTCAGGATATCGGGGATATTTGCAGTGGAACATGTGCTGCTGCCGACCCGGCTGATTGTTATTGTTGGGTTGGGTCTATGGTTCTGTTTTGTAGTGTAGTGTAGTTTGTTTGGAGAACTCGCTTGGCTTGAGGTACCGGGGTGGATCGGGCTATAATTAAAAGATCCAATTGCCAATTTAAATTTTACGAAAAGTTTAATTCTTATTTATTTAACCTGGTTCAGATTCTGGATTAGCGTAATGCATCCAGAATACCGGGGTATATAAGCTAGTGCTGGATTCGAACGCACACCTACCCAGATTGGGCAGCCAATGGGTGAATTTTGAAGCACCCATCTATCCAGGTTGGGCAGCCAATGGGTGAATTTTGATTATTCATGGATCCAGAATGCCCGTGGCGTGCATCCCTGTGACAGACGCCTTGGTAGACCCGTTTATTATGTATCCAAATGTGCAACAGAACAAACAATTAATGTTTATACTGCTTGACACTAATCCCCTGTCATCATAATTATTGCACATACGAGTAATATAGATGATGCATACTAACTAACTAGTGTGAGAGTTGAACACAAATAGACACAAATAGACACATATATTATACATTTAATTAATGTGTGAATATAGTGCGTCCAGCCTTAGAGAAACCATGCATTTTATAGCTACATTCCTCCCCCATAGCTATATAAAGTAATGACCGACCATTTCACAATATTTCACAATAATTGTGTAATATGACTGATATTGTATTGTGGATCTTTCTCTGTGTTTGTATTTGTATCTGAACTTAGGATATGGATTACTGAACAAACTGTACTTCATTCAAGGTTGCCCATTGGTTGTGAAATAATTCAATGTACATACAAATAATTGATTTTGCAGTGCTGACAGAGCATTTATATTTTCCTATATAAAAGTAGTGTAGCGATTCATATATACCGGTACATTTAAAATAAACTACAAAATGGCATTGGGGTAATTATATAGCCAATAATCTAGAACACTGCTAAAAACTGTAAGTATTTACGTTATAAATATTTGATTTAAAATATTTTAATTTAAACAACAAAATTAATATTTATCTGTATACAATCATACATGATGTTGATTTATGATCATTGTTTGTGGTGCATTATAAACGTTACTGGCAGCTTTATTTAATTATCTGTGTAAAGATAGCATCGGAAGTATTTGATGTGCTTAATTATAACGAACAAATATTCTAAATTCTTAATGTATAAAGTCTATCAATTTGAGCTTGATAGCACTGCGACATGTATACCTTATCATTGCTTGTTTATGTTCACCTGGCACTTACAATGTGCACATACAGACAAAAGACAAAATACTATATCCCATTTTCATTAGATATTATGTTAAGAGAGTTCAAACTGAAGGTTTATTGGATAGTTTATTTAGAGAACAATCCAAAATATAGGTATTGATTTAACTCTAAGCAGCACCTTGTGATGTGCTGTACTATCGGTTACTAACAACCTCCGCCAATAACTTACTGATGGATGTTCATTTATTGTATTCGAAATGTTCGCCTTGGGACTATTGTTTGATGATGATCTTTATCACATAGTGACGGGGATGTATGCGCTCTACCGACTGTCATTTTATTTGTATTTCAATACAAAGATAACTAAACTGGTAAGATAAAGTTAATCTAGCAACCCCAGCACTTTGATCAATCCTGTACATAGAGGCGGTATGCTTACAAACAATGAGTGTTGTCAATGCGTAATATAAGGTTAATAACGATTAGACGAGTCTTTTGACCATTCATTATCCAGTCCTAGACTTAAACTGAACCTCTCCCGAAACGGTCTGTTTCAATGCTGCACGCAACAGCGTAGCGCTCTCCACGCAACAGCGTAACGTCGACATGGCTCAA
The DNA here is from genome assembly GCA_014843695.1 of Archivesica marissinica. Classification (NCBI taxonomy): domain Eukaryota; kingdom Metazoa; phylum Mollusca; class Bivalvia; order Venerida; family Vesicomyidae; genus Archivesica; species Archivesica marissinica. Next base: position 10,478,542 of record CM026402.1, on the reverse strand, counting down.
ATTAAATCGGGATTCATCCGAACATAACACTGGTCTCCAAGCAACACATCGGAAACGCCGGTGACGTCGGCACAATCACATCTCGCAGCCAGGTGATGCCTGGTTAAACGTTCGCCAACGTACGGCCTTACGGACGAATCGGGTCATTATTTTGCCGCAGTCGGTTCCGAACTGTATGTGCACTGATTCCATGCCGCCGTGCTGTTGCTAATGCTGACAGAAGTCGGTTACATATGTGTTGAACCGCAATGTACCGATCATCCGCCGCAATCGTCATAAGTGGCCGACCGCATGTATAGTGCCATTAGTGGATTATTTGTTGGGTGGGATTATTTCCCTGGATACAATTATTTGTTGAAGACTCAAACACAGATCGATCTCATATATGCGCACTTTATAAATTATAGTAACCCCAAATCCACCATATGTGCTATAAAGTAGCCAAGCCCAAGTACGTTTGAACCCATACGGATATGTAGTCCAGTGGTAACACGCTGGACTGGTAATCCAGGGATCGCAGGTTCGATCCCCCGTTTGACCCTAATAAAATTAACAGTGGTGATATATCTGTCTCAATTGACAACCATGAAAACATTAATATGTAAATTCTAAATTTACCAATATTAGCTCGGTATTATGCATTTTCTGAGGTGACTCTCAATTCTCACGGCTTGGTAGAACATTTTGAAGCTGTGAGAATTGAATGTTCTGGTGAGGACCTATGTAAAGTGACCAACAGGCATCATATGAAGTGGTGAGATATCTATCTCCATTGACCCACAAGAAAACATTATGTATAGTATAAATATATTGTTATACTCCAATAATAACATTCAATTTAGAAGCGTGGCACACTGTTTTATGGAAGCCTACATTCACCTTTGATAGTGGAAGAACACTCCGTTTATAGAGGATATAAGCCAAAACAATACAAACAGTTTGCATATTGGATCCGTTTGAGGCTTATATCTTGCTCAAAACACACATTTATATAACACTCTTACTAATTAAAACTGTTAATTTCGTAAGTTTAGGCGTATGATTTGAAATAATACTCTCACCTTTTGAAAGCAGTCCAATATTAATAATAATGAACTACACGTAATAAGGGATGACGTCAGGACAATGCACTTTCGTTTTGCTTTTTTGCGATATAACACTTTTAAGTATGCTTTAACACACTAGAAGCAATATTTTCAACAATAAATCAGTGTGCAAATACAACGCTTTACAACGCTACAGTTGCCAGTACGCCCCTAGTAAACACATATGTAGACGTCTAGAGCGCTAACCAAAGGCATTATTTTCACTTGATATGTATTGACTTAACAGCTATGGTAGAATGTAGATTGAAATCAGATTTGCTTTTGGGTTAAACGTCGCACAAACAGCTTAGGCCATATGTCGACTACCCAGCTATTATTGGTGAATGAAGACCCATATTGCATCTCCGAGCAGTATTCAAGCACGATCGGGTATCCGGGTAGAATCACCGACCTTCCGCCAGCCAACGGAATAGAAACCAGGGGGAAATATACTGTTTGGCGATTGGAAGGGGGCCAAACAACGGAACCAAATGTGTCTTATTGAACACACTGAACACCATTATATTGAGTGAACTACATGCTTCATTGTATTCTTGTATAATACTGACTGCAAAATAGATATATATATTTGGCCGTCATGATGTTCGAATTATTCGTACCCTAGTTGTGTCGACTGTTCGTTCAAAGTATACAGTCAGACCTGCGTCGGCGGTTGCCTCCTGTATTAAGCATCGCCACAATGCATGCACAGTGCATCTTGCTTTAATATTCATTTATCCTCAATTGGGCAGCCACCTGTGCATACGTGCACATATCTTTAATGTACATGTATTATGTTGAGTACTAGATGCACTAGTGCGTACTTGTATACACTTTATTTGTGTATTTCAGTCAATCGTATCGTATAGAAGCATAACAATTCAATGTATACAAATTGTAATTTGAGCCATTGTTTCTAGAGACTAGCCCGAACATAATACAGTTCATGTTTCATAAACACATATCCAATAATGGTGTTTATTTCGATTGTCTGTGTAATGACTAGAAATTACTTGTCCGATCCGTGTTCAACACCGATGAAACTTTGAACAATTTTGAAACTTTAGTTATGCGTCTAGCCGACAGAAAGAATGTCCGATTAACTGGTTTGTCATTATCACCGGGTTTACCATCCCTAGTTCTTACATCCAGTGACGGTTAGGTATAATGGGTATGTGGTGTTTCATTTATCCGTGTAGTGCATCTCTGTAATAGTATATGTCAAGAGTATCAATACTTGAATCATTTGATGACATTAAATGTGCAACCTACCCCTTAGGTTGTGAATCACCGTTGTTCGTCCATACTGAAGTTTCTACTCACTTCAATCATTTGTACATACAAAGTGAAGAGAGGCGACGAGATCAGTGCCGTTCATAGTGCAACAATAACCCAAATATTGATTTTATTTGTCAATGTTGATGAAGTTTCCTTCATCATCACGATACAATGCAGAACGTGGAATCGTACATCATAATCCTGATATACAGTAAGTACTATTCAGAGTTACAATTTGTTTTTGTTGTATTTGTACTGCTAGCAGCTAGCGAACCATGTTGACGAATTAACAACAAGAGGTGGTATACCTTTACTGATGTATTCATCCATTATATATGGTAAAAAAAACTGAACATACAAAACAACGGCATCATAAGAATGATTGTCAAAAAACCCAAATTGTACAATTAACAGCTGTGACAGCAACTTGCTGTTTATAACACACTTATATAAACACAAAACATTAACACTATACAATAATACAATGAAGCATGTATTTCACTCAAGTTAATTGTGTTCAGTGTGTTACATAGGACACATATCCGTACAGATATAAACGAAAACGTAGACGTATGTGCTCCTTATGAACCATAGCAAATGGGAAGCAACAACTACCAGACTTAACAAGGACTATTTTTAATCAATACGATATATTATCTCCCTTTGAAATGAATCAAGAGCACATGGACCCACATATAATGCAGTTACTGATTATATAGTACAAAGTAGTACACACAGTGCGTCTAAGGGACTGGATAACTATACATGTACTTAGAAAGCTAAACACGGCTGCCGAAACGTATAATGACATTAAAATATTTGTGTGACAAAAGGCGGTGGGTGGGATAATGCGCTATCGGACGGCCTTAGTTTAACATTATGTATTTCAGTATGTGTACTTGTGATCAAGAAATGAACATTTTACATATAATTTAACAGCAGTAGACTGAAATGGATTAGAACGAAATAAAACTTATATATTGATTGATATACAAGAGGCATGAAACTAATATATATATATAACAATGAAAATACGTGAAATCTATTCTAGGTATATGCTAAATAATTTCAGAACCTATTGTATTAGTGCGTCAATAACTTTGAAATTAACAATTAGAAGAATATGTTTAATATTTAAAGGAATATTTGAGGAAAGTTCAAGAACATGAACTATCAAATCGGAGCACGAGAAGAATAAGATATTAGTATAGAGAAAAGTGGTTGAATATGACCGGTTGTTGTGTCAATAACGACAGCATTCAGATTGGAATCCGCCATGTGAACCTTTTAGAAATCATCCATCTCAGAACCTTTCACTAGCCAATATTGTATTCGTGTACAGAAAGGCAAATTACGGTTTTGGTTGCAATATCCCTATCAGTGTTACAGAGAAGTAGTGTGCTTACGTTGTGGACATCTTACTGAAGAGTGCTATACGTAGTTGATCATAGAAATGGCATTGAACGAAGAAGTTATCTTCTATACCACCACATCTGCATAATGGTGATTCTACAATATTCATTAGAAACAGATGATGGTTTAGGGAACTACATTTCATTCTAAGCCGTGTATGTAGAACCTGGAATCTTCTTTTCCCTCAGTAAACTAGTTTTCCAATTGTACTTTTGTTAGTGTTAAGAAAGGCATTGAAAGAATCCAGTGAATGAATAGTTCTAGCTTCGTTAGGTAAACTGTTCCATGCATGAAGTACCGATGGAAGGAAGGAATTTGAAGATAGGGTACTTCTAGCTGGAATAAATAACATATTATGATATTTCTAAGGTTATACCGAGTGGATTGGCCAACATATTGTGGAACAAGAGATGACATACAACACGGGATAAGATTTTATTTTATAAGGTAGGACTCGTTTGTGTTTCCGTCTTCTGTCAGAAAGTGTGTCCCAATCCACTTCTTTTTGAAAGGCATGACTAGAGATACGTTTTGTAGCGCCAGTTACATTTCTTGCAGCTTCATGCTGTATTTTATCTAGTTCCTCTTTTACATACATTAGACGATTATCCAAAATTACGTCATAATATTCTAGTAATGGTCGAATGAAAGAACTGTAGATAACGTCCAATGCTCTACGATCGATTGTTAATTTAACATTGATACGTGTCCAAGCCTTTTTGCTGATTTGATCAATATGATTATGCCAAGATCCATCACTGAAGAAGAAAACACCCACGTGTTTATGCTTTGAGACAAGCGGAATGTGTTAACCTTACAACCGCAGAGGAAGATGTCGAGGTTCATTGCGTTTCATTGATACTATAAGATATTCATATTTGGAGGGATTACAGGTTACTAACCATGTATCGGCCCAATCGGAGATTTTTTCAATATCAGATTGGAGAATACGATGATAAGTGATAGGATTATTGACTATTAAGTGTAGACTAGTATCATCAGCAACTAGATTGATGTTAGAACATTTGTCCTTAATGTGACAGTATGTACATAAGGGTAAACTAATCTTGTTTTTTTAAGGTCATTTCATAGAGTTTGTTATCTCCCTTATTTCATTATTTCACAAGAGTATGAATACATATTTGGGAATTGAAGTATGACTGGGGTAATTGGGCTTACCGCCATATTTGATCTCCACTCAGTTGTCAGGTTCTTTGGAGATCAGCCATACATTTATTTACTTGATGTGTATAGACTGTTTTATCAATGATCTACAGTTTTATTCAGGATAGTTTCCTTCTAATGAATGGTGCATTTGTCTGGTAATAATGCATATATGCAGTATTAGTTGTTTGATAAATAAGTGATTAGCTGGAATGGTTTTGAGCACCGGTTTGTTTACTAGAGTCCGATAATGTTGATCACGTTTCTGTATGTTTAGATTTCCGCGGGTAATGATATAAACGGTTGGAATGAATACATTCAATATAGCAGACATATATTACTCTATGCATGTTACACATCTATCATTCTATGTTCTCTGCACGTTTGCCACGTTCTGTTATGTGCAGTAACAAGACTTAACACTACTGGCACTGAACGGTCGAGAGTAACAGAGAGGCTGTGAAAGCTTAGACCGTCTGTGTATAGATAATGTTTGGGTTGTGTTTAAGAAGATGGAGAACACTGTAATGAAGTTTAGAGTGCATGCGATTCTAAAGTTGCATATGTAGACTTGCATGACGACGTTTGGCATGTAATTCGATTTAATTAAGAAATTGTCAGAAGTGGTATCAAAAACAGGTCATTCGTCGTCAAATGCAAGCTTATGTAAATTGTTATGTATGTCACAGGGCTCACTTGTACAACAACTCCTGGCGTAGGTTCGATTATTTATTCTTGTACGTATAGGGAGGGATAGGGCCTAAAACATACAATATATACACTCATAAATTTACATTAAAAACATGATAAAACAATACAATATTGCACATAATTAATTCCACGCGGATATACACAATACAACATATATATATTATATCTATAGTACTTCAATATAAATATCTTACCACAGCGTTAAATAAACATATTTCCAATATAAATTGGAAAGTATTTAAACTATTGACGACTATCTCGTAAGAGTTCATCCATAGATCTGAACTGAGAAACAGTTCAGAATAACCAGAAATGGGATTAGATTAGCAATGAGCCAATGCATTCAAACCTTTCATACAACTCTCATTCATATACATGCAACAGACAAAACGAGTGGACATACAGTGACAACTGCTCACCTTTGGGGTTGATTCAGGCGAACGTCGACAATTTCCGTCACAGACGGACATTGCCGATCGTCACCGATTCACACTCGAGTGAACAGACAACGACAAGACATGAAGTCATCCGTATATACGACGCATGCGCTATTGATACTGCGTTAACTATGGAACGCCGCATCCGTCATATAAACACGAACATATAAAAACACAACCTGTGACATTCTCCCCTGCTAGGAGAAAATGGCTCCTGACATTTACTAATAGACAACTACACAATCTACAATTCCAATACCCAATAACTTCATAATTACAATACCAGTCAGGACTCAAACCAAAAAATACAAACTATTGATCGCAGCGATCTACCCTACTACAAGAAACACATTTACTCTAAACATATTATCTTGTGCAAACTGAGCAATCTGAAATGAAATTGGAAGTAATAGATAATGTACCATGAAACTACAGCAAGCCATTATCATATGATGCGTAATCATATGATATAATTATCTGAAATGTTATCACGCAATGAATTCACACACATGTGTTGTTACTGTTGAACGACACTTTCATCAGCCGTGAACTACTGCTAACATTAATAATTGCTGCAAAATCACAATAATACAAATATATGTATTGTACTACATTCCATAATAAATTATAACTATCTATCTATCTGCACTTTAATACATAACCACTTTAAAGGTACTGTCCCTGAAATTTACATAATTATTAAAATTAAACGTATTAATCCTCATTAACACATTAAAGGTACTAACCCTGAAATATACAGAATTGTAGTTACTGTTTCACAATAAAAAACACATGCATTTAAAGGTAGTCTCTCCAATATGAAGAGAATGTAAACAATAGCAATTTATAGCTCAATTTCTCCACATCTATAAAACACTAAAATATTAGCAAATCATGGTCACAACAAACTAGATACATGTAGTATGCTCAAATGACATACCGGAAATAAACATGTTAACATTGATTGTGTTAAACACTTCTCTTAGATGTCTGAAATTTCAAATATCTGAGTAAATGCAATTTTTACTCTGAAACTGAAAAATGTAAGTAATCTGAAACTGAAATAACCTACATGTAATAGGATCATCAGAAACTACATTATATATACAAAATACAGACACACATAGAATTTCAACAGTATACATGTACATTGAAATTTATCCTCCGACATTCTCCCCATGTCTACCAATAACCGTAGAATCCACAAATTTCCTGTTCAGGAAAATAATTCTCAGTTGTCGATAACTGGTGTTACCCATTCACTGTATCTGTCAGGCGGTTTTCGCTGTCGCTGCGGTCTCTGTCCTCTCGGAGCTGCAACTGGAGTTCCTGAAACCTCTGAAACTTTATTAATAGTTTTACTATGATTTGTATTACTAGTGTTGTTTCTAGAAATCTCCCTGTTAGCAATAGATGGCTGACTTCTATCTGAACTGTGAAAATCAGTAGAATTAAAAGAACTAGGCCTACTAGAATTAAAATTCAAATTACTAGGCTGAATCCATGTATTCTCCAACGAAGTTTGAAGATTCGGTTGACCCTCACAAACAACATGTGAACTATTGGATGGTTGCTCCGGTCTCATACGTACACGGGGCGCAGGTACTGGTCTTCTGTGTGGAGCTACATATCTTGGACTTCTAGGTTGTTCACTGTCAGTGCTACTGTCCGAAATACTGTCCTCTCTGGTACTCGTCTCTAGATATGTAGGTCTCGGAATACTCTTCTGGGGTTGTTGGTTCTCTCTGGGTGTGTATGGTCTTGCACTCGGAATCTCCTCATATGGGATGGATATCAGAGGAAGAAGTAAGTTTCTGTGCAGTATCCTCTCTCGTCCTTTGCTCGATTCCTTCTTGACCTTGTAGACTGGTATATCTGGGTTGGGTCGTCCTATAATGATGTAAGGATCCTTTTCCCACTTGTCATCCAGTTTCCCTTTAGGAGTTACATTCTTAAGTAGAACTATATCCCCTACTTCTAATGTGGAATGTCTGATTTTGGCATCATAGTAAGTCTTGTGCCTCTGTGCTTCCTTCATTGAAGTTTCTGTCGCCGTCTTGTATGCAAACTCCATACGCTTCCTTAACTTGTCAATGTAGTTGGCCCTAGATTGTCTCTGCGTCTTTGGATCCTCAATCCCCAAAAATGCATCTATAGCAAGGCGTGGGTGCCATCCAAATAGCAAGAAGTGAGATGAAAATCCGGTTGACTCATGGCTGGTGGCGTTGTATGCATGGACAAGCGGCTTAACATACTCTTTCCAGTTGGCCTTACTGGATGAGTCTAAGGTTCCAAGCATCCCTAGCAGCGTTGAGTTAAAACGCTCTGTTAATCCATTACCCATGGCATGGTAGGGTGTTGTTCGGGACTTTTCCACTCCAGCAATACTGCACAGCTCCTTGATGACCTTACTCTCAAAGTTGCGTCCTTGATCACTGTGGAGTCTAGCTGGAAAGGAATAGTGACAGAAAAAATTCTCGAACAAAACTCTTGCTGTGGTATGGGCAGTCTGGTTCCGCGTAGGAATCGCTTGTGCGTACCGAGTAAAATGGTCCGTGATCACAAGGATGTTTTCATAGCCACCACTTGAACGCTCTACAGACAAGTAGTCAATGCATACAATCTCCATTGGGTATGTACTCTGTATTGGTACCATGTGTGCAGCGGCCTTGGTTGGAGTCTTCCGTCGGATGCAGTTTGGGCAGGTCCGGACCTTCTCAACGACATCTTGCTCCATATGCGGCCAATAAAATCGCTGCTTTACCAACCACAGGGTCCTGTCACGTCCCTGATGACCAACATCATCATGCATTCCACTCAGTGCCAGATCCCTGTAGTGCACTGGTAATACAAGTTGATTGACTTCCTGTCCATCAATTTCTACCATCCTGTAAAGGGTTTTCTCCTGTATGGATAGACATGTTCGCTGTCTCAGACAAATCTGTATAGCCTTGGTCTCCTGTCTGAGTTCATCTTTGTCTAGTTGAATCTTTCTGTCGATTATATCATAGATTCTGGCAATGTCAGGGTCTTTCTGCTGCTCTTGCTTCCAATCTACCGCAGATAAATCAACAGTATCAATTAATGGTTCAGGATCAAGTTCTAGTTGACTATCTCCTGAAATTACTAAACTTTCAGCCATATAATGTTCTTCTGGCTTAACTAAAATAGCAGTAAAAAGAGCTTTGACGACATCTGAAACGTTGTCATTGTCTCTTGGACGTCTACTTAAACCATCAGCATCAGAATTGGATTTTCCGCACCTGTAAATAATCTGAAAATTATAATTGCCTAAGGCAGCTAACCAACGGTGTCCTGTAGCATCAAGCTTAGCTGAAGTAGAAACATATGTCAAGGGGTTATTGTCTGTTCTAACAGTAAAAGTGTTTCCATATAAATAATCATGGAATTTATCTGTAATTGCCCATTTAAGACATAAATACTCTAATTTATGTGCAGGATAATTCCTCTCGCTGGCTCGCAGACCTCTGCTGGCGTACGAAATCACTCGCTCTAAACCATCGTGTTCCTGGTACAAAACTACCCCAAGTCCTTCTGTTGACGTATCTGTATTTACCATAAAAGGTTTCGAAAAATCTGCATAAGCAAGAACAGGAGGTTTAGTTAATTTGTTAATGATAGTTTGAAATGCTGTTTCCTCTGCATCGCCCCATATCCATGGTGTTTTGAACTTCTTGGATTTCTTTGATGCCTTATTGGTAGGATGACCTACAAGAAGATTGTTTAACGGTTTTACTGTCTTAGCATAAGTTTCCACAAACCGGCGGTAATACCCTGAAAAACCAAGAAAACACGTAAAGATTTAATGTTATGGGGAGCTGGCCAAGACTTCAAAGGTTCAATCTTTGCTGAATCTGTATGTATACCCTCAGCTGAAATCTCATAACCAAGATAAGCAACATGAGTACTAAAAAACACACATTTTGACGGATTTAGTTTTAAACCGTGTTGCTCAAGACGTTGAAATACTGCCTCTAACCTTGTAATATGTTCATCGAAAGTCTTCGAAAATATCAAAACATCGTCTAAAAATATAAGACATTCTCTGAGGTTTAGATCACCCATACAGGTTTCCATAAGTCTATGGAAGGTACTCGGTGCATTGGTTAAACCAAATGGCATCCGATTACACTCCCATAATCCCAGGGGTCCCACAGTAAATGCGGTTTTCTCCTTGTCCTCTTCAGCTACCTCCACCTGCCAAAATCCAAATCGTAAATCTAATTTCGTGTAATATTTACTACCAACTAAAGAGTCTAACATATCATCTACTCTGGGCAAGGTGTACGCATCTTTACGAGTCCGTTGAGCTGACGAAGATCTATACAAAATCGTAAACTATTATTTTTCTTCATTACAAGATTTCTTCATTACTTTCTCTGATAGCTCCGCAGTCAACCATCTCTCTTAAGTGTTGTCTCACTTCTTCATACATCGCAGGCGGTATTCTCCGATAAGCCTGTTTAAAAGGTTGATCATCACTAAGATTAATGTGATGCTTAATAAAATCAGTTCTACAGATGATTTGGAGAAAATGTGTTCCCATTTACCGAGAACTTGTTGCACTCTAAAAAATTGTTCTTCGGTCAAGTTGTCTCTGTTGAGCTGTATACCTAAATCCTGTAAAATTGTGTAAGACTTAATAATATGAGGTTCAGGATTTGGAGTAGAAACTTCCGGTTTCCATGAATCTACTACTTTGACTTCTGAAAGTGAACAAAATACAGAATTAGGTTCAATTTATATAACTTTGGCTGTCATATTGCAAACTCTGACAGGAATGCTGGCTGTAGAACCTGCATTTTCAAGAGAAACAACTCTTGGACATATATTTAATCCTGAAAGTTGGGTTTTGTCAGTTCCCTCAGTAATGGCTGTAGAAACACCACCCTTCTTTCGAACAAAACCTGAAACAGTTGTAACTTGATTAGGTTGAATAACAATAGGAGTTGTACTCGTTGATTTTACTGAAATCAAGTTAACACATTTTAAAGCGTCTACCGCAAGTCTAAATGGATCAGATTTAGAAGAATCATCACTAGAATTACACATGCGTAATACATTTGTACCAATAATACCCGGTACTGACTGTCGATACTCTGTATCGGGTACCACTAAAATAGGAATAAAAACAGAATCTTCTAAAATATCCGAAATAAAAACATCACCCTCTATGTAACCAACATATCTCTGATCCACTGGCACCTACAATATCCAATTTGAAATCATTAATACTTAATAACTCGGGTCTAGGATCTAAACTATGATAGAATGACTCCGATATCAAAGTTACCATTGAACCTAAAACTCTGGTATTAATGCCACACATTCTAGCAGTGCCCTCATTGGCTGAACCAACTAATATATCAGCTAAGTTAGATTTGGAGCTCTTTCCACAACTGACTTCCTCTGTCCGCCCCACAACAGATGAGTCTATGCTTTTGGGTGGGCTTTAGCTGATCTGGAATAAGAAGTTCTATTATAATTTTCCTGATTATTAGAATTAATACTATTGTTGCTTGGATTCCAGTTTTGTCTACCTCTAGCCCTTCCTCGGCTGTGAAAACTTCCTCGGTTATTATAATTATGACCTGGAAATGAATAATTATTACTATTGGCATTAGTATTTGTAGAAGGTCTTTCTCTCATCTGCTTCTCTAGAGACTGCATCTTTGACATCAAAGTGTCCATCTTATTGGCAATATCCTCCATTGCATTGTCTCTATCAGCTGAAACTGGCTGATGTTGAGCTGTGGTCAACTTCTCTGAAGTTGTCATCTCTTGTTCCGCAGCTCTAACCTCACGCAATAACATGTCATAACTAGTAATACTGTCATATGTATGACGAGTCATCAATTTTAATTTATCATTCCTAAGTCCAGTCCAGAATTGGATCTTAGCATGTCATTCCTGGCTGCCTTACTAACATGACCACTTTCCACTGCAACCTGCAATAATGTTTCTAATCTGCAGACATATGTTGTCACATTTTCTGTCGGTTTCTGCGACTCGCTATAAAAAGTTTGCATAATTGACTCATTAGTAGCTACATTTCCAAATAATGTGTCAAGTTTCTGCAGAATTTCCATCATGGTTGCCTTCTCACCTAATGGTATAAGTACCTGTCTAGCAGAACCACGAAGGGATCTGCGAATAATCTGTAACATAACAGGTTGTGACAAAGATGAATCCGAAACAAGAAACTTTGTTTCATAATGTCACACATCATAAGTAACATCACCTTTTATTGGTGGTTGATCACCTGAAAAGAATGGCAATTTAATATCAATCTTTGGTACCTGTAAAGATGAAGAAGTTTCCAAATTGGAATTAAACACAGAATAATTAATTTTATCTGCTACACTCATCTTTGGTCTAACAACAGGTTCTGTGACACAAGGAGTACTTGAAAGAACAAAAGGTTCCTTCACAATAGGGGTACTAGTAGGTACAGGATGCATCAAAGCATTATACTCCTCCTTGGTCAGTACAACATAGTCACTTGACCACTTCAATGCCTCTAAAATTTGAGAAAGTTGAGTGTTGGTTAAAATATCTCCAATATCTGCTTTCTCACCTCCTGTCTCCATGATTGCTAATATACTACACCTGTATAATAAATATAATATAAATATAAACACAATTATTGAAAGTCAAACTTACTGGAACACTGTGCTGAAAATTAAAGAAGTATTTTATATTAATTACGACCTGGCCACCATCATAACCTATAAACTATAAGGAATTTCTCAAAATAGCCTATAAACCATGAAATGTGTATGATAAATTATCATATATTATTTCAACACAAATCCAAACACATTAGAATACCTGTAAGAGTACACTGATTTGACTATCACACCGAGTCAACTACCTGTGGTAATGAACTATAAGATATAACATTAAACACTGTGCAATACGTATATAAAATAACACTGTCAAGTCACACAGAAAATAAATCCTCACAAGACAGTTTAAACACCGACTGAAACTGTGCCGACTGACTATATCTATCACACTAGCTACACTGATTGAAAAAATATCAACCAAAATACATTAATTCACTATAGCACAATTACTTGAATCACTTTCAAGTCTTATAACAGCTTGATCAAAATAATAATCAATACTGCGAAGTACTATAAATGTCACAAATAACACACACATTTTAACATAAACAGTAAATAAACACTAGGACATTACAACATGAAACATATATCACTCACCTCACTATAGCTCCTCCTTGCATTCCTCCTGTGGGTTAGTAAAGTGTAAAGAACTGTGCAGGACAAGAAATAGAAATAGTGCAGAATAGTTGGGCAAGAATAATTCAGACCAAGATTAACACAGGGAATGTCAAAAATTGAACTCCCTAAATTTTCACTGGGATTTCAAACAAACGAAAAAATTGAAAAATACCTCAATCACTATATGATTTCAAAATTACACAGCAAATATGTTTATACGTTCAACTAGAATACTAATTTAAATTCAAATGTCACAAATATTAACTGAAACCACTAGACAAAATAAACAGAAAAAATAATCCTATCACGAAAACATATGACAATACACTGATTTTCACAAATACACAATATCACTTGACAAAACCTATCTAAATCAATGAAAACACTGTTCCCAATATATTAATGAATGAAAACACTGGTGTACACCATATAGTTACCTGATCAAACACACACAAAAAGATAACACTATTTTTGAAAATTCACACTTCTCCATAACAACAGCTGTTCGTAACTTCTGCTAAATATGGAACGAAAGTTCCTCCACAATTCAACGAGAATTCCTTATATATATGCGGCACTACCGAATTTACTGATGCATCAGATTTATCATAAAAAAAACACTATGTGATGATTCACATCCACATCACTATCTCCCGGGGTTCCTCGCCTAAATCACTGGCCATACCTGACCGTCTATATATACATGTGTAGACTTTCAGTAAGCACTCAATTCCGACGCTTCTCTATCGTCATCCGACCATCTGGTCCGGTTCATTCCACACTGTGACCCCAAAATCCACATTGGCCACCAATGTCACAGGGCTCACTTGTACAACAACGCCTGGCGTAGGTTCGATTATTTATTCTTGTACGTATAGGGATAGGGCCTAAAACATACAATATATACACTCATAAATCTACAGTAAAAACATGATAAAACAATACAATATTGCACATAATTAATTCCACGCGTATAAACACAATACAACATATATATATTATATATATAGTACTTCAATATAAATATCTTACCACAGCGTTAAATAAACATCTTTCCAATCTAAATTGGAAAGTCTTTAAACTATTGACGACTATCTCGTAAGCGTTCATCCATAGATCTGAACTGAGAAACAGTTCAGAATAACCAGAAAAGGGATTAGATTAGCAAGGAGCCAATGCATTCAAACCTTTCATACATCTCTCATTCATATACATACAACAGACAAAACGATTGGACATACAGTGACAACTGCTCACCTGGGGTTGATTCGGTGAACGTCGACAATTTCCGTCACAGACGGCCATTGCCGATCGTCACCGATTCACACTCGAGTGAACAGACAACGACAAGACATGAAGTCATCCGTATATACGACGCATGCGCTATTGATACTGCGTTAACTATGGAACGCCGCATCCGTCATATAAACACGAACATATAAAAACACAACATGTGACATGTAAGATGATGCACACACATTGTAATGAGATTCCACAGACTCCAAACCATGACTACTGTCGCCACTACATTCAACCGAGAGATAGCAACATTTAATTACTAAAGCAAGAGAGAGCTTACAGTCATATGTACGTTAAGCAAAGAAATATGCACAGTAATGCAAATTAATGGAATACATAAAAAGAATATATGCCTAACTGGCTTACCATAAATATAGTATGGACAGACTAGTCAGTACAATAGATTTGCAACTAGTAAACAATACGAATAACATCCATAAATATCGCCGTCGTCACTCAGTTTTAGACCTCTAGCACCTATGCCATGTGGGAACCCTGCGGGAACCCACCGATATTCAAAGTGACACGTACATATACATCTACATAATTGATACGATACATATATACCATAGCGCAAGAAATAGACATTTGTATTTGAAAAAACATATATGATATATTAAATCCTTTAATATGTGCCTTCCAATGAAATATTGAAATTTATCAGTGAAATAAAATGTGTTTCCACTAATTGGAAGCGGTGGTATAACACATTATATTACTCACTGATTTGCACGAGGAGGCACCTAGCCGCGGAGGAACCAATTGCACGTTAAAATGTTCTCAACTCGAACGATTTCGGACTCCATCTGCCATTGACGTCACAAACGCAGGCTATCAGTGACGTAATTTATAACTTCTTTATGATGCCATTTATGGCCGTAGAAACATGACGTTCTATGGTCCTTAAGAGCACGGTTGCATCGTGTTCTATCACAAAACATATGTCAGCCTAAAATTGTTTGCTTAAGTGAATGATCGAATTATATTTCACTTGTAAACCTGGAGAGATATTATTATCACTTATATCTAGCGTCATTCGTAATAATACTGATGTAAGTGTTCATGGTGTAAAGTATAATTAGATCTTAATCTTACATTACTAAACTCAAATCTTCTTTTCTGTTATGATTTTCAATAATGTTGGCTAATATAATATTACCAATTTAATTCATGTTAACTGCCCAAACTTGGAGCCTCACTCCATAACAATTATACCCACCATGAAAAGCATTAGAGTTCGCAATAAAAAATAGATCCACAATAGTCGTCAACGAAGACAAAAAAGAAATGCATTAGAACATTTGACTATTCTAACTAACAGTAACTGCAATCGTCGTATGTGTAACGTCTATTTGTAATGTGTCGTGTGTGTAACGTCTATTTGTAACGTGTCGTGTGTGTAACGTATATTTGTAACGTGTTGTGTGTGTAACGTGTATTTGTAACGTGTCGTATGTGTAACGTATATTTGTAACGTGTCGTGTGTGTAACGTATATTTGTAACGTGTCGTGTGTGTAACGTGTATTTGTAATGTGTCGTATGTGTAACGTCTATTTGCAATGTGTCGTGTGTGTAACGTATATGTGTAACGTGTCGTGTGTGTAACGTATATTTGTAACGTATCGTGTGTGTGTAATGTATATGTGTAACGTGTAGTGTTTGCAACGTCTATTTGTAACGTGTCGTGTGTGTAACGTTTATTTGTAACGTGTCGTGTGTGTAGCGTATATTTGTAACGTGTCGTGTGTGTAACGTGTATTTGTAACGTGTCTTGTGTGTAACATCTATCTGTAACGTGTCGTATGTGTAACGTGTATTTGTATTGTGTCGTGCCTGTAACGTGTATTTGCAACGTGTCGTGTGTGTAACGTATATTTGTAACGTGTTGTATGTGTAACGTGTATTTGTATCGTGTTGTATGTGTAACGTGTATTGGTAACGTGTTGTATGTGTAATGTGTATTTGTATCGTGTTGTATGTGTAACGTGTATTGGTAACGTGTCATATGTGTAACGTGTATTGGTAACGTGTCGAATGTGTAACGTGTATTGGTAACGTGTCGTATGTGTAACGTGTATTGGTAACGTGTCGTATGTGTAACGTGTATTGGTAACGTGTCGTATGTGTAACGTGTATTGGTAATGTGTCGAATGTGTAACGTGTATTGTTAACGTGTTGTAAGTGTAACGTGCATTTGTAACGTGTCGTATGTGTAACGTGTATTGGTAACGTGTCGTATGTGTAACGTGTACTGGTAACGTGTCGTATGTGCAACGTGTATTGGTAACGTGTCGTATGTGTAACGTGTATTGGTAACGTGTCGTATGTGTAACGTGTATTGTTAACGTGTTGTATGTGTAACGTGTATTTGTATCGTGTTGTATGTGTAACGTGTATTTGTATCGTGTTGTATGTGTAACGTGCATTGGTAACGTGTCGTATGTGTAACGTGTATTTGTATCGTGTTGTATGTGTAACGTGTATTGTTAACGTGTTGTATGTGTAGCGTGTATTGTTAACGTGTTGTATGTGTAACGTGTATTGTTAACGTGTTGTATGTGTAACGTGTATTTGTATCGTGTTGTATGTGTAACGTGTATTTGTATCGTGTTGTATGTGTAACGTGCATTGGTAACATGTCGTATGTGTAACGTGTATTTGTATCGTGTTGTATGTGTAACGTGTATTGTTAACGTGTTGTATGTGTAACGTGTATTGGTAACGTGTCGTATGTGTAACGTGTATTGTTAACGTGTTGTATGTGTAACGTGTATTGGTAACGTGTCGTATGTGTAGCGTGCATTGGTAACGTGTCGTATGTGTAACATGTATTGTTAACGTGTTGTATGTGTAACGTGCATTGGTAACGTGTTGTATGTGTAACGTGCATTGGTAGCGTGTCGTATGTGTAACGTGCATTGGTAGCGTGTCGTATGTGTAACGTGTATTGGTAGCGTGTCGTATGTGTAGCGTGTATTTGTATCAGTGGTGGTAGGCTACAGTGGTATACAAGTCAGCCATCTTAACCACTCGACCACGGAGGCGGACGGTATGTAGTTTGTATGAATACTATTCACAGGAATAGAAGACATACAGATATACTTAAATAAATGACAACAATATTCTCAATTAGACAGAGCACAAACCAGCCCTAACAATAATGATTAGCAAAAACAATATGAAATGATAATATAATGTGATGTATAAGAATAACTATAAACAAACGCAAACACTTAACGGCACTTCCGTATGCATACACGTCACTATATAATATACCCTGGGACCATGCACGTAGTATTCATGACGTGAAACTAAACAGCACTTCCGTATGCATACAAGTCACTATATAATATACCCTGGGACCATACACGTATTATTCATGACGTGAAACTAAACGGCACTTCCGTATGCATACAAGTCACTATATAATATACCCTGGGACCATACACGTATTATTCATGAAGGACACTTGGAACTTAACTGTAGATGCTGGAGTATACTGGATTGTGAATAAACTATGTGGTGACTGTGTCCGACCTCTAAATGAAGCAGGGATCTGCTATAGGGGTAGCTATACAGATTATTGATTACCTGGTTTACGTGAAAATAGTCGGCTAGGAATATGAAAACGCTGACAAAAACCTTCAAGTGATAAGAGGACAGGGGCGATTTGGAGCCACGTTGGGTGTCATAGGGCATTTATCGCTTGTTAAAAGTAGGTTTATTAACGGGAACGCCATACATTTAGTAATGTTACGGCTTTTTTTTTGATGAGGCCAGAGACTTCTTTTTTTTTTCCTTCACATTATACATGCATATTACAGATTAACAATTATATAATATATCTCACTATATAGCTAAACTATATAATAAAATGTACACAATTAATGTTGTAAAAAATAATAGTTTAAGCATGTTATCCATTTAATTTTCGCGTTAGTGTCCGACAAGTATTTGTGTAGAATGTAAAACTCATACTTAAACAAGGCGTATATATTAACCGTTTCAGTTCTACTCTGACTCAAGAAATAGGCTTTGTATAAACTAAAACCAAAAGTAGCAAGTATGACATTGATATAAAAATAGTCCGGTTGCGATATTTTGTATCCTATTACAATATTTCTAAGCAATCGTAAGTTGGAATTTATTCCGATATGTCGCATCGCTTCTATTAGATGCTTCCGGGGATCGTTTACAGAAGGCATGTGATAAATACATGTTCATATGAGTCCGGTACATCACAAACAGAGCAGTTAGGGAAACTACCATTTTCCACTTGTATCTCAGTATCTTAGACGGAAAGATTATATTCAGTAGTTTAAATCTAAACTGTTTTACCTTGTTGTCTTGTATATTGTTTATGAATCTGTAAATATATACCAAGTCGTGTACTTCACCAAATTTTTCCGACCAGAATTTATGAATATATGGTTTTGTAAATTTCTTCTTCACCAGGTATTGATAAATACATTTATTAGTTGCTTCTGAAAGTGTTTTATTATTTATTTTGTATTTAATTCGGTTTTAACCTTTGTTGCACGTGATTCTTCCGTTTTTAATACTGAATGTATTTTCTTGGAAACATATTTCTTGTTGAATTATATTCAGCAATCCAATTTCTTTTGTTTTTCAGTTTGTTATAGATAATATCACTAATGATTATTCCATTTTCATTAATAATATCATTAACATATATTATGTTTGCTTTTATCCATTGTAACGTAATTAACGGCTTATACTGTTAACACTACTATGTATATACTCGTTGATAAGGAGCATATGTATTAATGATCAGACTGAAAGTCAATCTTGTGTATGAACTGGTACTACAACTTGTGAATTATACTTGAAAGTCAATCTTGTGTATGAACAGGTACTACAACTTGTGAATTAAAATTGAAAGTCAATCTGGTGTATGAACTGGTACTACAACTTGTGAATTATACTTGAAAGTCAATATTGTGTATGAACAGGTACTACAACTTGTGAATTAAAATTGAAAGTCAATCTGGTGTATGAACTGGTACTACAACTTGTGAATTATACTTGAAAGTCAATCTTGTGTATGAACTGGTACTATAACTTGTGAATTATACTTGAAAGTCAATCTGGTGTATGAACTGGTACTACAACTTGTGAATTATACTTGACACAGTCAATCGTATGTATGAACTGGTACTACAACTTGTGCATTATACTTGACACAGTCAATCGTATGTATGAACTGGTACTACAACTGGTGAATTATACTTGACACAGTCAATCGTATGTACGAACTGATACTGCAACTTGTGAATTATGCTTGAAATAGTCAATCGTATGTATGAACTGGTACTACCACTTGTGAATTATAATTGACACAGTCAATCGTATGTATGAACTGATACTACAACTTGTGAATTATACTTGACACAGTCAATCGTATGCATGAACTGGTACTACCACTTGTGAATTATACTTGACACAGTCAATCGTATGTATGAACTGATACTACAACTTGTGAATTCTACTTTACACAGTCAATCGTATGTATGAACTGATACTACAACTTGTGAATTATACTTGACACAGTCAGTCGTATGTATGAACGTGTACTACAACCTGTTTATTATATATGACACGGTCAATCGTATGCACGAACTGGTACTACAACTTGTTTAATGTACTTGACACAGTCAATCGTATGTATGAACTGGTATTGCCACTTGTGAATCATACTTGACACAGTCAATCGTATGTATGAACTGATACTACAACTTGTGAATTATACTTGACACAGTCAATCGTATGTATAAACTGATACTACAACTTGTGAATTATACTTGACACAGTCAATCGTATGCATGAACTGGTACTAATACTTGTGAATTATACTTGACACAGTCAATCGTATGTACGAACTGATACTACAACTTGTGAATTACTCTTGACAGAGTCAATCGTATGTATGAACTGGTACTACCTCTTGTGAATTATACTTGACACAGTCAATCGTATGTATGAACTGATGCTACAACTTGTGAATTATACTTGACACAGTCAATCGTATGTACGAACTGATACGGCAACTTGTGAATTATGCTTGAAATAGTCAATCGTATGTATGAACTGGTACTACCACTTGTGAATTATAATTGACACAGTCAATCGTATGTATGAACTGATACTACAAATTGTGAATTATACTTGACACAGTCAATCGTATGTATGAACTGGTAATAATACGTGTGCATTATACTTGACACAGTCAATCGTATGTATGAACTGGTATTACCACTTGTGAATTATACTTGACACAGTCAATCGTATGTATGAACTGATACTACAACTTGTGAATTATACTTGACACAGTCAATCGTATGCATGAACTGGTACTACCACTTGTGAATTATACTTGACACAGTCAATCGTATGTATGAACTGATACTACAACTTGTGAATTATACTTGACACAGTCAATCGTATGTATGAACTGGTAATATAACGTGTGCATTATACTTGACACAGTCAATCGTATGTATGAACTGATACTACAACCTGTTTAATATACTTGGCACAGTCAATCGTATGTATGAACTGGTATTACCACTTGTGAATTATACTTGACACAGTCAATCGTATGTATGAACTGATACTACAACTTGTGAATTACACTTGACACAGTCAATCGTATGCATGAACTGGTACTACCACTTGTGAATTATACTTGACACAGTCAATCGTATGTATGAACTGATACTACAACTTGTGAATTCTACTTTACACAGTCAATCGTATGTATGAACTGATACTACAACTTGTGAATTATACTTGACACAGTCAGTCGTATGTATGAACGTGTACTACAACCTGTTTATTATACTTGACACGGTCAATCGTATGCACGAACTGGTACTACAACTTGTTTAATGTACTTGACACAGTCAATCGTATGTATGAACTGGTATTACCACTTGTGAATCATACTTGACACAGTCAATCGTATGTATGAACTGATACTACAACTTGTGAATTATACTTGACACAGTCAATCGTATGTATGAACTGGTACTACAACTTGTGAATTATACTTGACACAGTCAATCGTATGTATGAACAAGTACTACAACTTGTGAATTATACTTGACACAGTCAATCGTATGTATGAACTGGTACTACAACTTGTGAATTATACTTGACACAGTCAATCGTATGTATGAACTGGTACTACAACTTGTGAATTATACTTGACACAGTCAATCTGGTGTATGAACTGGTACTACCACTTGTGAATTATACTTGACACAGTCAATCGTATGTATGAACTGGTATTACCATTGTGAATTATACTGGAATGTCAATCTGGTGTATGAACTGGTACTACAACTTGTGAATTATACTTGAAAGTCAATCTGGTGTATGAACAGGTACTACAACTTGTGAATTATACTTGACACAGTCAATCGTATGTATGAACTGGTACTACAACTTGTGCATTATACTTGACACAGTCAATCGTATGTATGAACTGATACTACAACTTGTGAATTATACTTGACACAGTCAATCTGGTGTATGAACTGATACTACCACTTGTGAATTATACTTGACACAGTCAATCGTATGTATGAACTGGTATTACCACTTGTGAATTATACAGGAATGTCAATCTGGTGTATGAACTGGTACTACAACTTGTGAATTATACTTGAAAGTCAATCTGGTGTATGAACAGGTACTACAACTTGTGAATTATACTTGACACAGTCAATCGTATGTATGAACTGGTACTACAACTTGTGCATTATACTTGACACAGTCAATCGTATGTATGAACTGATACTACAACTTGTGAATTATACTTGACACAGTCAATCGTATGTATGAACTGGTACTACCACTTGTGAATTATACTTGACACAGTCAATCGTATGTATGAACTGGTACTACAACTTGTGAATTATATTGCACAGTCAATCGTATGTATGAACTGGTACTACAACTTGTGAATTATACTTGAAAGTCAATCTGGTGTATGAACTGGTACTACAACTTGTGAATTATACTTGACACAGTCAATCGTATGTATGAACTGGTACTACAACTTGTGAATTATACTTGACACAGTCAATCGTATGTATGAACTGGTACTACAACTTGTGAATTATACTTGACACAGTCAATCGTATGTATGAACTGGTACTACAACTTGTGAATTATACTTGACACAGTCAATCGTATGTATGAACTGGTACTACAACTTGTGAATTATACTTGACACAGTCAATCGTATGTATGAACTGATACTACAACTTGTGAATTATACTTGACACAGTCAATCGTATGTATGAACTGGTACTACCACTTGTGAATTATACTTGACACAGTCAATCGTATGTATGAACTGGTACTACAACTTGTGAATTATACTTGCACAGTCAATCGTATGTATGAACTGGTACTACAACTTGTGAATTATACTTGACACAGTCAATCGTATGTATGAACTGGTACTACAACTTGTGAATTATACTTGACACAGTCAATCGTATGTATGAACTGATACTACAACTTGTGAATTATACTTGACACAGTCAATCGTATGTATGAACTGGTACTACAACTTGTGAATTATACTTGACACAGTCAATCGTATGTATGAACTGGTACTACAACTTGTGAATTATACTTGACACAGTCAATCGTATGTATGAACTGGTACTACAACGTGTGCATTATACTTGACACAGTCAATCGTATGTATGAACTGATACTACAACTTGTGAATTATACTTGACACAGTCAATCGTATGTATGAACTGATACTACAACTTGTGAATTATACTTGACACAGTCAATCGTATGCATGAACTGGTACTACCACTTGTGAATTATACTTGACACAGTCAATCGTATGTATGAACTGATACTACAACTTGTGAATTCTACTTTACACAGTCAATCGTATGTATGAACTGATACTACAACTTGTGAATTATACTTGACACAGTCAGTCGTATGTATGAACGTGTACTACAACCTGTTTATTATATATGACACGGTCAATCGTATGCACGAACTGGTACTACAACTTGTTTAATGTACTTGACACAGTCAATCGTATGTATGAACTGGTATTACCACTTGTGAATCATACTTGACACAGTCAATCGTATGTATGAACTGATACTACAACTTGTGAATTATACTTGACACAGTCAATCGTATGTATAAACTGATACTACAACTTGTGAATTATACTTGACACAGTCAATCGTATGCATGAACTGGTACTAATACTTGTGAATTATACTTGACACAGTCAATCGTATGTACGAACTGATACTACAACTTGTGAATTACTCTTGACAGAGTCAATCGTATGTATGAACTGGTACTACCTCTTGTGAATTATACTTGACACAGTCAATCGTATGTATGAACTGGTACTACAACTTGTGAATTATACTTGACACAGTCAATCGTATGTACGAACTGATACTGCAACTTGTGAATTATGCTTGAAATAGTCAATCGTATGTATGAACTGGTACTACCACTTGTGAATTATAATTGACACAGTCAATCGTATGTATGAACTGATACTACAACTTGTGAATTATACTTGACACAGTCAATCGTATGTATGAACTGGTAATAAAACTTGTGCATTATACTTGACACAGTCAATCGTATGTATGAACTGGTATTACCACTTGTGAATTATACTTGACACAGTCAATCGTATGTATGAACTGATACTACAACTTGTGAATTATACTTGACACAGTCAATCGTATGTATGAACTGGTACTACCACTTGTGAATTATAATTGACACAGTCAATCGTATGTATGAACTGATACTACAACTTGTGAATTATACTTGACACAGTCAATCGTATGTATGAACTGGTAATAATACGCGTGCATTATACTTGACACAGTCAATCGTATGTATGAACTGATACTACAACCTGTTTAATATACTTGGCACAGTCAATCGTATGTATGAACTGATACTACAACTTGTGAATTATACTTGACACAGTCAATCGTATGCATGAACTGGTACTACCACTTGTGAATTATACTTGACACAGTCAATCGTATGTATGAACTGATACTACAACTTGTGAATTCTACTTTACACAGTCAATCGTATGTATGAACTGATACTACAACTTGTGAATTATACTTGACACAGTCAGTCGTATGTATGAACGTGTACTACAACCTGTTTATTATACTTGACACGGTCAATCGTATGCACGAACTGGTACTACAACTTGTTTAATGTACTTGACACAGTCAATCGTATGTATGAACTGGTATTACCACTTGTGAATCATACTTGACACAGTCAATCGTATGTATGAACTGATACTACAACTTGTGAATTATACTTGACACAGTCAATCGTATGTATGAACTGGTACTACAACTTGTGAATTATACTTGACACAGTCAATCGTATGTATGAACAAGTACTACAACTTGTGAATTATACTTGACACAGTCAATCGTATGTATGAACTGGTACTACAACTTGTGAATTATACTTGACACAGTCAATCGTATGTATGAACTGGTACTACAACTTGTGAATTATACTTGACACAGTCAATCTGGTGTATGAACTGGTACTACCACTTGTGAATTATACTTGACACAGTCAATCGTATGTATGAACTGGTATTACCACTTGTGAATTATACTGGAATGTCAATCTGGTGTATGAACAGGTACTACAACTTGTGAATTATACTTGACACAGTCAATCGTATGTATGAACTGGTACTACAACTTGTGCATTATACTTGACACAGTCAATCGTATGTATGAACTGATACTACAACTTGTGAATTATACTTGACACAGTCAATCTGGTGTATGAACTGGTACTACCACTTGTGAATTATACTTGACACAGTCAATCGTATGTATGAACTGGTATTACCACTTGTGAATTATATAGGAATGTCAATCTGGTGTATGAACTGGTACTACAACTTGTGAATTATACTTGAAAGTCAATCTGGTGTATGAACAGGTACTACAACTTGTGAATTATACTTGACACAGTCAATCGTATGTATGAACTGGTACTACAACTTGTGCATTATACTTGACACAGTCAATCGTATGTATGAACTGGTACTACAACTGGTGAATTATACTTGACACAGTCAATCGTATGTACGAACTGATACTGCAACTTGTGAATTATGCTTGAAATAGTCAATCGTATGTATGAACTGGTACTACCACTTGTGAATTATAATTGACACAGTCAATCGTATGTATGAACTGATACTACAAATTGTGAATTATACTTGACACAGTCAATCGTATGTATGAACTGGTAATAATACGTGTGCATTATACTTGACACAGTCAATCGTATGTATGAACTGGTATTACCACTTGTGAATTATACTTGACACAGTCAATCGTATGTATGAACTGATACTACAACTTGTGAATTATACTTGACACAGTCAATCGTATGCATGAACTGGTACTACCACTTGTGAATTATACTTGACACAGTCAATCGTATGTATGAACTGATACTACAACTTGTGAATTCTACTTTACACAGTCAATCGTATGTATGAACTGGTACTACCACTTGTGAATTATAATTGACACAGTAAATCGTATGTATGAACTGATACTACAACTTGTGAATTATACTTGACACAGTCAATCGTATGTATGAACTGGTAATAATACGTGTGCATTATACTTGACACAGTCAATCGTATGTATGAACTGATACTACAACCTGTTTAATATACTTGGCACAGTCAATCGTATGTATGAACTGGTATTACAACTTGTGAATTATACTTGACACAGTCAATCGTATGTATGAACTGATACTACAACTTGTGAATGATACTTGACACAATCAATCGTATGCATGAACTGGTACTACCACTTGTGAATTATACTTGACACAGTCAATCGTATGTATGAACTGATACTACAACTTGTGAATTCTACTTTACACAGTCAATCGTATGTATGAACTGATACTACAACTTGTGAATTATACTTGACACAGTCAGTCGTATGTATGAACGTGTACTACAACCTGTTTATTATACTTGACACGGTCAATCGTATGCACGAACTGGTACTACAACTTGTTTAATGTACTTGACACAGTCAATCGTATGTATGAACTGGTATTACCACTTGTGAATCATACTTGACACAGTCAATCGTATGTATGAACTGATACTACAACTTGTGAATTATACTTGACACAGTCAATGATATGTATAAACTGATACTACAACTTGTGAATTATACTTGACACAGTCAATCGTATGCATGAACTGGTACTAATACTTGTGAATTATACTTGACACAGTCAATCGTATGTACGAACTGATACTACAACTTGTGAATTACTCCTGACAGAGTCAATCGTATGTATGAACTGGTACTACCTCTTGTGAATTATACTTGACACAGTCAATCGTATGTATGAACTGATGCTACAACTTGTGAATTATACTTGACACAGTCAATCGTATGTACGAACTGATACTGCAACTTGTGAATTATGCTTGAAATAGTCAATCGTATGTATGAACTGGTACTACCACTTGTGAAATATAATTGACACAGTCAATCGTATGTATGAACTGATACTACAAATTGTGAATTATACTTGACACAGTCAATCGTATGTATGAACTGGTAATAATACGTGTGCATTATACTTGACACAGTCAATCGTATGTATGAACTGATACTACAACCTGTTTAATATACTTGACACAGTCAATCGTATGTATGAACTGGTATTACCACTTGTGAATTATACTTGACACAGTCAATCGTATGTATGAACTGATACTACAACTTGTGAATTATACTTGACACAGTCAATCGTATGCATGAACTGGTACTACAACTTGTGAATTATACTTGACACAGTCAATCGTATGTATGAACTGATACTACAACTTGTGAATTCTACTTTACACAGTCAATCGTATGTATGAACTGATACTACAACTTGTGAATTATACTTGACACAGTCAATCGTATGTATGAACGTGTACTACAACTTGTGAATTCTACTTTACACAGTCAATCGTATGTATGAACTGATACTACAACTTGTGAATTATACTTGACACAGTCAATCGTATGCATGAACTGGTACTAATACTTGTGAATTATACGTGACACAGTCAATCGTATGTACGAACTGATACTACAACTTGTGAATTATTCTTGACACAATCAATCGTATGTAGGAACTGGTATTACCTCTTGTGAATTATACTTGACACAGTCAATCGTATGTATGAACTGGTACTATAACTTGTGAATTATACTTGACACAGTCAATCGTATGTATGAACTGATACTATAACTTGTGAATTATACTTGACACAGTCAATCGTATGTATGAACTGATACTATAACTTGTGAATTATACTTGACACAGTCAATCGTATGTATGAACTGATACTACAACTTGTGAATTCTACTTGGCACAGTCAATCTTATGTATGAACTGATACTACAACTTGTTAAATCTACTTGACACAGTCAATCGTATGTATGAACTGATACTACAACTTGTGATTTCTACTTTACACAGTCAATCGTATGTATGAACTGATACTACAACTTGTGAATTATACTTGACACAGTCAATCGTATGTATGAACGTGTACTACAACCTGTTTATTATACTTGACACGGTCAATCGTATGCATGAACTGGTACTACAACTTGTTTAATGTACTTGACACAGTCAATCGTATGTATGAACTGATACTACAACTTGTGTATTATACTTGACACAGTCAATCGTATGTATGAACTGATACTACAACTTGTGAATTATACTTGACACAGTCAATCGTATGCATGAACTGGTACTACCACTTGTGAATTATACTTGACACAGTCAATCGTATGTATGAACTGATACTACAACTTGTGAATTCTACTTTACACAGTCAATCGTATGTATGAACTGATACTACAACTTGTGAATTCTACTTGGCACAGTCAATCTTAAGTATGAACTGATACTACAACTTGTTAAATCTACTTGACACAGTCAATCGTATGTATGAACTGATACTACAACTTGTGATTTCTACTTTACACAGTCAATCGTATGTATGAACTGATACTACAACTTGTGAATTATACTTGACACAGTCAATCGTATGTATGAACGTGTACTACAACCTGTTTATTATACTTGACACGGTCAATCGTATTCATGAACTGGTACTACAACTTGTTTAATGTACTTGACACAGTCAATCGTATGTATGAACTGATACTACAACTTGTGTATTATACTTGACACAGTCAATCGTATGTATGAACTGATACTACAACTTGTGAATTATACTTGACACAGTCAATCGTATGCATGAACTGGTACTACCACTTGTGAATTATACTTGACACAGTCAATCGTATGTAGGAACTGATACTACAACTTGTGAATTCTACTTTACACAGTCAATCGTATGTATGAACTGATACTACAACTTGTGAATTATACTTGACACAGTCAATCGTATGTATGAACGTGTACTACGACATGTTTATTATACTTGACACGGTCAATCGTATGCATGAACTGGTACTACAACTTGTTTAATGTACTTGACACAGTCAATCGTATGTATGAACTGGTATTACCACTTGTGAATCATACTTGACACAGTCAATAGTATGTATGAACTGATACTACAACTTGTGAATTATACTTGACACAGTCAATCGTATGTATAAACTGATACTACAACTTGTGAATTATACTTGACACAGTCAATCGTATGCATGAACTGGTATTAATACTTATGAATTATACTTGACACAGTCAATCGTATGTACGAACTGATAATACAACTTGTGAATTATTCTTGACACAGTCAATCGTATGTATGAACTGGTACTACCTCTTGTGAATTATACTTGACACAGTCAATCGTATGTATGAACTGATACTACAACTTGTGAATTATACTTGACACAGTCAATCGTATGCATGAACTGGTACTAATACTTGTGAATTATACGTGACACAGTCAATCGTATGTACGACCTGATACTACAACTTGTGAATTATTCTTGACACAGTCAATCGTATGTATGAACTGGTACTACCTCTTGTGAATTATACTTGACACAGTCAATCGTATGTATGAACTGATACTACAACTTGTGAATTATACTTGACACAGTCAATCGTATGTATGAACTGGTACTACAACTTGTTTAATATACTTGACACAGTCAATCGTATGTATGAACATGTATTACCACTTGTGAATTATACTTGACACAGTCAATCGTATGTATGAACTGATACTACAACTTGTGAATTATACTTGACACAGTCAATCGTATGCATGAACTGATACTAATACTTGTGAATTATACTTGACACAGTCAATCGTATATATGATCTGATACTACAACTTGTGAATTATACTTGACACAGTCAATCGTATGTATGAACTGGTAATACAACTTGTTTATTATACTTGACACAGTCACTCGTATGTATGAACTGGTATTACAACTTGTGAATTATACTTGACACAGTCAATCGTATGTATGAACTGGTATTACCACTTGTGAATTATACTTGACACAGTCAATCGTATGTATGAACTGGTAATACAACTTGTTTATTATACTTGACACAGTCAATCGTATATATGAACTGGTATTACAACTTGTGAATTATACTTGACACAGTCAATCGTATGTATGAACTGATACTACAACTTGTGAATTCTACTTGACACAGTCAATTGTACGTATGAACTGATACTATAACTTGTGAATTATAATTGACAGTCACACGTATGTATGAACTGGTACTACAACTTGTGAATTATACTTGACACAGTCAATCGTATGTATGAACTGGTATTACCACTTGTGAATTATACTTGACACAGTCAATCGTATGTATGAACTGGTACTATAACTTGTGAATTATACTTGACACAGTCAATCGTATGTATGAACTGATACTATAACTTGTGAATTATACTTGACACAGTCAATCGTATGTATGAACTGATACTATAACTTGTGAATTATACTTGACACAGTCAATCGTATGTATGAACTGATACTACAACTTGTGAATTCTACTTGGCACAGTCAATCTTATGTATGAACTGATACTACAACTTGTGAATTCTACTTGACACAGTCAATCTTATGTATGAACTGATACTACAACTTGTGAATTATACTTGACACAGTGAATCGTATGTATGAACGTGTACTACAACATGTTTATTATACTTGACACGGTCAATCGTATGCATGAACTGGTACTACAACTTGTTTAATGTACTTGACACAGTCAATGGTATGTATGAACTGATACTACAACTTGTGTATTATACTTGACACAGTCAATCGTATGTATGAACTGATGCTACAACTTGTGAATTATACTTGACACAGTCAATCGTATGCATGAACTGGTACTACCACTTGTGAATTATACTTGACACAGTCAATCGTATGTATGAACTGATACTACAACTTGTGATTTCTACTTTACACAGTCAATCGTATGTATGAACTGATACTACAACTTGTGAATTATACTTGACACAGTCAATCGTATGTATGAACGTGTACTACAACATGTTTATTATACTTGACACGGTCAATCGTATGCATGAACTGGTACTACAACTTGTTTAATGTACTTGACACAGTCAATCGTATGTATGAACTGGTATTACCACTTGTGAATTATACTTGACACAGTCAATCGTATGTATGAACTGTACTACAACTTGTGAATTATACTTGACACAGTCAATCGTATGTATGAACTGGTACTACAACTTGTGAATTATACTTGACACAGTCAATCGTATGTATGAACTGTACTAAACTAACTTGTGAATTATACTTGACACAGTCAATCGTATGTATGAACTGATACTACAACTTGTGAATTATACTTGACACAGTCAATCGTATGTATGAACTGATACTACAACTTGTGAATTATACTTGACACAGTCAATCGTATGTATGAACTGATACTACAACTTGTGAATTATACTTGACACAGTCAATCGTATGTATGAACTGGTACTACAACTTGTTTAATATACTTGACACAGTCGATCGTATGTATGAACTGGTACTAAAACGTGTGTATTATACTTGACACAGTCAATCGTATGTATTAACTGGTACTACAACTTGTTTAATGTACTTGACACAGTCAATCGTATGTATGAACATGTATTACCACTTGTGAATTATACTTGACACAGTCAATCGTATGCATGAACTGATACTAATACTTGTGAATTATACTTGAACAGTCAATCGTATATATGATCTGATACTACAACTTGTGAATTATACTTGAACAGTCAATCGTATGTATGAACTGGTAATACAACTTGTTTATTATACTTGACACAGTCAATCGTATGTATGAACTGGTATTACAACTTGTGAATTATACTTGACAAAGTCAATCGTATGTATGAACTGGTATTACCACTTGTGAATTATACTTGACACAGTCAATCGTATGTATGAACTGGTAATACAACTTGTTTATTATACTTGACACAGTCAATCGTATATATGAACCGGTATTACAACTTGTGAATTATACTTGACACAGTCAATCGTATGTATGAACTGGTACTACCTCTTGTGAATTATACTTGACACAGTCAATCGTATGTATGAACTGATACTACAACTTGTGAATTATACTTGACACAGTCAATCGTATGTATGAACTGGTACTACAACTTGTTTAATATACTTGACACAGTCGATCGTATGTATGAACTGGTACTAAAACGTGTGTATTATACTTGACACAGTCAATCGTATGTATTAACTGGTACTACAACTTGTTTAATGTACTTGACACAGTCAATCGTATGTATGAACATGTATTACCACTTGTGAATTATACTTGACACAGTCAATCGTATGCATGAACTGATACTAATACTTGTGAATTATACTTGACACAGTCAATCGTATATATGATCTGATACTACAACTTGTGAATTATACTTGAAACAGTCAATCGTATGTATGAACTGGTAATACAACTTGTTTATTATACTTGACACAGTCAATCGTATGTATGAACTGGTATTACAACTTGTGAATTATACTTGACAAAGTCAATCGTATGTATGAACTGGTATTACCACTTGTGAATTATACTTGACACAGTCAATCGTATGTATGAACTGGTAATACAACTTGTTTATTATACTTGACACAGTCAATCGTATATATGAACCGGTATTACAACTTGTGAATTATACTTGACACAGTCAATCGTATGTATGAACTGATACTACAACTTGTGAATTATAATTGACAGTCACTCGTATGTACGAACTGGTACTACAACTTGTGATTTATACTTGACACAGTCAATCGTATGTATGAACGTGTACTACAACATGTTTATTATACTTGACACGGTCAATCGTATGCATGAACTGGTACTACAACTTGTTTAATGTACTTGACACAGTCAATCGTATGTATGAACTGATACTACAACTTGTGTATTATACTTGACACAGTCAATCGTATGTATGAACTGATACTACAACTTGTGAATTATACTTGACACAGTCAATCGTATGCATGAACTGGTACTACCACTTGTGAATTATACTTGACACAGTCAATCGTATGTATGAACTGATACTACAACTTGTGATTTCTACTTTACACAGTCAATCGTATGTATGAACTGATACTACAACTTGTGAATTATACTTGACACAGTCAATCGTATGTACACACAACAACCACCAATGAACTACTACACTTATTACTTGACACAGTCAATCGTATGTATGAACTGATACTACAACTTGTGAATTATACTTGACACAGTCAATCGTATGTATGAACGTGTACTACAACATGTTTATTATACTTGACACGGTCAATCGTATGCATGAACTGGTACTACAACTTGTTTAATGTACTTGACACAGTCAATCGTATGTATGAACTGATACTACAACTTGTGAATTATACTTGACACAGTCAATCGTATGTATGAACGTGTACTACAACATGTTTATTATACTTGACACGGTCAATCGTATGCATGAACTGGTACTACAACTTGTTTAATGTACTTGACACAGTCAATCGTATGTATGAACTGATACTACAACTTGTGAATTATACTTGACACAGTCAATCGTATGTATGAACGTGTACTACAACATGTTTATTATACTTGACACGGTCAATCGTATGCATGAACTGGTACTACAACTTGTTTAATGTACTTGACACAGTCAATCGTATGTATGAACAGGTATTACCACTTGTGAATCATACTGACACAGTCAATCGTATGTATGAACTGATACTACAACTTGTGAATTATACTTGACACAGTCAATCGTATGTATAAACTGATACTACAACTTGTGAATTATACTTGACACAGTCAATCGTATGCATGAACTGGTACTAATACTTGTGAATTATACTTGACACAGTCAATCGTATGTACGAACTGATACTACAACTTGTGAATTATTCTTGACACAGTCAATCGTATGTATGAACTGGTACTACCTCTTGTGAATTATACTTGACACAGTCAATCGTATGTATGAACTGATACTACAACTTGTGAATTATACTTGACACAGTCAATCGTATGTATGAACTGATACTACAACTTGTGAATTATACTTGACACAGTCAATCGTATGTATGAACTGGTACTACAACTTGTTTAATATACTTGACACAGTCGATCGTATGTATGAACTGGTACTAAAACGTGTGTATTATACTTGACACAGTCAATCGTATGTATTAACTGGTACTACAACTTGTTTAATGTACTTGACACAGTCAATCGTATGTATGAACATGTATTACCACTTGTGAATTATACTTGACACAGTCAATCGTATGTATGAACTGATACTACAACTTGTTAATTATACTTGACACAGTCAATCGTATGTATGAACTGGTATTACAACTTGTGAATTATACTTGACAAAGTCAATCGTATGTATGAACTGGTATTACCACTTGTGAATTATACTTGACACAGTCAATCGTATGTATGAACTGGTAATACAACTTGTTTATTATACTTGACACAGTCAATCGTATATATGAACCGGTATTACAACTTGTGAATTATACTTGACACAGTCAATCGTATGTATGAACTGATACTACAACTTGTGAATTATAATTGACAGTCACTCGTATGTACGAACTGGTACTACAACTTGTGATTTATACTTGACACAGTCAATCGTATGTATGAACGTGTACTACAACATGTTTATTATACTTGACACGGTCAATCGTATGCATGAACTGGTACTACAACTTGTTTAATGTACTTGACACAGTCAATCGTATGTATGAACTGATACTACAACTTGTGTATTATACTTGACACAGTCAATCGTATGTATGAACTGATACTACAACTTGTGAATTATACTTGACACAGTCAATCGTATGCATGAACTGGTACTACCACTTGTGAATTATACTTGACACAGTCAATCGTATGTATGAACTGATACTACAACTTGTGATTTCTACTTTACACAGTCAATCGTATGTATGAACTGATACTACAACTTGTGAATTATACTTGACACAGTCAATCGTATGTATGAACGTGTACTACAACATGTTTATTATACTTGACACGGTCAATCGTATGCATGAACTGGTACTACAACTTGTTTAATGTACTTGACACAGTCAATCGTATGTATGAACTGATACTACAACTTGTGAATTATACTTGACACAGTCAATCGTATGTATGAACGTGTACTACAACATGTTTATTATACTTGACACGGTCAATCGTATGCATGAACTGGTACTACAACTTGTTTAATGTACTTGACACAGTCAATCGTATGTATGAACTGGTATTACCACTTGTGAATCATACTTGACACAGTCAATCGTATGTATGAACTGATACTACAACTTGTGAATTATACTTGACACAGTCAATCGTATGTATAAACTGATACTACAACTTGTGAATTATACTTGACACAGTCAATCGTATGCATGAACTGGTACTAATACTTGTGAATTATACTTGACACAGTCAATCGTATGTACGAACTGATACTACAACTTGTGAATTATTCTTGACACAGTCAATCGTATGTATGAACTGGTACTACCTCGTGTGAATTATACTTGGCACAGTCAATCGTATGTATGAACTGATACTACAACTTGTGAATTCTACTTAACACAGTCAATCGTATGTATGAACTGATACAACAACTTGTGAATTATACTTGACACAGTCAATCGTATGTATGAACTGGTACTACAACTTGTTTAATATACTTGACACAGTCGATCGTATGTATGAACTGGTACTAAAACGTGTGTATTATACTTGACACAGTCAATCGTATGTATTAACTGGTACTACAACTTGTTTAATGTACTTGACACAGTCAATCGTATGTATGAACATGTATTACCACTTGTGAATTATACTTGACACAGTCAATCGTATGTATGAACTGATACTACAACTTGTTTATTATACTTGACACAGTCAATCGTATGTATTAACTGGTATTACAACTTGTGAATTATACTTGACACAGTCAATCGTATGTATGAACTGGTATTACCACTTGTGAATTATACTTGACACAGTCAATCGTATGTATGAACTGGTAATACAACTTGTTTATTATACTTGACACAGTCAATCGTATATATGAACTGGTATTACAACTTGTGAATTATACTTGACACAGTCAATCGTATGTATGAACTGATACTACAACTTGTGAATTCTACTTGACAGTCACTCGTATGTACGAACTGGTACTACAACTTGTGATTTATACTTGACACAGTCAATCGTATGTATGAACTGATACTACAACTTGTGAATTATACTTGACACAGTCAATCGTATGTATGAACGTGTACTACAACATGTTTATTATACTTGACACGGTCAATCGTATGCATGAACTGGTACTACAACTTGTTTAATGTACTTGACACAGTCAATCGTATGTATGAACTGATACTACAACTTGTGAATTATACTTGACACAGTCAATCGTATGTATGAACGTGTACTACAACATGTTTATTATACTTGACACGGTCAATCGTATGCATGAACTGGTACTACAACTTGTTTAATGTACTTGACACAGTCAATCGTATGTATGAACTGATACTACAACTTGTGAATTATACTTGACACAGTCAATCGTATGTATGAACGTGTACTACAACATGTTTATTATACTTGACACGGTCAATCGTATGCATGAACTGGTACTACAACTTGTTTAATGTACTTGACACAGTCAATCGTATGTATGAACTGATACTACAACTTGTGAATTATACTTGACACAGTCAATCGTATGTATGAATGTGTACTACAACATGTTTATTATACTTGACACGGTCAATCGTATGCATGAACTGGTACTACAACTTGTTTAATGTACTTGACACAGTCAATCGTATGTATGAACTGGTATTACCACTTGTGAATCATACTTGACACAGTCAATCGTATGTATGAACTGATACTACAACTTGTGAATTATACTTGACACAGTCAATCGTATGTATAAACTGATACTACAACTTGTGAATTATACTTGACACAGTCAATCGTATGCATGAACTGGTACTAATACTTGTGAATTATTCTTGACACAGTCAATCGTATGTACGAACTGATACTACAACTTGTGAATTATTCTTGACACAGTCAATCGTATGTATGAACTGGTACTACCTCGTGTGAATTATACTTGGCACAGTCAATCGTATGTATGAACTGATACTACAACTTGTGAATTCTACTTAACACAGTCAATCGTATGTATGAACTGATACAACAACTTGTGAATTATACTTGACACAGTCAATCGTATGTATGAACTGGTACTACAACTTGTTTAATATACTTGACACAGTCGATCGTATGTATGAACTGGTACTAAAACGTGTGTATTATACTTGACACAGTCAATCGTATGTATTAACTGGTACTACAACTTGTTTAATGTACTTGACACAGTCAATCGTATGTATGAACATGTATTACCACTTGTGAATTATACTTGACACAGTCAATCGTATGTATGAACTGATACTACAACTTGTGAATTATACTTGACACAGTCAATCGTATGCATGAACTGATATTACAACTTGTGAATTATACTTGACACAGTCAATCGTATGTATGAACTGGTAATACAACTTGTTTATTATACTTGACACAGTCAATCGTATGTATTAACTGGTATTACAACTTGTGAATTATACTTGACACAGTCAATCGTATGTATGAACTGGTATTACCACTTGTGAATTATACTTGACACAGTCAATCGTATGTATGAACTGGTAATACAACTTGTTTATTATACTTGACACAGTCAATCGTATATATGAACTGGTATTACAACTTGTGAATTATACTTGACACAGTCAATCGTATGTATGAACTGATACTACAACTTGTGAATTCTACTTGACACAGTCAATTGTATGTATGAACTGATACTACAACTTGTGAATTATAATTGACAGTCACTCGTATGTATGAACTGGTACTACAACTTGTGAATTATACTTGACACAGTCAATCGTATGTATGAACTGGTATTACCACTTGTGAATTATACTTGACACAGTCAATCGTATGTATGAACTGGTACTATAACTTGTGAATTATACTTGACACAGTCAATCGTATGTATGAACTGATACTATAACTTGTGAATTATACTTGACACAGTCAATCGTATGTATGAACTGATACTATAACTTGTGAATTATACTTGACACAGTCAATCGTATGTATGAACTGATACTACAACTTGTGAATTCTACTTGGAACAGTCAATCGTATGTATGAACTGATACTACAACTTGTGAATTCTACTTGACACAGTCAATCATATGTATGAACTGATACTACAACTTGTGATTTCTACTTGACACAGTCAATCGTATGTATGAATGGGTACTACCACTTGTGAATTATACTTGACACAGTCAATCGGATGTATGAACTGGTAATACCACTTTTGAATTATACTTGACACAGTCAATCGTATGTATGAACTGGTAATACCACTTGTGAATTATACTTGACACAGTCAATCGTATGTATGAACTGGTGATACAACTTGTTTATTATACTTGACACAGTCAATCGTATGTATGAACTGGTATTACCACTTGTGAATTATACTTGACACAGTCAATCGTATGTATGAACTGATACTACAACTTGTGAATTATACTTGACACAGTCACTCGTATGTATGAACTGGTACTACAACTTGTGAATTATACTTGACACAGTCAATCGTATGTATGAACTGGTACTATAACTTGTGAATTATACTTGACACAGTCAATCGTATGTATGAACTGATACTACTACTTGTGAATTATACTTGACACAGTCAATCGTATGTATGAACTGATACTACAACTTGTGAATTCTACTTGACACAGTCAATCGTATGTATGAACTGATACTACTACTTGTGAATTATACTTGACACAGTCAATCGTATGTATGAACTGATACTACAACTTGTGAATTCTACTTGACACAGTCAATCGTATGTATGAACTGATACTATAACTTGTGAATTATACTTGACACAGCAGTCAATCGTATGTATGAGGTGATATTACCACTTGCGAATTATACGTTTTTATAATGGACCCTGTTTAAATTTATCTGCTATATCCTTAACGTAAACAAGATATAACAGGGGACCAAGGGGGTGCACTGGGGACACATTCAGTGATATTACATATATTAGACATTTTAAATCCTACAAAGACGGACTGTTTCCGATTGGACAGATAGTCGTTAGCCATTTGAGAATTGAATTTTTATTTGTAATAATTTGAGGAATGTCCTTAAATAAATAAATAAAATAAAACACCTTCATTTCAGACACTGACACAGTCAATCGCAACAATAATTTCAGAATGGTGTACAGTGGGATGTGGCATGGGGGCAGCATGGTGTACCGTGGGATGTGTCATGTGGGCAGCATGGCGTACAGTGGGATGTGGCATGGGGGCGGCATGGCGTACCGTGGGATGTGGCATGGGGGCAGCATGGTGTACCGTGGGATTTGGCATGGGGGACAGCATGGTGTACCGTGGGATGTGGCATGGGGGCAGCATGGTGTACCGTGGGATGTTGCATGGGGGCAGCATGGTGTACCGTGGGATGTGGCATGGGGGCAGCATGGTGTACCGTGGGATGTGGCATGGGGTGCAGCATGGTGTACCGTGGGATTTGGCATGGGTGCAGCATGGTGTACCGTGGGATGTGGCATGGTGGCAGCATGGTGTACCTTGGGATGTGGCATGGGGGCAGCATGGTGTACCGTGGGATGTGGCATGGGGGCAACATGGTGTACCTTGGGATGTGGCATGGGACAGCGTGGTGTACCGTGGGATGTGGCATGGGGGCAGCATGGTGTACCGTGGGTTGTGGCATGGGGGCAACATGGTGTACCGTGGGATGTGGCATGGGGGCAACATGGTGTACCGTGGGATGTGACATGGGACAGCATGGTGTACCGTGGGATGTGGCATGGGGGCAGCATGGTGTACCGTGGGATGTGGCATGGGGGCAGCATGGTGTACCGTTGGATGTGGCATGGGGGCAGCATGGTGTACCGTGGGATGTGGCATGGGGGCAGCATGGTGTACCGTGGGATGTGGCATGGGGGCAGCATGGTGTACCGTGGGGTGTAGCATGGGGGCAGCATGGTGTACTGTGGGTTGTGGCATGGGGGCAGCATGGTGTACCGTGGGATGTGGCATGGGGGCAGCATGGTGTACCGTGGGATGTAGCATGGGACAGCATGGTGTACCGTGGGATGTGGCATGGGGGACAACATGGTGTACCATGGGATGTGGCATGGGGGCAGCATGGTGTACCGTGGGATGTGGCAGTGAGGTAGACATCCAATCTATAAGTAACCTACATACAGTGCTAAATACGGGTATATAAAGGGATATGCTTCAATAACGATTGTCATTTTATTTACGGAATACATTTTATGTTGCATTGTAAGACCCATGAGATTATAAACTGTTAAATAACTACTATAGATCAAAAACTTGATAGTCCATATAATTACATTCCACCTTCGCCAATCATTCAGTAGTGAAATATTCATGAAAATATCAAGGCTCGCTTGAAACTGAATCGTTTCAATGGACTAAGTGGTGTGTTCATATTTTATTTAGTGGTACGTATTAAGGTTGTATATACGTAAATAGGAAGAAGTGCATCCGCGGTTGTTATTGATAATATTACTTGACAAGCATCAAATAATTATAGAGCACATCGAAGTTGTCAGGGGGAAATGAAACAAACAGATTGTAACCCTATAAATACGCGATTTCTCATCCATCGTT
The DNA here is from genome assembly GCA_014843695.1 of Archivesica marissinica. Lineage (NCBI taxonomy): Eukaryota > Metazoa > Mollusca > Bivalvia > Venerida > Vesicomyidae > Archivesica > Archivesica marissinica. The sequence goes on along the minus strand of CM026402.1, from coordinate 10,437,370 downwards.
TTCAAAATATAATTATGCAATGTAAACAAATTTTTTACAGGGAATTTTGGAAGTGAGAAGGATTTCAAAGGGTGGGTCAAAATGTAAAAATAATGTCACTTCTTACACTGGCCGACGTGGTTTTAGTGACTTCTTAAAAGCATTGTTTCTGTTGAAAATACTGGTTCCACATGTCTCAAATTGTTTTGTTACTGTGTTAAAGATTGTATTACATGAAAAGCCAGAAATACTTATATAGCACATGTTTTGTTTGTGTTATAGGTTGTATATACGTAGATAGGCAGAAGTGCATCCGCGATCCCAACAACTCATATAGTTTATTTTTCGTTTTGGTAAAAATGCTTATTCATGATGGGCAGTGTATAGCTATTGTGTTTTTGAGACATTTTGTGACTTGAGAAGATTTCAGACTAGTTCATGTATAGAAAATATGTGGTATAAGATTTCAGGCTATTGCAAACTGAAGGTTGGTATACTGTATTATTCGGCGGAGTAATACAGTGTGTAAACACAGTGACGTTATTCACAGGCGAGCAATGGTTATTTGAATCATAAAATTTGAAATATTATTTATGTGTTTCAGGCTGATTTGAATACCTCTTCACATTGGATGTGGTATCAGAAGAAATGAAAGATTGGATATATAAATGAACAGACTGTATGTTTTTACTATGTATTCTATAGTCAATTTATTTGTTGTTTTACAACCTTAAAGCCTTCACAGTGAGATTAGTTTTACATTATAATATTTTAACAAAATGTTTCCAATAATGATATTACGTTATTTCAATTAGTTTTATGCCCCGTCATAGTTGCACGGCTTGGTCGCCAATTATAGCAATCTGTGTTTCTATTAGTGCTGTTAGTGGGCTCACTATAATCGCTATAGAATCAGTTCCTCCGCAACACATGCCTGCCAATAATTGCAACATTTCATAAGTCAAAGATTTTCCTGGTCCTGTCGGTGCCACGAAGAACGCATCTCCACCGTTACACACCGTTTCTAGAACATATTTCTGGTGTGTCCTGATTTCACAATACGCCGAATCGATCCTTTACCACAGAAACGTAATCACAAAACTCCTTCATTTCGCCACACAACGCGTTCCAGTGGAAACACGCTGGACTGGTAATCCGGGGATCGCATGTTCAATCCCCCGTCTGACCCTAATAAAATTAACAGTCTTTCAGATGGGACGAGGTCTCGTGTCGGTGCTTTACACTGTTCACGTAAAATAACCAGAGGAGACATCGAAATGTGTCTCTCTCTCTGTATCATTGCACTATCCTCCAAATATTTTAATTGACTAATCTCTTCAGAGGGGTCGCTCATATTGGCAACGGTAGCGACGGTAAATAAACGTAAAACACACACAACGCGGAAACGTGAAAAGATATAACAATATAATAATATAATTTACAATTTTCTTTTCAAATTTTCACAGGAAATTATGAAACATTGATAATGAGGTTCCTGGAACATTCGCATGTTTTCGGGAATCATCGTGTATAATCGTGTCTGTTCGATGATTTCCGATATAATTCCATTTCTATATCTAGCGATTGTATCTTGTTGAGAAGCGATGTCGTTCTTCAAATCTAAACCCTCAAAAACACGGCTGTAAATAGATAACACTGCATACGATCTGAAATCAAGTTTCCTCAGGCTGTCATTTTTTCAGAAGTTAAAATTTGTAAAATCGACAGACTGGAAGCCAAGGATAATCTACAGGTTATGATATGCAAATTGACCAGTAGTTGCCTGTCAATCAAACTAATCAATAATTCAATCAGATATCATTATTTCACACATCCCCAGAAAACAGGTCTCCCTTCGATAAGCTACCATGAAAGCTACATTGTAATAACGGGAAACTGCCGTTTTAAACTTAGAAACTAATGGTTAACCCTTTATTAGATATAGATATGGAAATTAATAATTGTATTTAAACATTTAACAAATATTATTAATAGACTACAGATAAAAAATACTAGCTAGATAAATGTATAGATAAATAGGTACAAAGATGAACGATATTCATGCTTGTTGAGCAAATGTAGAAATATTTATTTCACTGTTATTGGCAATGTTTGTATAAAGACCATCATTGTTTTGTAGATTTTTAATTGGTAGTGATATTTTACTAATCTGAATGTTCCAGGCTATGAGATGCACTATATTGGAAATGTTTAATCACCTTGTGTATTATACAATATAGCATTATACTGATTGGGGACATTCAGCCTGATTGCATATTTAGACAGCTGTTGTCGACCATTCTTTTAATTATTAGGAAATTATAAACATAATTATTACATCATTACAATGTTATGTTCAAGAACAATTATCAAACCCTGAATATGGTAGCGTTGAACTCTTTGATGTGACACATTCAGGTGTCTTTTAGTCCTGACCCGTTATATCATTATTCCCGATTGTATGTTACAAATCCATGTCTTGCTTAGAGTAATGGCTAGTAGTGGCTGCTGACTGCTCAGTGCTGTATTCGGATAGTGCTATGTTTAATGTTATTAGTGTACACCATTCCGATAGTACACAATCTGGCTTGTCCAGATGAGTACCGGTCAGTGACGTGTTTGACTTACATATTGCAAGTCAAATCATGTGCTTTTATACGTTATTATAGATTCATTTGCGTTGTTTCGGTGTTTCGAACGTGTTTATTTCGGCATGGCAGGAATGGTGCGTTCTATGCTAGGGAAGCACCATATGGATCTATCCAGACAGGTAGGCAAGGCCCTGGAACCAAATCAAGCACACTATGTTATGCATGGTGTTCCTAAGCATGTTTGCATCCTAAAAAACATGTGGACCCAGTTCTCTAGGGCATAGTATGTAAAATTAAGTATACATCTAGGTGGACAGCCCTGGTCTGCGGTTCCGTTGTGGTGGAAATGGTGTCGGCTGAGGCCCTAACAAATGTTTTTAAATATACCAACAGGGGGGAACGCTCAATGGCCGTACTTTCGGTTGCCATCAAAACGCACGATGTTGTTATACATGGAGTCCCCATGGAAGAGAACCGTAACTTGTTCAATAAACAACATAATTGTTATTCGGATATAACAAATATGACCAGGTTGAAGGATACATTTGTGCAGTAAAACAGTAAAAATTACCTTCACTGGCGACGTCTCACTCTATATTAAGGTCAATAATACATACATAGTGTTCCGAACAGAGTCGTACGTGCCACCCCTGTCCGTTTTTTCAGGTGCCACCAGTTCGGCAACACCGCCACACTATGTAAGAATATGGAACAGTGCGCTGGGTGCGCCTGACACCACAATACTAGGACATGCGGGTCTTCGACCTTCAAATGTGTGAACTGTGATGTGCCACACGTACAGGGGTGGCCTACGTTATGGTCACATGCATGTCCATAGTGGCCATGAAGGAGACACCTCCATGGCATCTGGCCGAGAAGAGGGTCGCCCAAGAATTTAATAATACAAATGTGGAAATGATGTTGAACGTAGTGGATCTGGCTCGAGTCCTCGACCCCATCCACCTCCGAGAGTCCAGGTGTGGTGAGTGGCCCAATATCAAAATACGAGAGGCCAAGTATTGCACCCGTTGCTGAGAAGGCTGGTCTCCTCAGCGGGGGGTGCAACATCACGCCTCCCCTTTCCCGGTCAGGCCTTTCTGACCACCCGAGGAGGAATATTGACAGGTGATTAGGGCAATGGGCAAACCAAAGTTTTAGGGGCTAATCCAGACAAATCGATTAAGGTGGAGGAAGTCGAGGCCCCGGGTTGCATACAATTCAGGTTAGTACTGATCGACACCCAGCAACAAACATCACCCTCTGCGGTTCAGTCACAAGAGGTCATAAATATTAAGGCAGAGGGTGACAACAAATATAAAGATGTTACTCTAAACGATGTGGTGAACATAGTCCGATCTGTTATTTCACATAAGGCTAGAACTTCAGACAACCAAATCCTTCCGTTTATATGGAATCAGTTATACAACAAATTTACTTTGGTGTCGAAGGTGTGCGGGGGGAGGACTACCGGTCCCAAGTAATCAAGAACGAGAACTCGGAGAATGACCCCTACTACTCCGGGTAAACTAAAAATCACTAGGCAGAGTAGAAAAATAGTCTCCCGGTTCCCCACAAGACAGGCATCCATTGATGCTAGACGTCGGCTTGTCCAGCTCGGTTATGTGTATAAACCTAAACATACTATCATACAACTCGGGCGGTCTTACCACCGAAAGTATTTCAGAAATAAAAACATGTTATAATCCAGAAATACACATTATTGGTATCCAGGAAACTAAATTTAAGATCCTCGGACAGGGAAGTATGTGAGATGGTACGATGGTCGCCAGATCGGACATGTGGGTTTTTCTCCGGATACTCCGGTTTCCTCCCATATGAATGACCACATATAAGCTTTCATCCGAGCCAACGAGAGTGATTAATATAAGTTGCTAAAACTTAATTCGCAATCGTTGTAAAATAAATAAAGTATCAATTTAAGAAAACATTTATTCCATTATATCAATGCGTGGATACACCCCTGAAAATAAAATATTTACTGATAAAGAAACAGGTGGAGGCTTAATAGTTATTTTAAAATACTATAAACTATTAAATTATTCCTTAGACAACCCCAAGAACCCAAACGGTTCTTAGTATATTAGAAGTGCAACTATTTAGAGTACATTCAGAAAGAGCCTCCTTCTATTTGGTCAATCTCTATTCAAGAGGTATTAACATGGAGTCACTCATGAATATTAGCTCCACCCTCAATAAATGTAACTCTAAAGAATGTGATATAACTGGGGACTTCAATACACACAATGAAATCTTGGGTTCCCGGTACACAAATCGTCAATGAAGGGATAGAAGTGATAGAAGATAACAATCTAATACTGCTGAATTATGGTTCAAATACACGGCTAAATAAAGCGAATGGCACCTTTACCATCGACATGACTATCAACAGATCTAGCCTTTCGGTTATTTCAGAATTGGGGGTCTACGCGGATAATTGGGGATCTGATCATGATATCCCTGTCTCTTCCGGCAAGCAAACCAAATAAAAAATGATTCCGTTGTGGAATGCTGATTGCACAAATGCAGTAAAAGACCGTAAAACAGCACTTAATCAGGTCAATCGAAACAGGGGCCCTGTTAACATATGTAATCTAAAAAAGCTGAAAAACTAGCAAAAACAACAATTTCAAATACAATTACAGCAAATGTGTTATCCGAAACTCTACAATTTCAAAAAGAATTTGAAGCACAAAACAATCAAATCCTACAGGAGCCGGGGGAGCAAAACATTCAACTTACCATTCTCTCTTTCGGAACTTAAAAAAATGCATATATAGTAGAAGGGCTTCCACTGTGGGACTAGATAGGATTTCCTATCAACTGTTTAAACATATGCCAACCTCTGCTCTTGCAATCTGGTTGAACCTGTTCAACCAAATGTGGATGGAGGGGGTATATCCTTTAGTCTGGAAGGACGCTTGTGTCACTCCACTACCAAAAAACCAGGACAAGACAAATCTTATCCAAAATCATATAGACCCATAAGTCTTATATCCCACTCAGGGAAATTACTTAAGGGGATGGTCAAGGATACCCGACACCCTTCGATGGACGGGGATGGTTATCAGACAGTTGCCGATGTTTCAGGCACCTGGTAATCAGGGTTCAACTTGAAATATGCACAGGCTGGATGTGGATGGACTAAAAACTGTGGTTTCAAAATATCTGAATCAAAAACTGTAGGAATTTGTTTGGAAACCAAAAAGAGTACAGTTTGAACGTAGATTGATGTGGCACACAGATTAAATTTGAAAAAGTTGTGAAATGTGTGTCACAACACATCAAAGATCTGGTCAACAGGTGCAAAAAAGACATAAATATAATGCGTATGTTAAGAGGCACATATTTCTGGTCAGAGTACCAGCGCCTCTTACTAATGTATATGTATTTAATACGTTTAAAATAGATTATGGTGCACACATCTATTCCAGTGCAAGTCCTTCGCATCTTCAATCCATAGAAACAGTACAAAATATTGCCTTGACCATATTACTGAGAGCCCTATCCACCTCACCGGTGCATAGTTAAATTATATAATGAGGGTTTGAACTTGAACCTACAGGTTACATGCAAAGCATGGTATCCAGCACATATAGGTATCACTATAAATGAACAAGCGGAAAAGGGCGGCCAAGTCGGGCCTGGAGTATACACATGTAGAAAATAGTGTGAAGCTCGCACCCACGGATATCTAGTATATTATCAAGGCTCAAATAATTACCTGTTGGAGCCATACTTTACATAATATGGCTTTTAAACCTATAAGAGGAGCTCTGTGGGGCTCAGTCGACCTGTGCCGTATTCACATTATATAAGAATATATAAATGCATTTGTGGACTGCGTCTGGGGACAAACATGTTGCCTGGTAATGCTGGACAACATATACTTAAATTGGATCCGGTTTGTCCCACGTGTCGGGTACACTACCCATCGAGCTGGTCTGTGGGAGGCTGTTGCAAACATTGGAATGACATTCTCTCTTGAGAATGTTCTTAATCCCATCAACGCCTCCCGAAAATCAGTATACAACGCTCTGGAGAACTATATCTTAGACTGTCAGATATCCGATAACATATAGAGGACCTGTGCAGTTATGGCTTCGACACAAGTTCCCATACTTTTCCAGGTTGTTAATACATCAATAAACCCGTTAGTATTGCAGAAACTAGCCTCACTATAGCCCTTTCCGAAAAGCAAATTTATTGCAGGTTTTTCATTATTTGAGTGGGAGATTTTTGACCCCAGATAAAAAAGTTTACTTAAAGTTCATCTTATGGGTTCTTTTTGGGCTGCATCCAGCACTAAAACTTACATATTATGAAGTTATATTAATATAAATTACCCAACCACTGCAACATATTCATGTAAGCCCTAATTAGACATTAAGTCATACCAACAAACATTTATACATTTTGATCTCAACCAAGAACCATGAAACTAGGTGTATGTAAACATAGTAGTATCTAAAATACATAGCCATGCTAATTAAAGACTATTGATCAACACATAAATAAATCCTGACTATTCTTGGATCACTTGCCATATACCAGTAGTGTAACCTGGTGCTGTATTGTAACCTGGTGCTAAATACAACAACAACATTCTATCATTGGAGTTTGTAAACCAATGTGGGGAAATCTACAACAATCTGGAAACATTCATTTGAAAGATATACCAATACACCCGCCAATAGAACCATTCGGGCAGATTCCACGCTATCCATGTCTTTTAATCTATTATGTAAATTCATAAATACTTATTAATTTCAGTAATATAAGCAATTACTTATATGATCCTCCTAGGTTTGTATTAATATCGCATCTCCTCCCTGTGACCAAATATCTAGTAGACTAAAAGTATTGTCCATCCCGTCTGCCCTAAACTACTAGAGTTAAGCTTATATATGGGACTAAAGTTGTCTGAGTCAGTCCAGCTGGAATCCAGAGCCCCTGGTCCAATCCACCCAGAGTAGTAGGTAAGATAGCACGCAGAACAAAGGTTAATGACAGCCAGGCTAGGTACCAAATAAATGAGTATATATCGGGATGCCGGGGGCTGCGGTTTCGACCACCCCGTTTAGGCCAGTCCGTGGCGAGGAATACTCGAGTGACATATTAGGTGTTATATGTACCTAGTAGGATGGAACACTCGGTGTTCCGGTCCCTGGTTATCCAGATCAGAACATCATCAGACATGTGCATAACTTTTATCAATATCTACCAAACATAGATATTGATTCAAAAACTAATATTTACCTGATATATCCAGAATATTTGTATATTTTTATAAACATTAATATGCTGTCCTAAAATGACCAATCAAGGTAGCCTGATTATAACAGTACCATACTTGAGGTCCTTATGCAATGATATATGGGAAATGCCAACATTTAGTGTTTGTGGTCAGATTTTGATCATTGACACTAAAGAGTGTAGGTTTGAAGGGATAAAATACACTTATACGTATAAATAATATACTGTTATAAACCTAATTAAACAAATTAGAGTAAGCTTGTTAAAATTCCAACAAATGGCCTTTGAGATTTTCTTCCATATAAAGTGTATTTATTGTACACGTGTCAAGCATACATAACCTAGTTTTTATGATAATTTATCTAATATTCCCAGAATGTTTATGCTATCCCATAAACATCAATATGCTATTGACTTCAAATAATCAAATAAGGTAACCTAGCTGTATTATTACCACAGCTGTGTCCAATTCTAACTGTTTTTGATTATATGTGTTCCTTTACACCACCATGTGAGTGCTTCCTGGGATAGATATCCTACTATGTATAGAGTATAGCACTATACTGATTGCAAATTGATGTAATCGTCCGACTACCCCCTAGATCCGCACATGGAATAACTCCTTCTGGCCCGTGATTTCGTTCCCGCCTTTAAAGCCAAGTAGACAGCAGATCGCGGTGGGACAATGTGCTTATAGCCAAGTGGAGAGCAGATCGCGGTGGGACAATGTGCGCATAGCCAAGTGGAGAGCAGATCGCGGTGGGACAATGTGCGTATAGCCAAGTGGAGAGCATATCGCGGTGGGACAATGTGCTTATAGCCAAGTGGAGAGCATATCACGGTGGGACAATGTACTTATAGCCAACTGGAGAGGAGATCACGGTGGGACAATGTGCTTATAGCCAATTAAGTGGCGAGCAGTTCACGGTGGGACAATGTGCATATAGCCAAGTAGAGAGCAGATCACGGTGGGACAATGTGCTAATAGCCAAGTGGAGAGCAGATCACGGTGGGACAATGTGCTTATAGCCAATTAAGTGGAGAGCAGATCGCGGTGGGACAAGGTGCTTATAGCCAAGTGGAGAACAGATCGCGATGGGACAATGTGCTTATAGCCAAGTGGAGAGCAGATCACGGTGGGACAATGTACTTATAGCCAACTGGAGAGGAGATCACGGTGGGACAATGTGCTTATAGTCAATTAAGTGGAGAGCAGATCGCGGTGGGACAATGTGCTTATAGCCAAGTGGATAACAGATCACGATGGGACAATGTGCTTATAGCCAAGTGGATAGCAGATGACGGATGGAAAATGCGCTTATAGCTAAGTGGAGAGCAGATCGCGGATGGACAATGCGCTTATAGCCAAGTGTAGAGCAGATCGCGGTGGGACAATGTGCGTATAGCCAAGTGGAGAGCAGATCACGGTGGGACAATGTGCATATAGCCAAGTAGAGAGCAGATCACGGTGGGACAATGTGCTTATAGCCAAGTGGAGAGCAGATCACGGTGGGACAATGTGCTTATAGCCAATTAAGTGGAGAGCAGATCGCGGTGGGACAATGTGCTTATAGCCAAGTGGAGAGCAGATCACGGTGGGACAATGTACTTATAGCCAACTGGAGAGAAGATCACGGTGGGACAATGTGCTTATAGCCAATTAAGTGGAGAGCAGATCGCGGTGGGACAATGTGCTTATAGCCAAGTGGATAACAGATCACGGTGGGACAATGTGCTTATAGCCAAGTGGATAGCAGATCACGGATGGACAATGCGCTTATAGCTAAGTGGAGAACAGATCGCGGATGGACAATGCGCTTATAGCCAACTGGAGAGGAGATCGCAGAGGGACAATGTGCTTATAGCTAAGTGGAGAGCAGATCGCGGAGGGACAATGTGCTTATAGCTAAGTGGAGAGCAGATCACGGTGGGACAACGTGTTTATAGCCAAGTGGAGAGCAGATCGCGGAGGGACAACGTGCTTATAGCTAAGTGGAGAGCAGATCACGGTGGGACAACGTGCTTGTAGCCAAGTGTAGAGCAGATCACGGTGGGACAATGTGCTTGTAGCCAAGTGTAGAGCAGATCGCGGAGGGACAATGTTCTTGTAGCCAAGTGGAGACCAGATCACGGTGGGACAATGTGCTAATAACCAAGTGGAGGGCAGATCGCGGAGGGACAATGTGCTTATAGCTAAGTGGAGAGCAGATCGCGGAGGGACAATGTGCGTATAGCTAAGTGGAGAGCAGATCACGGTGGGACAACGTGCTTATAGCCAAGTGGAGAGCAGATCACGGAGGGACAACTTGCATATAGCCAAGTGGAGAGCAGATCACGGAGGGACAATATGCTTATAGCCAAGTGGAGAGCAGATCGCGGAGGGACAATGTGCTTGTAGCTAAGTGGGGAGCAGATCGCGGTGGGACAATGTGCTTGTAGCTAAGTGGGGAGCAGATTACGGAGGTACAATGTGCTTGTAGCCAAGTGTAGAGCAGATCGCGGAGGGACAATGTGCTTGTAGCTAAGTTGAGAGCAGATCACGGTGGAACAATGTGATTATCGCAAAGTGGAAAACAGAACGCGATGGAACAATGTTCTCCTAGCCACGCGGAGAGGAGATCGCAGAGGGACAACGTGCTTATAGCATGGTGGAGAGCAGATCACGGAGGGACAATGTGCTTATAGCCAAGTGGAGAGCAGATAACGGAGGGACAATGTGGTTAGAGCCAAGTGGAGAGGAGATCACGGAGGGACAATGTGCTTATTGCCAAGTGGAGAGCAGATCACGGAGGGACAATGTGCTTATAGCCAACTGGAGAGGAGATCACGGAGGGACAATGTTCTTATAGCCAAGCGGAGAGCAGATCACGGTGGGACAATGTGCTTATTGCCAAGTGGAGAGCAGATCGCGGTGGGACAATGTTCTTATAGCATGGAGGAGAGCAGATCGCGGATGAACAATGTGCTTATAGCCAAGTGGAGAGCAGATCACGGAGGGACAATGTTCTTATAGCCAAGTGGAGAGGAGATCAGGGAGGGACAATATGCTCATAGCCCAGTGGAGGGGAGATCACGGAGGGACAATGTTCTTATAGCCAAGTGGAGAGCAGATCGCGGTGGGACAATGTTCTTATATCTTATAGCCAAGCGGAGAGCAGATCGCGGTGGGACAATGTGCTTGTAGCCAAATGGAGAGCAGATCACGGTTAGACAATGCGCTTAAAGCCAAGTAGACAGCAGATCGCGAAACATGCATCAAACGGTGCAATATTAATTCAACTTCAACTAGATACTACCGAACAATCAGTCATGATTATGATTGACATGCGGGTTATGAGATATGGTGTAACTATCTGGTAGTGCATGTCCTGAACGGAGTTATTAGTCTGCGAATAATTGTTTTAATAAATCGAAAGTGCGTGTATGTGCAACGTGGCTTGATGAAAGCAAATCCACATGCGAACACAGGGGACTTCGATTTCTTTGACTTCGGTCTGTTTCAGTGTACTTTTTTCTGATCCCGAAAGCCTGTAATTATGTATTCATTATGCTAAGATATCTTGCCCCGTGTGCATTAATTATATGAATAATATATAGCACACGATATCGTTGTACATATCTTGAGAGAATACTAGTAAATAAATTGAACACGTAAGCATTGTGTCTATTGCGGAATCAGCCAGTGGATAGTCATGTTGGGCTGCTTGTGACATGTCGTTATCGTGAAATATTAACTCACAGATGCTAATGCATTTGTCTGGCTTACGCATGAGAATGGAAGGCTATTGCGTATTGGTGATGGTGCTTGTTCTCCTCAGCAAACACACATGCTATGGTATGTATTTATACGTCATTACTGTTAGCTATTTTATTTATTATAATTAGGGATGGCAATGAATATTCGAATATTCTCTCGGACGTCCGCATATCAGAATACTAGTATTGGAATATTCGGGGAAAAATATTATATTTGCACAAATGAAATAAACTGTCATAATATCAGATACATTATAGTATTTTGAAACCATCATAAAAGCTTCCAATACAACAGAAATCGCCCCAGGATGTGTGAATAAACCATGTTTTGGTTTCATCCATGTTAATTGACACTCTGTCATGTAATCGGATACACGGTTGATTATTTCATCTTTGTTTGAATATATAAATGAATTGAACGTCTTAGAATTTTGGAGTTTATACTCTGACGCGCCTAATCCATTAGAGTTAAACGTTGAGGTTCAGGCATGTTGCACATATAACAATAACTGACATAACTCACCGACTATTAAATAATGAGATATAACATAAAGGAAATGTATTTTTAGAGAAATTAGACAATACTGAAATTGCTAGATTACTGAATGCGCTTAACTATTTTGGTATTTCAAAATAATTTTAATTAATTAAATGCTGATATCGTTGTTAATGATATTGCATCGTTAGTTTTGAAAACCTAAGGAATATTTTGAGTACATTCCTGTATCTTACGATTCTCTAAATAATCAACCGTCACCATGGTTTGGGCATAACTGTAAAAACGCTAGAAATAAGTACCATATAGCCTAATACTTATATAAGTTACGCAATATCGATTCACATATTATTAAACAACACTGGTATTGTAAATGAATATATAAATGAGCATATTATTATGAAAATTACTGATTGTGAAATAGAAAAAGCAATTAGATTGTTGAAAAATAACAAGTCGTGTGGATTCTATAAACATGTAAATGAACAAAACAAACACAAATCTAAATAATCGCCCAGAAACGATAAAAGTCCAAGAAATATAGATCGTAGTATACGCGAAATGTTTATCAACAAACGAAATGTAAACACGCACAGCGCCCATGCGTGAACCAACAACGGATGTTGAAAAGCACGCTGGAATGTCAACATATTTGAACCAAACAGACTTAGATAACAAAGGTATGAATCGACTTTTTAAGTAATTCAATTAAAAGAGACAACTTGGAACACATGGGGGGATTTAGAAAAGCAAGGAAACTGAAATCACCCATGTTATCGTGTGTTATCTACTGAACGCAAGGTTTGTTGATGTACTAATGCTACGTTAGAATCATTTTAGTTTTGAGCACTAACGATGTATCTTATAACTACCATTAGTTCTTTAATCATTGGGGTGTATGTCAGTGGACATACTTGTATACAAATTGCAGCTATAATTTATGGGGCTCCACACTGGGTATAAATCCAAGACATATTTGAGACGGAAGACAATTACTTTATCGCCTAAATATTTTCGTAAATACCAAATTGGTTGTGCTTAGAAATCAATTTGCTATTCAAAGTAATAATGGAAGTATTTGTTTTTACAGTTACTACGCTATTTATTCGAACTTTAATATATACATGCAGGAGACAAGTGGAAAATGGTGTTTATCAATATCAAAGACTGTGCCATGACAAAGATTGATACATAGTTATTACGAATCATGGTCAGAACCAGTTTGGAGTTTTGTGGGGGGTTTTCTGGAAACAGCACCCCGTTCTAAAAGGGCGAGGGTGGGGAATGGTCGGGGTTGACAACCTGCTTGAACAGAAGGATCTTTGTTTAGGGACATCTGTAAATTACACATTTGTACCTTAATAGATGGTCTGCTAGGCATATGTTGTTCGTTTTGCCAGTGATCCAATCAACATCCATTTCATTTTGTGAGTTTTCATACCCACATGTATGCAATAGCCTTTACTTTGAGAGATTTTAATGTTTTTATTGGTGGGGAAGGGGTATTCATTCTCTGCAATTTACGGTCAATCAAGGCATGGTTGAAGAGGCAACCATGTGTTCATATCCAGGGATAATTGTTCTGTGAAAACCTGAACATAATGGTATTATAAATCAACCATTTGCATGTAAACTAATGTTTTCATTTATTTCCGATTTTGTTCTGACACATTATTTGATTTTAACAGTCTTTAGACACAAATACCATCATCTTCATCAGGTACAGATAAAGAAACTGTATGTGAGACAGATGTAAACACATAATGGAAAGGTGTTGTCCACCACCAACTGCTCACAATCTTCAGTCAGCCACTGTTTACTATTCCAGTGTCTGACATTTCAGAAGGGTATGTATTCAGTGAGACTTGTAGCAAATCTGTTCATCACTATTTTCTGTAACGCATCAGATAGTCGGATAAATATATCAAAGGAGATGAATTGATTAAACTTGTGGATTGGCATACAAAGTACATAGTAAAGTACCAACACCTTCAAAGAACATATAATGTAATAGATACGGTTCTCGCCTTGGTAAACAAGATGTCGCGAGTTTGCGCCCCACCATAACCATAATCATGATGTATGTAGTCAAGCCGTTTAAGTCAACATTGTCTCATGCTCATGGCAATGTGTTCCATTAAGGGAATGTTGCAGCGAGAGCAAGTAAACTAATGATGAAATAACTTGTTTCGCAATCAAGCGATTTGAATTTGCATAAATTAGATAAGGTATATACGTGTCTTCAGCTAATATTAAGAATTGTTATTCTTATTGCAGGATTGGATCAGAACTGTGTATTATTGAAGACATGTCAGGCATCAGGGTACTGTCTAGTGTCCACAAGATGAACGATGACGTTCACCACAATAACAGAGAAATCATTCATAAGGTAACTTCATTAATACATTGAATCTACAGCAGCTGTGTCGCATATTAATGATTGTATGTTAATAGACCAGATTCTCAAGCCTACTATTATTATATAATCGGATATAAATTTATAATGTCTGAATGACTATGTTATAGTCTATTCTATTGATTGTATATCGATACTTTGGACACTATATAACCCTCCTCAAAGGGCCGTAAATGTGCCACGACTTAAAGAAATGTTCATATAAATTCAAATTTGGAGAATGTAATGTGTTGTTTCCATCAGTCAATATTTAACCATGCAATAGGAATAGTGCTAATGTTTATAGCTATGTCTGTCTGAGGACGTCTCAAAAATATGTTGGTGGACTTTGTGGATATATATAATATATATTTAGGGCGGGTGTAGAAGAACGTGGTTTTATTGTGTGTGAATTCGGTCAAATGTATGTGGTCTGGGTGATCACCGACGAGTTCACTCCAATTGATTTATATAGTAGGAACACCTGTTTGAACTGTCCAATAAACAATACCACCGGTTTGAACTTTCAATGTCAAATCGGGGTCATGTTAATATTTTGTCAAATACCAGCAATCCAAGTGCTATTCCATAGTTTTACAGATGCATTTGTGACATTTTGGAAAACATTGTTTCAAACACATTACGCTTATCTATCCAGGTGCCCTGTGAGCAGTATTTCATGCACGTGTATGCGCCTGGTAAAATCACCGAGCTGATATAATTGGACAACATCTGTGGAATTTTAACCCCTATATAAGTGATGAGCAGGTGACGACCTTAGATACTCAGCCACGGATATATAGTGGGTGTTGCAGATACATAGTGGCTGTTTCGGCCTGTCAATAGCTTCATATAAACTTCGAGTTAAAATGGAGTCATTGTGTACAACTAGGCCAGCCTACAATAATAAATTGTGTCATAACTCATTTACACAACAGTTGCTTCGTACAAAACAAGAACAGTAGTTTGACGATAATTTTAACCATTGTCTGGTTTGTCAGGATAAACTAGTACTAGTTTGGTTGTATTTTATTTACAGGCTATGTAGAATATTCTCTAAGTATAGCCATCACTGCGTAAATCACCGAGCTGCTATAATTGGACAACAGCTGTGGAATTTTTAACCACCTATATAAGTGATGAGCAGGTAACGACCTTAGATACTCAGCCACGGATATATAGTGGGTGTTGCAGATACATAGTGGCTGTTTCGGCCTGTCAATAGCTTCATATAAACTTCGAGTTAAAATGGGGTCATTGTGTACAACTAGGCCAGCCTACAATAATAAATTGTGTCATAACTCATTTACACAACAGTTGCTTCGTACAAAACAAGAACAGTAGTTTGACGATAATTTTAACCATTGTCTGGTTTGTCAGGATAAACTAGTACTAGTTTGGTTGTATTTTATTTACAGGCTATGTAGAATATTCTCTAAGTATAGCCACAACTGGACATGTTATGTTATGAAAGAACCGAAGCAGTGTGGATATGTGGGCGATATGATGACAATCATGTCCAGACCCTATGCAGTGTGATGAAAAACTAACAGAACAAACTGAGATGACCCAACGTGATTCGAGGATTACTGACTTGTGTATCAATCTAAAACTTTATTTGAAACAAAGAAATGAAAGAGTACAATTGTCATTTAATGCACTTTTATTACACATATGATTATATATTATTTGATTATTAGTTTGTTCCATTGCGTCCGAACATGGCCATGTATGTTCCATTGCGTCCGAACATGTCCATGTATGTCCCATTGCGTCCGAACATGTCCATATATGTCCCATTGCGTCCGAACATGTCCATGTATGTCCCATTGCGTCCGAACATTTCCATGTATGTCCCATTGCGTCCGAACATGTCCATGTATGTCCCATTGCGTCCGAACATGTCCATGTATGTTCCATTGCGTCCGAACATGTCCATGTAGTACCGAAGACACATAGTCAAAACCGGTGTATCTAGGACCAACCGTCCAATCTCGTGTATTTTGTAAAACAATTCTCAGTGTATTAGTGATATATTCAGTTTAATAATTTCTAGGATTTAAGATAATTTAAACCAGAGAACCATGAACATTTGAAGGCCTTCGTCTGCTCACCAGAGTTCAAAGGATTATAAAGACACAGTACCTGGGACGTTTGCATATTATCCGTGGTTAAGGCGTCCGCCTACGGAGCGGGAGGTCGATGGTTCGAACGTCATCATGGGTTCAATCTGATATGGCCCGTGTGTGAGCCGCCAGCTAGATTAATAATGGTTAATGATTGCCTATCAAACAGGCGCCTGCCCATCAAATAGTCGGGAAGTACTGATGTCCATAACGTCTCTCATAAGTCATAAATGGCTGGCCCTTTAGTTTAAACATATTTTATTTCCCAATATAATACATATTGAACAATGCATATGTCAGATATAATCAAAATACAGAAAAGAGGATTAGAATGAAAGACAGAGTCTTATATAATTCTTCTCCTCAATAGGCGTGAGACTAAGCACTAAAAACTAACACTTTTTATTATATATAATACTATTTTAACAGGTCGCCCAATGAATGATTATACAGTCAAACCTGTGTTTAAGCAGCCAGCCTGGGGAATCACAGAAAGTGGCTGCTTAGCACAGGTGGCTGCATAATAGAGGTGACCACTAAGACAGGTTTGACTGTAGTTGCACCACGGCTAGTATTTCTGAGAATTACGGTTTCTGATAGTTTGAAAGTTTCGCCAATTAACGATTGGGAAACAAGCTGTAACAACGTATATTAACCACTCTTGCTGGCGCGGGTGACAGCGTAATTGTGGTCATTCATGTGGGAGGAAACCGGTGTATCCGATGAAAACCCACCTGTCCGATCTGGCTGCCACCGTAGCATCTCACATACTTCCCGGTCCGAGGATCGAACCCGGGTTGCATTTGTGAGAAGCGAGCGCGCTAACCACTGCGCTAATCGGACATCCACAACTATATGTGTGAGGTTACATATAAACAAATGATTTAGTAAAGACAGTGTTCTAAGTAAGACCGTTCTGTAATATTACTGTCAGTGAATAATAACATGTGATCAGAATCAACATCAATTATGTAGCAGCTCAGTGGTTAACACGCAGGTTCAACCCCCACTATACAATACTAAAATTAATCGCATCATAGTCTTTCGGATCAGGCTATAAACCGTGCACGTAAAAGAGACAGAGGAGACTCTGGGATGCATCTCATCTCTTCAGGAGGCATAGCTCATATGGGCAACCGGTAGCGACGTTAACTATCCGTATAACACACACACAAACTACTTCCATTTGTAACACTTGTAAGTGATGCAATTATCATTCAAACATGTATGCCTCGCACTGACACAGCTGTATTTGACTAATACTCTATTTATAACTGGAATATATTCTTACGTCGCGCATTGATATGCAGTTGCTGGGCAGACATCCACGGCATTTGTTCAAGTCTGCCCCCGTCTCATTGCAATGTCCACACCTGCACCAATATTGTGTACTAACAGCTTGTTGTAGAGGTCCTTGTTATTGTGGTGGAGATTGCCATCTCTTTTTTCCAATGTGATTGTTTGTGATGGTTTGTCACTGTATGTGCGATGTGGCCCTATGTGACGTCTATTATTCAGTGATGAACACTTTTTATACCATTCATGCGCAGCCGAATGAGAAAATGTACTGTCTTAGAGGACTACATCTCGCGCGCAATGCTGTATTAAAATTGCCATGTATGTCTGCACAGCAAACATCATTTTCGACAAGGTATTGCAAATCAACAAAAAGCTATGTTGCTACTGATGTTTTGATGATGTAGATTTCAAGATATGTTAGCTATAAGACATAAAGCTGTAATGTGTATTTAATTGTGTGATATCCCTGGTAGAGCCTCATCTTTGGAATAGAAGGCCTGAATGGTACCGAGTTTGATACACGGTCACGGAACATATGTAGCAAGTCTCATCATACACAATGCTTAGTAATGGCAAACCGCTTATGTCGATCAAGCTTGCCCTGGAAAACATGTCTAGGTCCCACAAGGTTTTCTTATACATTAATGGAACATTCACAATTACATTTTCCAATACTACTACTCCTAGAACTTCCCCTCTGACATCTGTACCACAACTCCTAAGCCATTCTTGTTAGCTGCATGTTAGCCAATAATAAAAAGCAGGATATGTAAGCAGACCTCCCAGCTATATGTAAGCAGACCTCCCAGCTATATGTAAGCAGACCTCCCAGCTATATGTAAGCAGACCTCCCAGCTATATGTAAGCAGACCTCCCAGCTATATGTAAGCAGACCTCCCAACTATATGTAAGCAGACCTCCCAGCTATATGTAAGCAGATCTCCCAGCTATATGTAAGCAGACCTCCCAGCTATATGTAAGCAGACCTCCCAGCTATATGTAAGCAGACCTCCCAGCTATATGTAAGCAGACCTCCCAGCTATATGTAAGCAGACCTCCCAGCTATTAATAACGATTATCCTGAGACATGATGCTCAAATTCTGCAAAACAATCGTGAGAAATAATATGCTAAAAATATCCCATGGGCGCCCCAATGACAACTTTGGTGAACGTTTCACATTAACTTAACACTATTCGATACACGATTTCCAATTAAAACCAAATAACATTTACATCATTTAAGATATATGGTAATAATAAGTGAGGCTGTTTCAACTGTAATCGTTCATACTTACAATCTGGATGGAATATTCACGACAAGAGGCCATGTTTGTTTTCATCATTGCCGAAAGAGGACGATGCACTCCGAATTTAAACAAGTGCGTGACCGATCGAATCGGAAAGTGCTACTTTCCGGTTCGAGTTTGTTTTATCATAAAAAAACACTGTTTACTAATTGAACATAAGTATACACATTATAATGTAAGAATGTGTAGCAGTATTGATACGTATACGTACAATTTGAACTTTTCAAATATATGTTATTCCATACGATATAGTGCTTCTTTAAAAAGGAATAAACAAGGATGTCCGATTAGCCCAGTGGTTAGCGCGCCCGCTTTTCACCAATGTAACCCGGGTTCAATCCTCGGACAGGGAAGTATTGAGATGGTACGGTGGTCGACAGATCGGACAGGTGGGTTTTCCGGTTTCCTCCCACACGAATGACCATATATACGCTTTCATCTGCGCCAACGAGAGTGATTAATATAAGTTGTTGGAACTTGATTCGCAATCGTTGTAAAATAAATAAGGTTTAAACTTTAAATAAGAAACTGTTTTGTAGGTCAATGTATTTTAAGGTGTAACAATGAAAGCTGTATGTTGTTTCATTCTAATTGTTTTCGTCTGTATTCTTAATGGGTTTACATGGAAAGAGAAATAGTGTGATCTTGCTAACATCCTTAAGATTCAGGAACTATATTCGTTCCATACCATCCTAGAGGTATGGCATAGCAATACATTGTATTGAACTATTACTTTATCAAGTGTTATTGATACTAAACTAACTACACAATGCGCCATAACTCCACAATTTGACATAAACGGACATTTCCAGAGCTATGACAATGTCACAGAAAAGTTGCTATAAGATATGTGTACATCTATGAAAAATAATGAATGACTATGAATGAAAAGAAATGACAAAAATGTGTGTGAATTCGGTCAAATGTCTGTGGTCTGGGTGATCAGCGACGAGTTCACTCCAATTGATTTCTATAATAGGAACACCTGTAGGAAATCTGTAGAAACTGTGCAATAAACAATAACATGTGTCAGTGTCAAATCGCGCTCATGCTTAATGTCGCAGAATAGTTGCTATAAGATATGTGTAACTCTATGAACAATAATGAATGACTATGAATGAAAATAATTGACAAGAATATATTGTAATGTGTAGCATTATAGAAATTCTTAGTGTATAGTCGTTCTGTTCGGTTTCCATTGTAACAGATACTTGGCACAGCTAATACTGTAAATTTACAATGAAACCAGAAACCCGTGATCTCCGCCAGGGGGAACGAAATTATTTTGCACTGACACTAGATACGATATAGGAGTCTCTTCAAGTTGTCTAACTTCCGTAGATGTGTTGTGTTTTCTATTTTTCTAAATTTCTTTAATCTACATCATATGTACGTCATATGTACGTCTTCGCTATTGTCTGTTTCAGAGCTGGAAAATGTGGCTCTTGGCAAACAAGCATTTCAAACTGATGATACTATTAATGGTAGAGAAGCATATCGAGCTGTGGATGGTGGGCTCTCACAATTGATTGCGGACGATTCGTGCTCCATGACACAGACCATAATTGACGCGTATTGGGAAGTTGATCTTGGTGTTGTTTATGTCATAGACCACGTGATCATATTTAAAAGAATTGATTCGTGTTGCCGTAAGTGTCGTTTTATTTTGTAATATTGTTCAGTGCAACATGCTTAAAGCAACACTACATCATAAGAAGCAATACAATGCATGCTTACACGTATACATCGTAAGTAGCAATACAATGCATGCTTACACGTATACATATAATCACTGCTAGTACACATTATTCCGCAATAGAGGTAATCGTGTGAAGCTGCCGATTATAAGTAGGTTTATTCCTATTATTCCTAATAGTAATTGCATATAAATGATGAGATATCACCGCACGTTTATATGAACACCATTTATTCATGATGCACGTGGTGCTGTATCAGCAATGTGATAGAACTTGTCTACAGACATTTATACCGTTAAGTTTATTAATTGAAATAGTCTACTGCAAGGCTGTACTATCTAATAGGAATTACATTATCTAGGCTTTTTCTATTTGTAGTGTTGCTTTACTTATGCATTTTCGGAATCTCCGATGAAATGTTCAGAATAATTCCATATAATCTAAAATGATATAATAGGGCGTGTCACCGTTTTATTTATTCGAATTATCTGATCGTTATATCAATAATCTATTTCCGATACATGCACGACGTTGTGTCTGATACATGCACGACGTTGTGTCCGATACATGTACGGCATTGTGTCCGTTACATACACGACGTTGTGTCTGATACCTGTACGACGTTGTGTCTGATAGATGTACGACGTTGTGTCTGATACATGTACGACGTTGTGTCCGATACATGTACGACGTTGTGTCTGATACATGCACGACGTTGTGTCCGATACATGCACGACGTTGTGTCTGATACCTGTACGACGTTGTGTCTGATAGATGTACGGCGTAGTGTCCGATACATGCACGACATTGTGTCCCATACATGCACGACATTGTCTCTGATACATGTACGACGTTGTGTCTGATAGATGTACGACGTAGTGTCCGATAGCTGTACGACGTAGTGTCCGATACCTGTACGACGTTGTGTCCGATATATGCACGATGTTGTGTCCGATAGCTGATCGACGTTGCGTTCGATACATGCACGACGTTGTGTCTGATAGATGTACGGCGTAGTGTCCGATAGCTGTACGACGTAGTGTCCGATACCTGTACGACGTTGTGTCCGATAACTGCACGATGTTGTGTCCGATAGCTGATCGACGTTGTGTTCGATACATGTACGACGTTGTGTCTGATAGATGTACGGCGTAGTGGCCGATAGCTGTACGACGTAGTGTCCGATACCTGTACGACGTTGTGTCCGATAACTGCACGATGTTGTGTCCGATAGCTGATCGACGTTGTGTTCGATACATGTACGACGTTGTGTCTGATAGATGTACGGCGTAGTGGCCGATAGCTGTACGACGTAGTGTCCGATACCTGTACGACGTTGTGTCCGATAACTGCACGATGTTGTGTCCGATAGCTGATCGACGTTGTGTTCGATACATGTACGACGTTGTGTCTGATAGATGTACGGCGTAGTGGCCGATAGCTGTACGACGTAGTGTCCGATACCTGTACGACGTTGTGTCCGATAACTGCACGATGTTGTGTCCGATAGCTGCTCGACGTTGTGTTCGATACATATACGACGCTGTGTCCGATACATGTACAACGTTGTGTCCGATACATGTACGACGTTGTGTCAATAGCTGTTCGACGTTGTTTCCAATACCTATTCGAATTGTGTCCGATACTTGTTCGACGTTGTGTCCTGTACATGTTCGACGTTGTGTCCTATGCATGTTCGACGTTGTGTCCTATACACAGAAGAAACAGACGCGACAGTCAAACTTTCTATTTCTTCTTCTTCTTGTCGTTCGCTAATTACATGGACAAGCCGGCAGCAAACACGAAATGGGCCGTCCTCCTCAGATCCTCCCGGTAGCCATGTAACTTCGTCTGGAGAGAAGTATCTGTTGCCCAGGTTGTTTTCCTCAGCCCATGAAGATTGGGACACTCCTGGAGGATGTGTTCTGCAGTCTGGTCCCCTATTTTGTAGCTGCAGGCAGTTGATGGAGCTAGTCCAAGCTTCCGACACATATGGAAGTTCAGGCGGTTATGCCCTGTTCTAAGCCGGAATATCGTGATTTGCTCCTGTTTGGTGAGAAGGTGGTAGTCATCCTTCTCGACTGTTGGCTTTGGTGCATATTTGATTATGGTGCATTTCTCCTTGTAAGTCAAATCTTTGTCTGGTTGCCTCTCGGTAGAACCTTGCTTGGCAAGCTGGTCAGCGGCTTCATTGCCAGGAATGCCTATGTGTGCAGGTACCCACTGGAGGATAGTTCTTTTAGTTACGCTGACTGTTCGAAGGGCTTCCATCAGGTGGGGTTCTTTGTTGTTAGACAGGGCATCCAGAACTGAGAGCGCATCAGTCAGGAAGACAACCTGGGCACACTCCACAGTGTTGTGTACTAGAGATGCTGCTGTTTCAAGGGCCTGTACTTCTGCCCCATAGTTGCTGCAGTGTACTCCAGTAGGTAGAGCAACTGACTGTGTGTGTCCATCTGGGTGTCGGACATACACGCCTGCTCCTCCGTTTGCTACTGCT
The DNA here is from genome assembly GCA_014843695.1 of Archivesica marissinica. Taxonomy (NCBI): domain Eukaryota; kingdom Metazoa; phylum Mollusca; class Bivalvia; order Venerida; family Vesicomyidae; genus Archivesica; species Archivesica marissinica. The sequence goes on along the minus strand of CM026402.1, from coordinate 10,413,949 downwards.
CTTGTGGCTGAACCATCTGTGTAGACTTGTAGCCATGCTTCTCCAGGATAACTCTTGTCGATGTGTGCTAGTGTGAGGGCACGTTTGACGTCATCATGTTGTCTATCTCTGGATGTCATGTATGGGATTGTACTGCAGATGGTAACCTTGGATTCATCGCTAGTCAACCATGGCTTGGATAGAAATGGCGTTGGAGGCAATGTCTTGGCTGGGAGATGGCTGGTGTGCTTTCGAGCAAGCTTCTTGGACTGGTGGATGAAACTGCTGCGCTTTAGACGATTCTTCGTTAGTGCCTCAACTCTCTGCTTCATCGGTTGTTCTTCCTGACATCGAAACTTCTCTGTCTGTAGAATAATTCTTGTGTCGCGACGTTCTTGCAGTGGCTGGATGGAAGTAATTTTCTCCATGGCCTTGATTGGAGTGCTCTTCATTGCACATGTGATCAGCTTGAGAGCCTTGTTCTGAACCTTGTCGAGTGTCTGTTGGTTGGTCTTGGCTGATGTTGTCCAGGCGGTGGATCCATATTGCAGGTGAGGCCTGACCACACCTTGGTATATAGTCTTCAGGATGTGATCATTGGCACCCCATGTGGTGCCAGCAAGCTTCCGAAGGATTGCAATCTTGTGCTTGACTTTGTCTCTGCTTTCTGGATATGTGGCTTCCATGTCTGCTGTCTGTCAAATGCCACCCCCAAGTATGTTGGCTCGTTGTTCGTCTTCAAGGCAGTTCCACCGACTTTGATGGTTCCAGCTTTCTGTTTGGTGGAAAGTGTGAAGAGTGTTGTTGACGACTTCTCCTTATTAATAGAGATGCACCAGTCTTCTGTCCATGCTGTAAGCTTGTCTGTGGCCATCTGCATTCTTCAACACACCACATGACCAAGTCTTCAGCATAGAGTGCTGCCTTGATATCTTTTGAGAGCTCTGCAAGTAAGTCATCGATGAAGATGAGGAACAGCGTAGGCGAGATCACTCCTCCTTGAGGAATACCGTGTCGGATGAGGAATTACTTGCTCTTCTGGTTGTCAACAAGTACTCTGGCTCTGCGATTGTGTAGGAAGGATTTGGTCCATCGGAGCATCTTGTCGGCAATTCCGCATCGTTGCATCTTGACCAGCAGCCCATCAGTCCAGACTGTGTCAAAAGCCTTCTGGAGGTCTATCCAGGTTGCAAAAACTACAATCTGGCCTTGGAATGCATCCTCAACTTCCTGGGCGAGGTATGTTGCCTGGTCCTCTGTGCATCTGAACTGTCAGAATCCTGCTTGTTCCTTAGATAGGAAGTTTTCTGTCTCAAGGTACCACATGAGTCTCTTGTTAACTATCCTCTCCATTGTCTTGACCACACAGCTAGTGAGACTAATAGGGCGATAGCTGGAAGCTTTCTTTCTATCCTTGCCGTTCTTGTAGATTGGTATAACGTTGGCTTCCTTCCAGATCTGCGGAACTGTGCCTTCTTCCCAGCTAAGATTGAAGATGTCAAGAAGTTTCAGCATGGCTGAGCATCCAAGATGAGTTAGCATCTCATTGGAGATTCCATCTGGTCCAGGTGACTTCCTCTTTTTCAGTTGTATGAGCGCTGTGTACAGTTCCTGGTATGTAAGTGGAAGTTTCATGGAGTCTTGTTCCGTATGCCTTTTACTTCTATCCTTCTGTTCTTTCCGTGCATCTCTTTGCTGTTGGCGTGTGACTTTGATGTTGCCCTCTTTCTAGTAGGCTTTGGCGAGACAGTCTGCAGTCTCTTTGCCGGTCAACTGTTTCCCATCCTCATCCAACGTGATTTTCTGTCTGCTATTTTCTTCATCATTTAGCTTTTCGTGAGCCTCCACAACTTCCTCCCGTCCTTCTCAAGGTTCAGGGCAGCAGTTTTCTCCCTCCAATTTCGTCGTGTAGCTTCCAGTTTAGATTTTTGAAACTGTGCCTTTGCTTTCTGAAGTTGTTCATGGTTTTCTTGTGATGGCTGTTCTTCTGCCCTGTTCCTTGCTTCAGTGAGTTCATCTTGGAGGGTCTGCAACTGATTGGTCCAGTAGGGCTTGTATTCTCTTCTCACACCTGGTTTCATGGGTAGCTTTGAGTATGCAGCTGTTGAACTCTTTCACCACGTTGTTAACATCTCTTCCTTGTACCTGTATGCCTCGAGTAAGAGAATTGGACCGAATAGCAAAGAGACTCCACTTGGCTTTCTTGTAGTTCCATCTAGGGTAGGGATGGTCTGTCTGTATCACTTCACTACTGTGTGTGAGGAACACTGGTTTGTGGTCACTTCCACCTAGTTGATCGCCAACTTCTCTAACCGTACATTTCTGGATGTCCTCTGTGCAGAATGCTAGATCTGGAGAGGTAGTAGTGTGCCATCGCCTAGAGTAGAAGGTTGGTACATCATAGGGCTGGTTGACAAGAATCAAATTGTGCTCATCCTGCCAGTCCTCCACTTCATCCCCATGCCTATCAGACTGTGCATATCCCCAACTCGGGGAATGACTATTGAAGTCATCAACAACCATGTATCGACTGTTTGAAGCTTCAATAGTGTCAAGGGCAAGGGCATTGTCATTTGGGCAGTAATAGTTGACGAGTTGCAACTCAGTTGAGTTGATCTTGATCTTCAACTCCTGGTATTTCGCTCCTTCAAGGTAGGTTTTCACTTCGCTCGCATTGATGTTGTTCCGGACTAGAGTGAGCACACCACCCTTGTGTCTGTCTTGTCGGTCTGCTCGGAGGCACTGGTAGCCTCGTACTTTGAAAGTCTTGTCTTTGTATGCAGCAAACACTTACCTCTTTGTCCTGTAGTACTTGCTCCAGTTCAGTCTGTTTGTTAAAGACTCCTTCAGCATTCCACTGCATGAGCACAAGAGGTTTCTGCTTCACGTTTCGGCCAGTAGCTGTCCTTCGCCGTCCCCTGGCTCCAAAGGGCGGCTTAGGGTGACCTCCAGTAGCTAAGGATGGGTTCCTTCGAGGTATGAAATCCGGCACTGTACCTACCTGGCGGGTCTTCACAGGTCCAGCACCATCTCGGTTTACTCTTTCTGTCATTGTGATTCATTTTGCGTTTATGCGTAGTACCGTGGTTTATTAGAATGCGCCGTGCGGCCCAGTACTTCCGGCTTCAGCATTCGAGGTTTCTGTTGGGGTTACCTCACCCTTAGGCTAGGACTTTTAAGGCGGTCCATATATTCGCCTGATGCACCCGTTGTAGGGCACGGAGTATTTTAATAGGAGTAGCTTTGCCATGTGCTATCCTGCCCCGTCCTGGTAGGTACACCGCCATATGGTCCGGGACTGCTTATTTGATTCACAGCTAACCCTCATATCTGAGGGCCGTTCCCCTATCCGCCACCTGAGGACCCGCTGGGTAGGGGATGGTCGCCCCACTACTGAATTGGAAGCAGCATGGACCCAGAAACTTTCTATTTGAAATACAACATATTTCAAAGTTCTGATTTCTACAGAGTTTTGGAGCCCTACTTGATCATTTGATGACTATTGCTGATTATATCCACGATTTTGATGAGAATGCCGACATTCTAGTTATCCTCGGTAGAGACGTACCAGAGGTACACCACATACATCAAGTTGAAGGTCATCCATGGGCATTTTGCACAACACGTATGTTGTAACGTATCACAGGTATGGGTGGGGTTGCGATTGGTGAGCAATGTTTAGGCCAGATGCATGCAACAGATATGGTGAATGTCAACAAAACCCATATGCTTAATGATTGCCGCCCTTCTCTTTTCACATCATGCGATGCCAGTTCTGTATGTGTGCTTGACCCAGTCTTCCGGAAAACCCCTGGTGATGACAACGTTTATTTGTACATTGTTGACACCGTGATTTTCTTAAGTCAATGGATAGTTAGTGTTCGAAAGAATATGATGGGAAGTGGGTTGCACCACTGCATGTTCTTTAGCCTAGTCCCAATGTGCCAAATAATAGATCTCAAGATTTTCACAGTAATCTTGAAAAGAGCCATCAGAAAAACAACGTGAAGCAGGAACACTTCTTTACCTTTATGTTTCCAAGCTTACTCAGGAATGGGCACGCTGAGAAATCCCCTGATTTGCAGGAAAGAGGCTTGGTATTTACCCATTTTTGGAGTATGCCACCTCAGAAAACCATACCAGGTTCGGGTGGTTTTTGACTCTGCAGTAGTTTGTGATGGTGCATAGACTGGTCGGAAATCTCAAAAGCTCTCTAGAAAAAATGGTAGGCATTTTAGTAGAATATGACTTACACGTGTTTTAACATAATTAGTGCGTGCCAAGCTTTATTTTTCAGATTTCCTTATCAAAAATTAAAAACAAAACTGAGTTATATATTGAATTCAACATTGTCCAATCCATCGACAAAATTATGAACAATTTTGAAACTATGCGGATGATCGACTGAAAGAAGGTTCGGTTATCCGATTAGTACTTCTGACAGGTTTCAACATGAGCACATCGCTCATTTCCCCGTTTTGGTCATTTACAACACATCCCCTCCTGATGGGAACCAGCCCCATGCCGCCAAAAGTGAAACACAACACTTGTGTTTATCGAACTGATTAAGCTCTAGGTGGCGCACACTACCCCTTCCCTAAAGTAAATATGTCCAGCATAGGTTCTCTTAGAGTGTATGCATTTAGTTTAAACATATTTATGTTCTATCATATACATGATTATTTACAACAATTGAAATAAGGTATTGGACAGAAAGCTGTACAACGTATGGCCGTCCTGTCCTTGGATATTCACATTTGTATCTAACATGTTTAAAAGGATCTGTTGATGATCGATTCCCAATTCCAATTGAGGCAATGCCTTAGTTCATATTATACTACTTATTGTTAAATAAGTTGGACGGGCAATTATATTAATACAATGCTAAACGTGGTATTCTCGCATTAATTGTGTGATTAGCCAATCCGATAAAACAGGACATAAATGTTAGCTTGTGTTGTTGCAGACATGTTTGAGCAATAAGGCATGTATAAGTTAAACCTATATTTTGATATCAACCCATTGACATTACCCATTGTGATTTTACTGATTGACTTCAAACATGTGTTTGTTCGTGGGGTTTAAATTCGCACCGACACAGTAGGTCATATAGCGATTATCCAGCTGTGTATATGGAGTAATACGACTGATGCCCCTACAAGCAGTATGCCATGCAAGATCGAGCATGATTGACGGTCAGGTCTTCCGCAAACAAGTTGGATAGCTTTCTCACATGAACTGATTCGACATCTCAGTCGACTTCGAACCTACGGCGGTTAGATGACTTCACAAGTAATTCAACTATGAAGCAGCAATATTAATATAATATGTACCATATGTATTGTGTGACTCATTATTTGACACATATGCCTTTCAGATAACCGACTGTCAAATGTGGAATTATACACTGGTATATCAAACACTTCTTATAACCTAATCCACTATCATGATGGGAGCATGGGAAAGACATTGAAGATTCAACCAAACCATGCGATACACGCACGATGGGTTAAGATAACACGACGCAAAAACTCTTCACCTTTGACGCTCTGCGAGGTGCAAGTTATGGGCTACAAGATAAGGAATAGTACGTATATCACGAATCCCCTTTTCTGCTAAGCACAGCTAGGTTATAACTGTAGAGTGCTGTCACAGCTTTTCAGACACCATATTGCATCTTGCTAGGAAAGCGCATAATGTAAACTAAAAACCTTTAAAATAATGATTTGGGGGAAGGATGCAGGCTCAATAAATCAATTTCTGGAGATTTCACATTATTGAAGACTGGACACCTTCATTATAAGTGATCATTTATCAAGTTACTCCCCAATGCTACTGACGACATCTACTGAAAAGGGACACAAGACCGTCCGTGCACGGCAGAGGAGTGTTGAGTGTATGACAAACGATAAAAATAACATACGCAAATGTGTATCTATGATATACAGTATGTATAGATTATTCATCTGCCACATAGACACATTTCAGAAAACGTGCTAAAATGTGTAGATTCTGTAAATAGTTTTATACATCCACCCTGGGCATGTGTAGTGCACTATCTATGTGCAAGCCATCTGACATGTACCTCTCTCTTGCACAAAATGATTGTGTTGGGATCCTGCCTCTCTACTAATTCATTAATATAACATAAATAATAAATAATATAATTATAGGACCTCGAAGATAACAGTGAACACCGAAACTCGGTTCTACACAGTACCTGGTTACATAATTATTATCGATAATGTTCCATTACTGTCAAACCCCTTGGGGACCTAGCCATGTTTTCCTGGGCACGCTTAGCCGACCTAAGTGGTTAACATGTACTAAGCAATGTGTGTGAGGTGCCTTGCTCAAGGACACTACATACGTGGCTTGACTGAGTATCGAACCCGGGCCCATTCGATTCTAAATCCGACGATTTACCACTGGACCACGGACGCCACACAAATGGTGCCAAATCAGAATGGGTGCTATTACATCAAATCCAATCATGACATGTTTATTGTGTGCGAGGTTTGCTTTGAAATCGCCTATATGTGGTTCTTAACCCTTTCCTTCATAGAGATTTAGGTTAATATACTATTATATCTCCATACAAACGACATCCATTTAGCTAGCATGCAGTTGATAAGTAGTCGCCATATCTATCCCACCTTCATATATATTACTGGGACTACATAGAGATATAGGTTAATATACTATTATATCTCCATACAAACGACAGTCATTTAGCTATCATGCAATGGATAAGTAGTAGCCATATCTAACAAACTTCCATATCTATCCCATCTCCCATAGATATTACTGGGACTACATGAGGTTCTGGCCATTATTATGAACATTGGTTTGACTACTACATTGTCAATAGATGTCATATTGGTAATGGTGTCAAAATGTGCTTCTATGAGGGGAAGGGTTAACGACCTTATTTCTATGGCCATTGCTCGTATTTTGTTTAGCATGTAAAAGATATATAGGATTAATTCAACTTACTTTCTAATCCCTTCAGAAAAACTACGTGAAGCAGGAACACTTCTTTACCTTTATGGTTCCAAGCTTACTCAGGAATGGGCACGCTGAGAAATCCCCTGATTTGAAGGAAAGTGAAGAGGCTTGGTATTTACCCATTTTTGGAGTAGGCCACCTCAGAAAACCATACCAGGTTCGGGTGGTTTTTGACTCTGCAGTAGTTTGTGATTGTGCATAGACTGGTCGGAAATCTCAAAAGCTCTCTAGAGACAAAAATAACAACCAATCAGATGCGTTGATGCATTTGACCGTGTCTTTCACTTCTACCTGCTAGACACCATCTTGCAAGATAAATTTATCTTGAACAACATTCAGAATCAAATAGTGTGGAACTTACACAACACTTCACATAAATGTTGGGGTTAACAAATAGTATAGATTACTAGTAATAATTACATATACGTTAAGGGTAGTAAATGTTAGTAGTTTTGTATAAATAATGTGGAACAAAAGGTTTAGTTGATGTGGAATGAACGGATAGACTTTAAAACATTGCGCGTTCGTAACTTTTGCTAGACAGAAACATGGAATATACATAATTAAAACCTTAAGAATAAAATCTGAATCGGCAGAAATGTTGGCAAATACCTTACGGTTAATGACAATATGGTCGATTATCTTAGAATTTATTGGAGCTTTACAAAACTGAAGAAATACAATTCTTAGACACGGCCGGAAGTAGTTAGATTTGTCTTTCTGTGATATGACTTCCCCAGATGAAATAGTCGTCAAAGAAAATCGGAAGCGAGTTAACCATGATATTTAGAGTCAGAAATACAATACATAGGCTTTATATACACATATAAATGTCCTATAGTTAATGAAAGTTACTGATTGTCCTGCATTTAGTGAACTTGAGTGTAAAACTATGTCAAAGTATAGCCAAGGAAGATCGACCATTCTGTCACGTTTTAACAGTTCTGAAATGTTTGTTGACTGTCTTCCATGTTCTACTTAATGATCATGTATACTAAGAAAGTCCACATTGTCACAGTACCGTGGCATTTTGACCATTGTGACCCTTAATTATGGATATTTCATCTTGAGTCGTTATATATTACTCTATGATGAATACTTACCGTTTTGTAGGAGTTTCTCCTACACCCACCTATGATCAACATTTGTGGTCAGGCATAGCAAAAGAGTATGCTTGGAAGCCCCAATATTTGTATTCAAAAGACCATATTGGAATCACTTAATTTTCAAACACTTCCTTGATATGAATACTGTATGGATCAGGTGTATAAAACTCGGGAGAGCAATGGTACACTGGTGCCAGAGAGATGCTTGATTTCGTGTGCCATCCACTCCTTAATTAATTCAGTCTTTGGCAAAAGCTTCAGCAAATTGTCCATAACTTCAACATCCGTTTATCTCCTCAGTTGTTCGGCAATGTGGCTAAACCCAGCATCCACATCTTCATGTGTATGGCCGACATACAAGAATGTCGGATGTATCTATTAATGAAAAGCAAAACATTTTATTACAATATGTTCTCTGTACAAATAAATATATGTACCAATATCAGATTATAATAACGGAGTATCTGGCTCCAAACAGGCTGTCGGATTAGTGGAGTACACTCACTTCTCACCAATGCTCCGATACCCACGATGCTCCAATATCCAAGATACTTTCAAATGGATTTGCTGTAATGGCAGATCTGATATCCAAGATGCTTACCAATGGATTGACTACAATGGCAGATCCAATATCCAAGATGCTCTGATATCCAAGATGCTTACCAATGGATTGATTACAATGGCAGATCCAATATCCCAGATGCTCCTAAATCCAAGATGCTTATCAATGGATTGACTGCAATGACAGATCCGATATCATCATGCCGACCAATGGATTGGTTACAATGACAGATCCGATATCATCATGCCGACCAATGGATTGGTTGCAATGGCAGATCCGATACCATCATGCCGACCAATGGATTGGCTGCAATACCAGATACGATATCATCATGCCGACCAATGGATTGGCTGCAATGACAATCCGATATCATCATGCCGACCAATGAATTGACTGCAATGACAGATCCGATATCATCATGCCGACAAATGGATTGGCTGCAATACCAGATCCGATATCGTCATGCCGACCAATGGATTGGCTGCAATACCAGATCCGATACCATCATGCCGACCAATGGATTGGCTGCATTACCAGATCCGATATCATCATGCCGACCAATGGATTGGCCGCAATGGCAGATCCGATATCATCATACCGACCAATGGATTGGCCGCAATATAAGATCCGATATCATCATACCGACCAATGGATTGGCTGCAATAGCAGATCCGATACCATCATACCGACCAATGGATTGGTTGCAATGGCAGGTCCGATATCATCATGCCGACCAATGGATTGGTTACAATGACAGATCCGATATCAACATGCCGACCAATGGATTGGTTGCAATGACAGATCCGATACCATCATACCGACCAATGGATTGGCCGCAATGGCAGATCCGATACCATCATGCCGACCAATGGATTGGTTGCAATGGCAGATCCGATACCATCATGCCGACCAATGAATTGACCGCAATGACAGATCCAATACCATCATGCCGACCAATGGATTGGTTGCAATGACAGATCCGATACCATCATGCCGACCAATGGATTGGTTACAATGACAGATCCGATACCATCATGCCGACCAATGGATTGACCGCAATGACAGATCCGATACCATCATGCCGACCAATGGATTGGTTGCAATGACAGATCCGATACCATCATGCCGACCAATGGATTGACCGCAATGACAGATCCGATACCATCATGCCGACCAATGGATTGACCGCAATGACAGATCCGATACCATCATGCCGACCACTGGATTGACCGCAATGACAGATCCGATACCATCATGCCGACCAATGGATTGACCGCAATGACAGATCCGATACCATCATGCCGAACAATGGATTGGTTACAATGACAGATCCGATACCATCATGCCGACCAATGAATTGACCGCAATGACAGATCCGATACCACCATGCCGACCAATGGATTGACCGCAATGACAGATCCGATAACATCGTGCCGACCAATTTAGTTTGTTGATCCCGATGTAATGGAATATTATTTTCAAATTGGTAACTTTCATCAAATATATGGCTAAATTCAATGATTTAGTTTATACAAATTTATATTAGCATGATTGCGAAACAAATTCGTACAACGTATATATTAATCACTCTCAAGACCTCATTCCTGATGGAATCCAACGCCACAAGGGAGAAAGAAGAGTCATTTGGAATTTAAATGCCTTGCCTAAGGGCAAAATCGTAACGGCTCAAGCGGGACGCAAACTCCGGGCATTTCACACCTGAAGCGAATGTGCTACCACTGATCATCACGACCTGATTTTGTAGCAAAAAGAATGGATGGATTGACAAAGAAAGGATCAAGGTTAATGAGCTACGATGTGTGTCCAGCCATGCTTAACGGCTACAAATAAGCTCCTAGCCCATGGGTTCGATCCCCCGTCTGACCCTAATACAATTAACAGTCTTTCAGATGGGACGTTAAACCGAGGTCTCGTGTCGGTGCTTTACACCGTGCACGAAAAAGAACCAGAGGGGATTCTGGAATGGGTCTTTGTCTGTATAATGCACTATCCTCCAAAATCTAAAATAACTAATCTCTTCAGGAGGCGTCACTCATATGGGCAACCGGTAGCGACGATAAATAAACGTAAAACAAACACGGGAGCATTCAAACAATATTCAGCTAAAATGTTAACCCATAATTATAGATATATTGGACTATCCTCCAACATTCTAAAATGCCTAATCTCTTCAGGAGGCGTCGCTCATATTTGCAACCGGTAGTGACGATAAATAAACGTAAACAACAACAGCAAATAACACTACATACATAATAAGCACAGCAGCTCCTGGTAGTGGACTAATGAGTCATGCCATAATAATCCTCCTGCCAAGTTTAATGAAAACATGTGGCTCATCATATAACTTTATTTATATATATGCAGATAGTTGTTATTGCAAGAGTTATACAACTGTAAAAGGCAGGTGGTTACTTAATAGAGGTAAGAGTTAAAGCAGATTTGGCAGTACATTCAACCTATCAAAGCTCTGGGCATTGAGGTTTCTGAGAAGAAGCTTTTTAAAGAGCTGTACTACACTATTCAAGTATATCGAGCATTAGGAACAATGACACAATGGTCACCATTTAAGGAACCTTAATATTAGTTACATGCACAATATCAAAGCTCTGGACACTGTGATAAATCTCTGGACATTGTGGTTTCTGCGATCAGTTTTTCTATATAAGCCAATGTGCATTATGTGGACGTACAGTGGCTCAAATATGACCCCCATGTCAGATTTCGGTATTGGGTTAATGATACATTTCCCCTACAGTGTTAGAATTGTGCGTGGTTATTAAAACATACATTAAATAAAGAATGAAGGAACAAAACTGACAAATCATTTTGCAATGCAATGTACCTCACTGGGAATGTCATCAATACATCACTGGGGATGTCATCAATACATCATTGGGGTTCTCATCAATACATCACTGTGTATGTCATCAATACATCACTGGGGATGTCATCAATACATCACTGGGAATGTCATCAATACATCACTGGGAATGTCATCAATACATCACTGTGTATGTCATCAATACATCACTGGGGATGTGATCAATACATCACTGGGAATGTCATCATACATCACTGGGAATGTCATCAATATATCACTGGGAATGTCATCAATACCTCACCGTGTATGTCATAAATACCACACTGGGAATGCCATCAATACATTACTGGGAATGTCATCAATACATCACTGGGGATGTCATCAATACATCACTGTGAATGTCATCAATACATCACTGGGGATGTCATCAATACATCACTGGGAATGTCATCATACATCACTGGAAATGTCATCAATATATCACTGGGAATGTCATCAATACCGCACTGTGTATGTCATCAATACATCACTGGGGATGTCATCAATACATCACTGGGAATGTCATCAATACATCACCGGGGATGTCATCAATACATAATTGGGAATGTCATCAATACATCACTGGGAATGTCATCAATACATTACTGGGAATGTCGTCAATACCTAACTGGGAATGTCATCAATACATCACTGAGAATGTCACCAATACATCACTGTGGATGTCATCAATACATCACTGGGAATGTTATCAATACCTCATTGGGAATGTCATCAATACATCACTGGGAATGTCATCAATACATGACCGGGAATGTCATCAATACCTCACTGGGAATGTCATCAATACCTCTCTGGGAATGTCATCAATACATCACTGGGAATGTCATCAATACCTCACTGAGAATGTCATCAATACATCACTGGGAATGTCACCAGTACATCACTGGGAATGTCATCATACATCACTGGGAATGTCATCAATATATCACTGGGAATGTCATCAATACCTCACCGTGTATGTCATCAATACCACACTGCGAATGCCATCAATACATCACTGGGAATGTCATCAATACATCACTGGGATGTCATCAATACATCACTGGGATGTCATCATACATCACTGGGGATGTCATCAATACATCACTGGGAATGTCATCAATACATCACTGGGGATGTCATCAATACATACCTGGGAATGTCATCAATACATCACTGGGAATGTCATCAATACATTACTGGGAATGTCGTCAATACCTAACTGGGAATGTCATCAATACATCACTGGGAATGTCATTAATACATTACTGGGAATGTCGTCAATACCTAACTGGGAATGTCATCAATACAGCACTGAGAATGTCACCAATACATCACTGTGAATGTCATCAATACATCACTGGGAATGTTATCAATACCTCACTGGGAATGTCATCAATATATCACTGGGAATGTCATCAATACATCACCGGGAATGTCATCAATACCTCACTGGGAATGTCATCAATACCTCTCTGGGAATGTCATCAATACATCACTGGGAATGTCATCAATACCTCACTGAGAATGTCATCAATACATCACTGGGAATGTCACTAGTACATCACTGGGAATGGCATCAATACATCACTGGGGATGTCATCAATACATCACTGGGGATGTCATCAATAAACGACTGGGGATGTCATCAATACATCACTGGGAATGTCACCAGTACATCACTGGGAATGTCATCATACATCACTGGGAATGTCATCAATATATCACTGGGAATGTCATCAATACCTCACCGTGTATGTCATCAATACCACACTGCGAATGCCATCAATACATCACCGGGAATGTCATCAATACCTCACTTGGAATGTCATCAATACCTCTCTGGGAATGTCACCAATACATCACTGGGAATGTCATCAATACCTCACTGAGAATGTCATCAATACATCACTGGGAATGTCACTAGTACATCACTGGGAATGGCATCAATACATCACTGGGGATGTCATCAATACATCACTGGGGATGTCATCAATAAACGACTGGGGATGTCATCAATACATCACTGGGGATGTCATCAATACATCACTGGTATGTCACCAGTACATCACTGGGAATGGCATCAATACATCACTGGGGATGTCATCAATACATCACTGGGGATGTCATCAATACATACCTGGGAATGTCATCAATACATCACTGGGAATGTCATCAATACATTACTGGGAATGTCGTCAATACCTAACTGGGAATGTCATCAATACATCACTGGGAATGTCATTAATACATTACTGGGAATGTCGTCAATACCTAACTGGGAATGTCATCAATACAGCACTGAGAATGTCACCAATACATCACTGTGAATGTCATCAATACATCACTGGGAATGTTATCAATACCTCACTGGGAATGTCATCAATATATCACTGGGAATGTCATCAATACATCACCGGGAATGTCATCAATACCTCACTGGGAATGTCATCAATACCTCTCTGGGAATGTCATCAATACATCACTGGGAATGTCATCAATACCTCACTGAGAATGTCATCAATACATCACTGGGAATGTCACTAGTACATCACTGGGAATGGCATCAATACATCACTGGGGATGTCATCAATACATCACTGGGATGTCATCAATAAACGACTGGGGATGTCATCAATACATCACTGGGAATGTCACCAGTACATCACTGGGAATGTCATCATACATCACTGGGAATGTCATCAATATATCACTGGGAATGTCATCAATACCTCACCGTGTATGTCATCAATACCACACTGCGAATGCCATCAATACATCACCGGGAATGTCATCAATACCTCACTTGGAATGTCATCAATACCTCTCTGGGAATGTCACCAATACATCACTGGGAATGTCATCAATACCTCACTGAGAATGTCATCAATACATCACTGGGAATGTCACTAGTACATCACTGGGAATGGCATCAATACATCACTGGGGATGTCATCAATACATCACTGGGGATGTCATCAATAAACGACTGGGGATGTCATCAATACATCACTGGGGATGTCATCAATACATCACTGGTATGTCACCAGTACATCACTGGGAATGGCATCAATACATCACTGGGGATGTCATCAATACATCACTGGGGATGTCATCAATAAACGACTGGGGATGTCATCAATACCTAACGGGAATGTCATCAATACATCACTGGTAATGTCACCAGTACATCACTGGGAATGGCATCAATACATCACTGGAGGTGTCATCAATAAACGACTGGGGATGTCATCAATACATCACTGGGAATGTCATCAATATATCACTGGGAATGTCATCAATACCTCACCGTGTATGTCATCAATACCACACTGCGAATGCCATCAATACATCACTGGGAATGTCATCAATACATCACTGGGGATGTCATCAATACATCACTGGGAATGTCATCAATACATCACTGGGGATGTCATCAATACATCACTGGGAATGTCATCAATACATCACTGGGGATGTCATCAATACATACCTGGGAATGTCATCATACATCACTGGGAATGTCATCAATATATCACTGGGAATGTCATCAATACCTCACCGTGTATGTCATCAATACCACACTGGGAATGCCATCAATACATTACTGGGAATGTCATCAATACATCACTGGGGATGTCATCAATACATCACTGTGAATGTCATCAATACATCACTGGGGATGTCATCAATACATCACTGGGAATGTCATCATACATCACTGGAAATGTCATCAATATATCACTGGGAATGTCATCAATACCGCATTGTGTATGTCATCAATACATCACTGGGGATGTCATCAATACATCACTGGGAATGTCATCAATACATCACCGGGGATGTCATCAATACATAATTGGGAATGTCATCAATACATCATTGGGAATGTCATCAATACATTACTGGGAATGTCGTCAATACCTAACTGGGAATGTCATCAATACATCACTGAGAATGTCACCAATACATCACTGTGGATGTCATCAATACATCACTGGGAATGTTATCAATACCTCATTGGGAATGTCATCAATACATCACTGGGAATGTCATCAATACATGACCGGGAATGTCATCAATACCTCACTGGGAATGTCATCAATACCTCTCTGGGAATGTCATCAATACATCACTGGGAATGTCATCAATACCTCACTGAGAATGTCATCAATACATCACTGGGAATGTCACCAGTACATCACTGGGAATGTCATCATACATCACTGGGAATGTCATCAATATATCACTGGGAATGTCATCAATACCTCACCGTGTATGTCATCAATACCACACTGCGAATGCCATCAATACATCACTGGGAATGTCATCAATACATCACTGGGGATGTCATCAATACATCACTGGGAATGTCATCAATACATCACTGGGGATGTCATCAATACATCACTGGGAATGTCATCAATACATCACTGGGGATGTCATCAATACATACCTGGGAATGTCATCAATACATCACTGGGAATGTCATCAATACATTACTGGGAATGTCGTCAATACCTAACTGGGAATGTCATCAATACATCACTGGGAATGTCATTAATACATTACTGGGAATGTCGTCAATACATAACTGGGAATGTCATCAATACATCACTGAGAATGTCACCAATACATCACTGTGGATGTCATCAATACATCACTGGGAATGTTATCAATACCTCACTGGGAATGTCATCAATATATCACTGGGAATGTCATCAATACATCACCGGGAATGTCATCAATACCTCACTGGGAATGTCATCAATACCTCTCTGGGAATGTCATCAATACATCACTGGGAATGTCATCAATACCTCACTGAGAATGTCATCAATACATCACTGGGAATGTCACTAGTACATCACTGGGAATGGCATCAATACATCACTGGGGATGTCATCAATACATCACTGGGGATGTCATCAATAAACGACTGGGGATGTCATCAATACATCACTGGGGATGTCATCAATACATCACTGGTATGTCACCAGTACATCACTGGGAATGGCATCAATACATCACTGGGGATGTCATCAATACATCACTGGGGATGTCATCAATAAACGACTGGGGATGTCATCAATACCTAACGGGAATGTCATCAATACATCACTGGTAATGTCACCAGTACATCACTGGGAATGGCATCAATACATCACTGGAGGTGTCATCAATAAACGACTGGGGATGTCATCAATACATCACTGGGAATGTCACCAGTACATCACTGGGAATGTCATCATACATCACTGGGAATGTCATCAATATATCACTGGGAATGTCATCAATACCTCACCGTGTATGTCATCAATACCACACTGCGAATGCCATCAATACATCACTGGGAATGTCATCAATACATCACTGGGGATGTCATCAATACATCACTGGGAATGTCATCAATACATCACTGGGGATGTCATCAATACATCACTGGGAATGTCATCAATACATCACTGGGGATGTCATCAATACATACCTGGGAATGTCATCATACATCACTGGGAATGTCATCAATATATCACTGGGAATGTCATCAATACCTCACCGTGTATGTCATCAATACCACACTGGGAATGCCATCAATACATTACTGGGAATGTCATCAATACATCACTGGGGATGTCATCAATACATCACTGTGAATGTCATCAATACATCACTGGGGATGTCATCAATACATCACTGGGCATGTCATCATACATCACTGGAAATGTCATCAATATATCACTGGGAATGTCATCAATACCGCACTGTGTATGTCATCAATACATCACTGGGGATGTCATCAATACATCACTGGGAATGTCATCAATACATCACCGGGGATGTCATCAATACATAACTGGAAATGTCATCAATACATCACTGGGAATGTCGTCAATACCTAACTGGGAATGTCATCAATACATCACTGAGAATGTCACCAATACATCACTGTGGATGTCATCAATACATCACTGGGAATGTTATCAATACCTCACTGGGAATGTCATCAATACATCACTGGGAATGTCATCAATACATGACCGGGAATGTCATCAATACCTCACTGGGAATGTCATCAATACCTCTCTGAGAATGTCATCAATACATCACTGGGAATGTCATCAATACCTCATTGAGAATGTCATCAATACATCACTGGGAATGTCACCAGTACATCACTGGGAATGTCATCATACATCACTGGGAATGTCATCAATATATCACTGGGAATGTCATCAATACCTCACCGTGTATGTCATCAATACCACACTGCGAATGCCATCAATACATCACTGGGAATGTCATCAATACATCACTGGGGATGTCATCAATACATCACTGGGAATGTCATCAATACATCACTGGGGATGTCATCAATACATCACTGGGAATGTCATCAATACATCACTGGGGATGTCATCAATACATACCTGGGAATGTCATCAATACATCACTGGGAATGTCATTAATACATTACTGGGAATGTCGTCAATACCTAACTGGGAATGTCATCAATACATTACTGGGAATGTCGTCAATACCTAACTGGGAATGTCATCAATACATCACTGGGAATGTCATTAATACATTACTGGGAATGTCGTCAATACCTAACTGGGAATGTCATCAATACATCACTGAGAATGTCATCAATACATCACTGGGGATGTCATCAATACATCACTGGGAATGTCATCAATACATCACTGGGGATGTCATCAATACATACCTGGGAATGTCATCAATACATCACTGGGAATGTCATTAATACATTACTGGGAATGTCGTCAATACCTAACTGGGAATGTCATCAATACATTACTGGGAATGTCGTCAATACCTAACTGGGAATGTCATCAATACATCACTGGGAATGTCATTAATACATTACTGGGAATGTCGTCAATACCTAACTGGGAATGTCATCAATACATCACTGAGAATGTCACCAATACATCACTGTGGATGTCATCAATACATCACTGGGAATGTTATCAATACCTCACTGGGAATGTCATCAATATATCACTGGGAATGTCATCAATACATCACCGGGAATGTCATCAATACCTCACTGGGAATGTCATCAATACCTCTCTGGGAATGTCATCAATACATCACTGGGAATGTCATCAATACCTCACTGAGAATGTCATCAATACATCACTGGGAATGTCACTAGTACATCACTGGGAATGGCATCAATACATCACTGGGGATGTCATCAATACATCACTGGGGATGTCATCAATAAACGACTGGGGATGTCATCAATACATCACTGCGGATGTCAGCAATACATCACTGGTATGTCACCAGTACATCACTGGGAATGGCATCAATACATCACTGGGGATGTCATCAATACATCACTGGGGATGTCATCAATAAACGACTGGGGATGTCATCAATACCTAACGGGAATGTCATCAATACATCACTGGTAATGTCACCAGTACATCACTGGGAATGGCATCAATACATCACTGGAGGTGTCATCAATAAACGACTGGGGATGTCATCAATACATCACTGGGAATGTCATCAATACATCACTGGGAATGTCACCAGTACATCACTGGGAATGTCATCATACATCACTGGGAATGTCATCAATATATCACTCGGAATGTCATCAATACCTCACCGTGTATGTCATCAATACCACACTGCGAATGCCATCAATACATCACTGGGAATGTCATCAATACATCACTGGGGATGTCATCAATACATCACTGGGAATGTCATCAATACATCACTGGGGATGTCATCAATACATCACTGGGAATGTCATCAATACATCACTGGGGATGTCATCAATACATACCTGGGAATGTCATCAATACATCACTGGGAATGTCATCAATACATTACTGGGAATGTCGTCAATACCTAACTGGGAATGTCATCAATACATCACTGGGAATGTCATTAATACATTACTGGGAATGTCGTCAATACCTAACTGGGAATGTCATCAATACATCACTGAGAATGTCACCAATACATCACTGTGGATGTCATCAATACATCACTGGGAATGTTATCAATACCTCACTGGGAATGTCATCAATATATCACTGGGAATGTCATCAATACATCACCGGGAATGTCATCAATACCTCACTGGGAATGTCATCAATACCTCTCTGGGAATGTCATCAATACATCACTGGGAATGTCATCAATACCTCACTGAGAATGTCATCAATACATCACTGGGAATGTCACTAGTACATCACTGGGAATGGCATCAATACATCACTGGGGATGTCATCAATACATCACTGGGGATGTCATCAATAAACGACTGGGGATGTCATCAATACATCACTGGGGATGTCATCAATACATCACTGGGGATGTCATCAATAAACGACTGGGGATGTCATCAATACCTAACTGGGAATGTCATCAATACATCACTGGTAATGTCACCAGTACATCACTGGGAATGGCATCAATACATCACTGGAGGTGTCATCAATAAACGACTGGGGATGTCATCAATACATCACTGGGAATGTCATCAATACCTCACTGGGGATGTCATCATTACATCACTGGGGATGTCACCAATACATCACTGGGGATGTCATCAATACCTCTCTGGGAATGTTATCAATACCTCATTTGGAATGTCACCAATACATCACTGGTAATTTCATCAATACCTCACTGGGAATGTCATCAATACATCACTGGGAATGTCATCAATACATCAATGGGGATGTCATCAATACATCACTGGGGATGTCATCAATACCTCTCTGGGGATGTCATCAATACATAATTGGGGATGTCATCAATACATCACTGGGAATGTCATCAATACCTCACTGGGGATGTCATCAATACATCACTGAGAATGTCATCAATACCTCACTGGGAATGTCATCATTACATCAATGTGTATTTCATCAATACATCACTGGGAATGTCATCAATACCTCACTGGGAATGTCATCACTACCTCACTGGGTATGTCATCAATACCTCACTGGGGATGTCATCAATACATCACTGGGAATGTCATCAATACATCACTGGGAATGTCATCAATACCTCACTGGGAATGTCATCAGTACCTCACTGGGAATGTCATCAATACCTCACTGGGAATGTCATCAATACATCACTGGGAATGTCACTAGTACATCACTGGGAATGGCATCAATACATCACTGGGGATGTCATCAATACATCACTGGGGATGTCATCAATACCTCACTGGGAATGTCATCAATACTTCACTGGGAATGTCATCAATACCTCACTGGGAATGTCATCAATACCTCACTGGGGATGTCATCAATACGGGAATGTCATCAATACATCACTGGGAATGTCATCAATACATCACTGGAAATGTCATCAATACCTCACTGGGAATGTCATCAATACCTCACCGTGTATGTCATCAATACCACACTGCGAATGCCATCAATACATCACTGGGAATGTCATCAATACATCACTGGGGATGTCATCAATACATCACTGGGAATGTCATCAATACATCACTGGGGATGTCATCAATACATCACTGGGAATGTCATCAATACATCACTGGGGATGTCATCAATACATACCTGGGAATGTCATCAATACATCACTGGGAATGTCATCAATACATTACTGGGAATGTCGTCAATACCTAACTGGGAATGTCATCAATACATCACTGGGAATGTCACCAATACATCACTGTGGATGTCATCAATACATCACTGGGAATGTTATCAATACCTCACTGGGAATGTCATCAATATATCACTGGGAATGTCATCAATACATCACCGGGAATGTCATCAATACCTCACTGGGAATGTCATCAATACCTCTCTGGGAATGTCATCAATACATCACTGGGAATGTCATCAATACCTCACTGAGAATGTCATCAATACATCACTGGGAATGTCACTAGTACATCACTGGGAATGGCATCAATACATCACTGGGGATGTCATCAATACATCACCGGGGATGTCATCAATAAACGACTGGGGATGTCATCAATACATCACTGGGGATGTCATCAATACATCACTGGGAATGTCATCAATACCTCACTGGGAATGTCATCAATACTTCACTGGGAATGTCATCAGTACCTCACTGGGAATGTCATCAATACCTCACTGGGAATGTCATCAATACCTCACTGGGAATGTCATCAATACCTCACTGGGGATGTCATCAATACCTCACTGGGGATGTCATCAATACGGGAATGTCATCAATACATCACTGGGAATGTCATCAATACATCACTGGAAATGTCATCAATACCTCACTGGGAATGTCATCAATACCTCACTGGGAATGTCATCAATACCTCACTGGGAATGTCATCAATACATCACTGGGAATATCATCAATACAGCACTGGGAATGTCACCAATACCACATGCCTTTGCCTTCTTACAAGTATCTACTATTATTATTTCTTCAGAAAAAGTTATATTTTCGCAATAAATCCGATTTACCATATGTGACTGTCCAGATACTTATAAATTGAATCTGTTTGTTTACATGTGTTGTTTTAGTGGTATGCAATACCAATAATCTTCGGGCAATATCATACAATATTAATCATTGATCTATAATAACATGGTTCGGTTGATTGGAACTATCATTGCATCAATAACGGAATAATCTGACGCATCAAAGTCACTGCCAGAGCTATTCTGGTATTTGATCTAGCCTACATGTGATTCAAACTGTTGTTCAGGAGATGTCGTTTGAAACATAATGTTTACGACGGACTATGGATGATGCACAACAGAGCATACAGAACCCATGGCGATCACAAAATTCACATTTTGCACTTTGATCATAGGTAAACTAAGTATGTTTATGAATGTTCTTACATTTTATAATCGACCAGTAAAATAAATGTGGCAAATTTATATTTGCTGGAAAAGTGTAAAAAGCAATGTTATTTATCTCTCAAACTATTAGATATATACTCTTGGTCAATATCACTGTCACAATTTCTATCTCAGAAAATAATAAATTGTTTATAGAGGTTCAAAGATTTATTAAAGCGACTCGACGATTCGCATAATATCAATTATTTGTCCTTCGTTTTGTCTGGTAAGCATGGAGTGGGGAGAGCTAATCTTTGGGGTTGGGGTTCATGCACTATCTCTTAGTTTTAATTCTTAAGCTCATATTCAAGTCATAAACTAATTGTACGTTTTTCCATTTCTTTATGTCATTTTTTTTCCTTTCGCATATGATATAATAATTAACAAATATTAACCAGGAAACTAAATTGTATGTGGTCTTTTTCTACATCAGATCATACATTATAGAAATTGTTCATCCAACATTGTTTATTTAGTTCGAAGTGACGGGGAGGGCTGTAAATAATATTGTTATAACTTGTAGCCCAACCCATTTGCTTTTTTTCCCTTGACAAAACAAATGTATCGTATACTGCAATCATATAACTACATATTAATCTCTGATTTGTTCTTAGTATTGTATGTATATATGTAATGTATTGTATGTATATATGTAATGTATTGTATGTATATATGTAATGTATTGTATGTATATATGTAATGTATTGTATGTATATATGTAATGTATTGTATGTATATCTGTAATGTATTGTATGTATATATGTAATGTATTGTATGTATACTGTCTAGGTAAACAGCTAGGTAACCAACGAACACAACGTGTGTGAGTGTGAGTGTGATAAATTCTGAAAACAGATATAACCAAGGTTCAATATTTTGTAACAAGTGTGAATTCCCTGATATTCAAAATATCAGACAATTAATCTAAATACTGTTTAATATTATCCTAACATATTGACATTTAACGGAAATAATACGTTATTAACGCTATCTTACTTAATATATGCAATTTTACTGAAATTACATAACAGAGGTTGGTTCGAGAATAAGGGGACGTAAGTATTTAAGAAAATAAAAAGCCAATGGTTATTAATGGACAAAGTCAATATGATAGGGATAAAGTACTATGTCTATATTATAACAGAAATATATAAACTTACACCATGAGGGCTATAACTGTCTATAATTACTAAAACATTATTACCCAAGTGTATTAGTAAACAAGTGAAATCAAAAACATTTTAATTGTATTAAAAATAAATAAGATCTTTTTTTACTATAATCTTAATATGTATTTGTAGAATTATATGAAAACGAATTTTGCCGAAAATCTTACGGAATTTACCGTAGACATTCACATTATATTCACGTGATCGTAATTTAAATAAAAAGTTCTCAAAATGGTGCACCGTGTGCAAAATTAGTATCACCGATCATTCCCGTGTAACTTGTCAATGGCAGGGGTTTCAAAAATGGACATGTTTGTATCCAGTTGCATCCGCTTAGTAGAGAACAAGAGCGAATAACCAAAAACCGAATAATGCAACCAGGGTTCGATCTTTTGACCGGGAAGCACTACAAAACGAACAGTTATGATCTTCTAAACGTACAGTGTGATAGATGAAGTGGTGATAGATGAAGTCGTGATAGCGCAGTGGATGCGCGTTCGCTTCAGGTGCGAAAGGTCCGGAGTTCGAGCCCTGCTGCAGCCGTTACGATTGTGCCCTTAGGCAAGTCATTTAAATTCCACGTTGCCTCTTCTCTCTCCCTCATGGCGATGGTTTCCATCAGGAATGAGGTCTCGAGAGTGATTAATATAAGTTGAAAGAACTTGTTTCGCCATAAAGCTAAAATAAATTTGTATAAACTACAGTGTAGATTTTCATACATTCAATTTTCTATGCGAATTGGGACAGCTACACACTATATTTACTATTTCCAGCTTTTTGTCTTGAGGATTATCAGAGTTTGTGTATTCCCATAGTGTAATGCGTTTATTCATATCAGTTTAGATCCGAGATAGAAAATGAATGCTTCTGATTCTAAAGACGGTGAGTTACACGATAATACATGTTGATGAAACTGTAGGATATAGCACTTATTACTCGTCGCTACCGGTTGTCCATATGAGCGACGCCTCCTGAAGAGATAAGTCATTTTAGATTGTTGGAGGATAGTGCAATGATACACATTTAGGGGCATTCAGGAGTCTCCTGGTTCTTTTACGTGCACGGTGTACATCACTGTCACGAGACATCGGTGTGATGTCTAATCTAAAAGACTGCTCAGACTGGGGATCGAACCTACGATCCCTGGATTACCAGTTCAGCGTGTTACCACGGGCTGAGCCTAAAGTTCTGACAACATTAGTGATTGGCCCTCCCCATAGAAACGTTTTGAACACTACATAATGAAAGAGGCGTTATTATGCAATCAAAAGCTTAAACATGTACATAAATTATGCTATATAGTATGAATATATGTTGTATAGTATAGTGTATACAAATTTCTTTTAGCTCGATTGCGAAACAAGTTATTTCAACTTATATAAATCACTCTCGAGACCTCATTCCTGATGGAATCCATCGCCACGAGGGAGAGAGAAGAGGTAACGTGGAATTTAAATGCCTTGCCTAAGGGCACAATCGTAACGGCTCCAGTGGGGCTCGAACTCCGGACCTTTCGCACCTGAAGCGAACGCACATCCACTGCGCTATCACGACTTCCACAATATGAGTTGCATAGTATGAATATATGTTGTATTAGTCTTTGTCGTTTTCAAAGAAAGGTACTAGTCTGCATAATCCACTGTCCAGTTTCCGAAGATGTGCACCCCGATACCAAGGCTCAAGCAAAAGTGATAACGAGAACGGATGGTTTAGGGAGTTGCTAAATCTATTATCTTAAGCGTGAAAGTAATATAAAGTACTGCTGTGAATAGTACAATATTGTCTTCGTATTTCAAAATATCTCTATCAAATAATAACAGTTTAGCACTAAGTGGATGATATGACAATTCTTGGAGCATTATATGTATAACATTGAAAGTAAGTGTTCTGCATTTTCGGTTGGAAATTCACATTCACATGTTGGGGTTTCTCTCACGTGGTGTTTGTATAAATCATCATTTATATTGCTACATTTGTTTCTCAAACGGGCGTGGAGCAATGATAATAATCGTGTGCCAAATAGAAAATGCTTGGGTACCGTGGGTGCTTTAAACATTTCTTTCAATCTGGTTTTAAATATACGTAGAGATGCGGAATAGTGTGTTGGTTCCATAGTGCCATAAGATGTTATCTACTAGCCTGGAAACAGGGTTGATATATGTTGCCTGGTAAGTCTCATAAATATATATTTCTTAACACCGAGATCATTAATTGAGCTGTATTGAATTTCTGATAATATCAACAACAAAACCACAGACTGGAACCCAGGCTAGTCATCTAGATGCAATCGTTACACTCCGTTAATGTTTGATTGTTGGTAGTTCATGTCACAGTCTCTAATATACTCATGGTGTATTCTTTTCATAAAATGAACAACAATATGTTTGCAGTACTGTATGAGCACTCTGATGGTACGATGGGATCTGGAACCGCGATTAGCAGCAGTGTCAAGTCGAAGTCAAAAGTAGAGTGTTGCATGCGTTGTTTCCACAAACCAGGGTGCATTGCTGTGAATGTTCACTTAGATACTATGATGTGTGACCTGCTTGATTCCGCTTCAGTGAGTGATATAGTTGATGATGAAACAGTTCTCTATGTAGCTAACTACACCATTACTTAGTAACCTGTAACATAGAAAACGGACACATACATATTAGAATTACTATTGACGCCCTGGTTATATGACAATACAATTATATTGTCGGTCAATTCAATGGACTCATTTTAATTCAATTCACACTTTGAATATTGTCATATATTTTACAAAACAAATAACAATTGTCATTATAGCTATTTACAGACATGCAATAAATAAATAATGTCAAAGTTTAAAGCAATTCAATATAATAATGTATGTATTGTATTCAATATGACAACACGTTTATAGCAAACACGACTTTCAAAGTACAATGGAAAGGCACGAACAGTTTTTTAGATGAGCATTATGATGCTTGTAGTTTCGTAAACGATGTTGTTAATGTATTGCTAAATTTGCGTAATATAGAAACTTTGCATAGGATGTGAACACTTTCCTGTTAGTCTCTATAAGTAATGCTGCCCTCACACCATAGTGTATGCTGAAACCTATGAGTTGCTTGCGTCCAATACCTATTTGTATACCAACCGAAATCAACAATGTTGTTAATTAAAGATTGTGTAACCTATTCGACCGATGGGTTAGTTTAATCATATTTTATTGCTATATACATGTACATAATAAATTCAGAGACATATATAATAAGAGCAAAAGCAAATGGGTTGGGCCACAAGTTCTGAACAACATTAGTAATTGGCCCTTCCCATGAGAGTATGTTGAACTTAGTGCAATACTGGCGAATATGTAACTTATGACATGCATATTTGAAGTTTAATGAGATATTATTTATCAAGTCGAAAGGCAATTGAAACAGTGTTTGAATGATAAATTTAAAAAAAAAAAAAACTCAACTTTTACTAACGCTGTTGCTAGGTTCCGTTCCCCAGGTGAGAGATCCCCATGGTGCGCTCGATCGGAAGTAATATCATAGTGAATGTTGTGTTGCTAACGTGATCACAAATTAGAAACGCTTTGATTGTTTAATATACTTTTGAACTGCTGCAAATATAATTATATTTTCGTTCACATTTAGTGTTTCGCGGCCATGTAAAAGCAGGTTGACACTAAGGGGATGAAACGCTCTAGTTTCATTGAATAGAGTAATTCTTTGAACAGTAAATTTATTACATTGAAAGAAAAAATGTTCTGAGTCTTCGATTTGGGAGTCAAAGTCACAATGTGGATTTACTCGTATGTAATTATTGAACAGGTCATTGTTTAGATTGCTGCACTTGTTTCGTAGTCGGGCATGAAGTACAGAGAGTGATCGTTCGCCATATAAAAAGTGTTTAGGTACGATGGGTGCTTTGAACATTTCTCTTAGTCTCGATTTAAATATATTTAGTGATTCGGCATTTCGGATACTTGCGTCAAGTGAATTCCATAGAGCTGTTGAGGATGGTATGAACGAGTTATTAAAGACTTGTGTTCGCCTTGCGATTGTTGTATAGTTGTCATTATTACGTAATAGGTAGTCTGTAGTTTCAGATACGATATTAGGGAAAATGTTTCTAAGGTAGCTCGGTATAAGACCTTGTTTTGCTTTAAAAATAGTGCTAAGTTTTTGAATTTTTCGTCTATCAGATAACGGTACCCAACCAATTTCTTTCGTCAATAAATGGATTGATACGGACCTTGTGAGTCCTGTTACTACACGTGCCGCTTCGAATTGTAGTAGTTCTAAAGATCTCTTTTCGTACTCGGTACACCCATCCCATACGACAGAAGCGTATTCCAGAATGGGCCTCATATATGATATATAAATTTGGTTAATAGTATTTCTCTTTAGTTTATATTTCACCGCTCTCATTGAACTTAAAACTTTCGTCGCTGATACTGTAATATTATGTATGTGTTCGTGCCATTTAAGATATGGTGATAATGTTAAGCCGAGGTGTTTGTGGTGCTCAGCAAAATCGAGTTTAGTATTGTTAAAATATAGAGTCGGTCTAAAAGTAACACTGGATGGGAAAATCATAATTTCCGTTTTGTTAGGATTAAAATTTACTAGCCATTGGCGTGACCAATCATTAATTTTTTGGAGATCAGGATTCAATATTGTTTCAATATATTGCAT
Source organism: Archivesica marissinica (assembly GCA_014843695.1). Taxonomy (NCBI): domain Eukaryota; kingdom Metazoa; phylum Mollusca; class Bivalvia; order Venerida; family Vesicomyidae; genus Archivesica; species Archivesica marissinica. The sequence continues at coordinate 10,385,694 of CM026402.1, read as the reverse complement.
GTTGTTGGAGGAAACAGCTAGTGAGCTATCATCCGCGAATAGTCTTGTTACGCTTAACAAATGTTCAGCTATGTCATTGACGTATATCAGAAATAATAGCGGTCCTAAGGCGGAGCCTTGAGGAACGCCAGCTGTTAGACTCAGAATACTTGAGATTTCAGATCCTACCACGACAGATTGTTTGCGGTTATACAGGTAATCGTTTAACCATTGAAGAAGTTCACCATTAATACCATATTGTCTAAGTTTAAAAAGAAGGCCTCGGTGCCAGACACGGTCAAACGCTTTCGATATGTCGCAGAACACTATACAGGTTGTTTGTTGTTTGTCAAATGATTCACAAATTTGATGATATATGTCTAAAAACTGGTAATTAGTCGAGTGTCCCGGCAGAAAGCCAGATTGCAAAGGATATATTAGATTACTTGAATGTAAATGATTGTAAATATGTTTGTATATTACCCTTTCCATGACTTTTCCTATACAACTGATCAATGATATGGGTCTGTAGTTGGAGGGTGTGCTTTTGTTGCCTTTTTTAAATAGAGGCATAACTTTTGCAAATTTCCCCAGTTATTTGGATATATACCTTCATGTAATGATCTTCTAAACAATATGCATAGAGGTTTACTAATAGTATTTCGAGTTTCTTTCAACATTCTATGGCTTATTTCGTCTGGTCCTACAGCCTTATTTATTAGTAATGAAGAAATTATATCAATTATTTCTTGTTCTTGAATAACGAAATCAGTTAGGGTTGTATTAGTTTTGGAGACAAAGTTCGGTAACTGAGCATTAGTTTCATCTACGTGTGATACAGAAACAAAATATTCGATCAAACAGTTCGCCTTTTCGATATCTGTGATATAATATTTGATAGTGTTATTGTTTTCAACTGTAAGAGGGGGAATAGTGTTGCACTTACTATTATTATTTTTAATTAACATTTTAACCGTTTTCCAGTAGAATCTTGGATTATTCAGATTAGCTTCTGATAAAGAGAATTCAAGGTTATTAAAAATTGCTCTTTAGCATGTTTTTTAGGTTGTTTACTTTATTACGCATGTGTTTATACAAGTTCCAGTCGGTGGCAGAATTGGTTTTGGTTGCCTTTTTCTTAAACCTGTCACGTTGCCTTGATGTTCTACGAATAACTGAATCATACCATGGTTTATCGTTTGGTCGGATTGTGACAAACGTTGTAGGAATACATAGTTTTGCTAAATTAGTGAACATGGTAGTGAATGATTCACAGGCTTCGTGTACTGAATGTAAACTTAAAACTGACCAATTTGTCGATTGTATAAGATTATTTAATTTACTAAAATCGGCGCGTTTGTAATTCCAGACACGACGCTTGTAACTGGTGCTTGAGTGGTTTGTATAATTTATAAAAATGTAGGTCCCATAATGATCACTTATTTCGTACGGGGTTAAACAAATCCCGGCGACATAAACTGGAACATTATTAGTAACAGCGATGGGATCGAGTAGTGTTGAAGAGTGTTCAGTAACACGTGTTGGTTCATGTATTACATTATTCATATCATTAATTAGTAACATATCTTTAAATGTATGGTTGTTGATGTTTAATTGATCCTCGTTAATATCTCCTAACACAATAATTTTGTTACAGTACTCGAACGCCTTTTCTATACATATATTAAACTTGTTCCAAAACTCGACAGTAGCGTTTGGTTGGCGGTAAACCGTACAAATAAGATATGTCTCATGTTTATTTCTTAATTCTACCCACAGAGATTCTTCCAAACAATTTTCAATATTCAGCTTACGTTCTGATATTAAATGATCCGAAATATAGATGAGCAAGCCCCCTGAATGGCAAGTGTTATCCTTTCTGTATACTGTTGAAAATGATTCTAAATTAATTTTTTCATTAGACACCGACATATCAAGGTGTGTCTCCGTAAAGCAGAGGATGTCATAGTCAAGCCAATTATCATTTATGTAATCAATCTTATTCCTTATACTTCTAATATTTTGACAAAAAATCGATAAGCAGTTTGAAGTGGTTTCATCGTGTGGACCTGTATTTGTTTCAATATTACCACTTAATAGTAATAGTAGTAATATAAATGCGATAATATCAAAGTTGAGACACGGTAAATCATATAACGAACAGCTTAAGTCTTTCACAAAAATATCATAGCATGATAATACAGTATTTGTTGCGATAAAGAGTAATACATCCACTTTATATAATGTGTGATAAAGACAGACCAATAGTCGTCGTATCGGGCCCATTGATATTAATAATACGCAAGTTAGTAATATACATATATCCGCAATTGCGTCTGAATGAATGAATTCAGTCTTTCTAACTCTACCGTAAGCAACGTTGTAAAATAAACCGATAGCCACGCGATAACTTGTCAAACAACTACCCATTTGGGAAAAGTATACATAATGATAATACAATGTGAAAATCACGTGACATTTGGTTATGAATAATCTAATACAACATCGGATGACCGATCCTGACCCCATATAGCACCCCATCCCCCCGAGAACGGACCCTAGCACAAATAAAACATGAAGTGACAAACTAAACACATATTCAAAAGCAATCATTCAAATTCTAATAGGATAACAATTTTAGTGTTGGAGCAGTAGGAGGAAAAAAATGAAGTATCACATGAAATAGTGAATTCAGTCAATAGACAATGTTGGTAAAGTTGGTGCGCACTCAACTGTCGTTGATTGAATACAATAATATAATAGTCCACTTGTATAGTATGGGTATTACAGGATTATGGAGATTAACATATTGCTAATGCACCAGGGACTGAGAGGACGAAATTTACCGCTACTTAACAGTTATTTGTATTCTTTAGTAGGCTGTGCCTTATGTATATTCGTATGACCCGTAAAGCGACAGGTCAATAGGCACCAACTGTATATTTATATAATGATGTGATGAAAATCAATATTCATTGATAAGAATATCAATATCAATATTGTGTGTCAAAAATAATATTTATTTTGGTACCAATGTTGTAAGGAATTAGGTAAATATGCGCATGAGATGTAAGGTTGATGCGGACTCAGCTGACTTTATTACTTGCATACGATTATTAAATACATGTAGTTCACTGTAGAAAGGACAGGTCAATCTGTACCAACAATACGGTCATGCACTGGTTGAAATTTATACTACTGCTTGGAAAAATTCAAGTAAAACAAGAATACAAAAATATTTTGTTGGAGTGATGCAACATGGGGATAATAATGTCTAAATAATAATAAAATGCACAATATATAATATTTTCAATCCATCTAAAGTACTGAATTGTTGAAATCCGAATTATAACATTTGTATCACGGAGTGTGACGGGGATCAGAGAAATGCCAGTTAGTGTTAGATGTAAATGGATTAAATACGTGAAACGTATCTAGACTGTTATAATGAAACAGTATGAGTATACAATGCAGGATATTGTATATGAGTTTGACCAGTGAACCATGTACTGTGCACATGATAGAAATTATGTATATTATGCACGTTTGTATCGGACAAATACATGTCGATGTCAGTAATAATTATGTTGCCGACACACTGGATTAAGTACAACTACGTAGGGAACAATACAAACCGAAAGTATTCAACATTTTGAAGTGAACAGGTGAAACTAATTGGGTTTCATACATAACGTATTAACGTCGATCACGTGCAGTGTGTAAAATATGTGGAACAAATAATGAATCAATTGTGTGGTACTTTATAATATGAATCGGGAAAAGGTTATATATACAATATGGATAATGAAGCAATTGTGTGGTACCTTATAATATGAATCGGGAAAAGGTTATATATACAATATGGATAATGAAATATGGATACAACATAAGTGCATTGATTTAGGTTGATCCTTATATGTACTAAAAATGCCTACAAAAGCAAAGTTGTTTAAATCAATGTTAGCAGGATGTATTCAGCTGGAAATAGTGGATGGAGGGACTTATCGGATTAATGGTGATTTACGGTACATTTCCATTATTTTAATTGTTGTAATCACTTGCTAACCAATGTATAGCTAACTTACTGCATGGTTGTGTACTTTCCAAGATAAAAAGTATGTATGCATTTAACGATGTCAAGCAAATACATTATACACATATATTATGACATATGGTTTTTCAAATACAATGACATTGATCAAGTACATTGATAAGGTGAAGCAAACCGTTGCACACTCTACATACATAATAAAGATTAAAATTACAATAGTCAGTAATCTGTTTGATTGATAGTCTGTATCTAGTCTAGTCATCAACACCCTCCGTGTCAGCAGATGTATTGCGGTTGGAGGGGTTGGAACGGTTGCCGGTGCTCCACGGGTTTTGCATTGTTGGGTCTGGTAGTAGCGGATCGATGTCGTTTATGCGTCTGATGGTGCGTACTCGATCAGTAGCATTTAGTTTATAGAGAATGCGTCCATCTGATGTCCAGTAACTATCGACTTTGCCACCTTTCCTGGCATTTTCCAGTTTTTGGATCATAAACTGTCTTTTCCTCGTTAGATCTTCGGTGACGAATATTTTGACAGTGTCAGAATTATGTGATTTTAGGTTTTTCTTGCTTGCGTACACTCGGTGCTTGATTTTCCATGATTTAAATTTACATAAAATGTGGACACCTCCGTTATATACAGGTCCAATGGGATGAGCACGTTCAATATCGTCCGGTGTAATAGGTGGTGAAACCTTCATGCGTTTGTTGCATATATCAATAACCAGTTGGTCGTAATTCGGACGATGGTTATATTCGGCACTGGGTCCCTCCTTGTCATTGACAAATCCCAGGTCTGATGATGTTTTAGCACGACCAGAAGCTTGTGTACTGGTAGTGGCAGACGAATTTGATGAAGGGATAATTACCCTATGAAAGCGTAGAGAATTCCTTCTTCCATATTGCTCCAGATCGTCGATGTTGTTTTCTAGTTGATCAATCTGATCGTGAGCATCGTTCAATTGACCTTTGAGGTTTCCGTTAGCATTCTGGAGACTAATAATATTTTTGTTTTGATTGTCAATTTTGTCAGTTAGGGAGGATAACTCTTTACATTGATTGTCTAATTTATTGTTCATTGGTAGTAAAATTTTTTTAAAAATCACAGTTAGAGAGGGCACAATTGCCTCGGATATGGCCGTCATTACCTCTTGACTGCACACTGCAGTTTTGACTAAATCACTTATATCTATTGTCTCTAGGGATTGGTGATCAGTGATATCATCCTCAGGTACTAAGTCTAAATCGTTACTTGAGTTGGTGTCCTTCCTGCGCAGCGGGTGAGGAGAATTTGCATGAGCCCCCTGATGTCCATCTGATGGACTAACAATTGAATCGATATTCCGTTTCTTGCTGGTGTCGGGAGTTTTATGATTGCGTATCTCTGCCATTGCTAGTTGTCCCAAAAAGTTCAAAAGTACGAGACTCAACACAAAGGAATTTCAAATCCAATATGGCGCGCTCTTTGTTCCATCAATGACTATTGATTTTTATTAGATTTGTCTATCAAAACTATCCTTTTTACACTTTTTAATGAACGTATAAATCCAACATAATGAGTTAATCCAGCATGATCTATTTTGTAATTATATAAAAGTCGTTAAAGTGATATATTCATTTTTTTCCTCTGCCCACACAAAAATTTCAGTACGTTACAGGCGCCATTGTAACCGGAAATCCTCCTACATTCAGTGACCATTCAAGCAGCATTTTATCTTGTTTACAAGATGGGTTGCGTGTGAGTTGCGTGTGGGTTGCGAACTGAACCTATCATCCCCTAATATCTGCGAGCACCAGCATACGAGTTGCGTGCGTGTTGTGTGTGAGTTGTGTGCATATTGTGTGTGAGTTGCGTGCGTGTTGTGTGTGAGTTGCGTGCGTGTTGTGTGTGAGTTGCGTGCGTGTTGTGTGTGAGTTGCGTGCATATTGTGTGTGAGTTGCGTGCGTGTTGTGTGTGAGTTGCGTGCATATTGTGTGTGAGTTGCGTGCGTGTTGTGTGTGAGTTGCGTGCATATTGTGTGTGAGTTGCGTGCATAATTTACGAGTTGTGTTTGACCTGCGAGCTAGTTGCATGGTATTTGCGAATATCGGTCACGTGATAAAAACCTATAAAAACGGAGCCGATTCAGCATTTCCTACACGCTCGCCCACTTGGTTCTCCGGAGGCGAGGGTAAATAAACGCAATGACCTATTTCATTCATATAGATGGATCTGTAGTCCAGTTGTTAGCACGCTGGTCTGGTAACCCAGTGATCGTAGGTCGACCCCGCCTGACCCTAATATAATACACAGTCTTTCAAGTGGGACTTTAAACCGAGATCTCATATCGGTACATAATAGCGTGCACGTAAAAAACCAGCGGAGACTGGAATGGGTCTCCGTCGGTAATATTGCACTATCATCCAAACATCTAAAATCTTTATAATTTATAATTAATCTCTTCAGGAGGCGTCGCTCATATGTTTCATCAGTACGCTATTGATGTCATGGGGACAGACGGATCTGTAGTCCAGTGGTAACACGCTGGACTGGTAAACCAGGGATCGCAGGTTCGATCCCCCGTCTGACCATAATAAAATTAACAGTCTTTCAGATGGGACGTTAAACCGATGTCTCGTGTCGGTGCTTTACACCGTGCACGTAAAAGAACCAGAGGAGACTCTGTAATGGGTCTCTGTCTGTATCATTGCACTATCCTCCAACATCTAAAATGACTAATCTCTTCAGGAGGCGTCGCTCATATGGGCAACTGGTAGCGACGATAAATAAACGTGAAGCACACACTATTTCTTTCAGTACTGATTTTGTAATCGAAGAGTCAACACGGAGAAAGCAAGCAAGAAATCAGATAAAAGTGACCCCAAAAGTGATATCAAAACTACTGAAACACCTACCTGTGGCCGTGGCCGAAACCAACCAGTAAGAGGAAGAGGTGTGCCGTCTGTTGATGTTGCACCTGCTCCTCCTACATAACCATTAACAGTCATTGTTTCTGATGAACATGGCTCTGGTTCTCCACACAAATCCTGTCCAGATATCTCAAATTTGGACCTGCGATCACATTCACCGAGGATTATTAAATATGTTAAACATGTCCGAACATACTCTGCGTGTGTCTGCGATCACCTGCGTGCTTGTTGCGTACTTCAAACCTATACAATATATTAGTTGCGTGTGAGTTGCGTTCGGAACGTATGACCACTATTTTGTATTCGCAACCATAGGCAACTGGCCATTGCTCTGGTGTCAAGGCAACATAAGGTTATAACCCTTTGTTTGGTAGGCCATGTGTGATAGTAGTATTTCAGATATGTGTTCTTAGATCTCTAACGTTATTGCAAACAAAAATAACATGATACCCACCTTCGATCATTCTATTCTTACAACGAATACTGATTCGTTAATCCTGTAGTACATTTATGTAACGTCCACGCTCTAATGCTAACGCTCAAACCACCCATGACTCGTAAAACCGAAAGGTGAGCATTCACATTTGTGTTTGAACATTGCATTACACCATCAACTGCCGGCCATCTCTGACCAATAATGTCCCCGGGTGAGAGACCATTCCTGCTTTGAGAACGCATTTGACCCTTCCCTTGGTTGGTCTCTTAAATGAACGTTTTGACTGGAGTACCAAGCACACACCAGATTGAGTTAACGTGTCGCATAGCGACATTGTGAAGGTAAACAAAATGTTGTGGCTTGTTTACCTCTTGTCTAGGATTATAATTGCTATCCGATTAGCGCCATGGTTAGTGCGCTCGCTTCTCACCAATGCAACCCGGGTTCGATCCTCGGACAGGGATGTATGTGAGATGGTACGCTGGTCGCCAGATCGAACAGGTGGGTTTATTCCGGTTTCCTCCCACACGAATGACAACATATATGCTTTCATCCGTGCCAACGAGAGTGATTAATATAATTTCCGCAATCGGTGTAAAATAAATAAAGTTTAAACTGCTAAGTCATGGGGTAATATCCGGAATTTGGTTAATGATATTCTAAATTTAGGTTCCCGAGTATAAAGTCAAGATTGTTTTCTGATTGACATTCATAGTTAAATAAGATAATTATACGTTTCAAAACGAGCATTATTAAGTTACTGATTGATGAAACCACTGCTGATGATACGTATCGAGTATTCGTTATGTTATTGAATTATAATTGATACGCATATTAAACTGAGGTTGCCATATATATGTTAGACCATGCTCATCGAGAATGGTTTTAAATATGCATGGCCAATTATTACCACTGTTTTTGAGTCCCGCATCTGTATCGTTATTGAGCATAATTATTGTAAGTTTGTAATCAATAATGTTTGAAAAACAAGTAACACCTTAAAGGACGTAACATCAACTACTGTAGAACACAGTATAAGTATGTACTTGTATGTGAATAAAAGGGACTTTGTCCTGGAGAGAAAAAAAGGCTATAAACGGAGAAAAAAATGTAGAACACAAATTATCTCAATTTGCAGACGACACGACTGTGATATTAGATGGATCAGAAGAATCAGTTAATACAATATTTAATACTCTCTCAGAATGTGGCAATATATCTGATTTAAGGGTAAACTTTGATAAGACCATGTTATGGAAAGGTAAATAGAAAGTGTGCAACTATAGTGTCAGAACAAGTTGGAGATTGCACGACACGACTGTGATATTAGATGGATCAGAGCAATAATTTAATCAAACATTTTATACTCTCTCAAAATGTTCCAATATATCTGACTTAAGGGTAAAAGACCAACGTTTTATGGAAATGTAAAAAGAAAGCTTGCAGTGATAGTGTCAGATATTGCAATTCCAAAATGTTAGGCCTAAGTTTTCATATAGACTAAACTATAAAGACAAAATTCAAAATATCATTAAGCACCGTAAAAGAATAATCCCAACGCCGATTGGAAGAATTACTGTTATAGAAAATATACAACTCTTTACTTTCCACTCTTAATCACTTGTTCAATTCAATTCAATTATTCTTTATTAACTCAGATCATTTACATGACCTATGAGAATACATGTCATTAGTTATAAAATGACACGGGTTGAACTGGTAAACGACATTCTAGTATTGTATTTCATTTACTTTATTATGATTGTTTGAAACATACTATAGGTCTGTGAATTGATTTCATTTACGATTGTGTTGGTCACGTGCGATTGTTTAATACTACTGATAAATGGATTTATATTCATGAGCTATACGTGAGTTTTATCTAATAAAAGAAAATGAGTATAGGTTTATAATATGTAATCGGTAATATATTTATTAATTAATAGTTACGATGTTGAATGTGACATTTGCTTGTTGACGTTACTTGTCATAATCGAGTTATATAACCTGTTTTCGTGGGTGATTATTTAACTTAATTATGCGTCATAGATTTGTTTTATGTTTTGTTTTTGTCTTTATATCTTGCGAATAGATGGTGACAATAGTCACTTTGAATGCAGCATATTGCCAGATCAGACGGCACATACTAATATGACATTTCGCCATGCCCCTCACTGCCTGCTATCTGGATAGTATGGCTAGACAAACTGTTTAAGCACTTTATTGAGATGGTTCCAGCAGATCAGCCACAACATTACGTGCATGTCATTCTTGATGTATGCTGTCTAATATTATGTTGTTCGCTAGTCGAATGCAAAGTCTTTTAATATACTGATTAATGAGAATTGGGTATAAAATAATTATATGGATGATTCTTTTATTTTGTTTGATTTAATTATTTTAATAGAAAATAGTTCTTAGCATTGTTTCATGTTTATTATTTTAATTATATTTATGTCATTTATTGCATATACAGTACTATATTTTATTTGTTTTGTGTCAGGATTAAATACACTATCACTAAGTTAACATAATAGTAATGGTTATTTAGAACATAGATTTGCTATATTTATTGTTTGATGCTAATAAATGTAGAAGTCATCCAACTTGGTTTTATATATGTGATTATGTATACATATTTAACGTCACGTAGTTAGTCTGGGGTTGAGTACTATTGAATCCACTATGTTTACTTAGTGTACTTGTTTGTGTTGATGTCATTATCTGGATGTACGTGTGTGTGTTTGGTTGTGCATAATACTAGATATCCAAAGATAACCTTCTGAGTTCTATGAAGAGAAAACAGACTATGGGATAATGCATTTCATCTCACCAATAGTGTCAGTAAGTATGTGTTTCGCCTTACCTAGCTCATCTCACCAATAGTATCAGTAAGTATGTGTTTCGCCTTACCTAGCTCATCTCACCAATAGTATCAGTAAGTATGTGTTTCGCCTTACCTAACTCATCTCACCAATAGTATCAGTAAGTATGTGTTTCGCCTTACCTAGCTCATCTCACCAATAGTATCAGTAGGTATGTGTTGCGCCTTACCTAGCTCATCTCACCAATAGTATCAGTAGTATGTGTTGCGCCTTACCTAGCTCATCTCACCAATAGTATCAGTAGGTATGTGTTGCGCCTTAACTAGCTCATCAAAAGAAGTTATCAGCCATCTGAATAATTTATTATATAATGTCGTCTGGTATTAAAATATAAAATAATGTTCTGGTAAACAATTACACTGAAGGAGGTTTAAAAATGATGAATATATCCCCCATGTTCATAAAGGTATTAAAATGATGAATATATCCTCCATGTTCATAAAGGTATTAAAATGATGAATATATCCTCCATGTTCATAAAGGTATTAAAATGATGAATATATCCTCCATGTTCATAAAGGTATTAAAATGATGAATATATCCTCCATGTTCATAAAGTTATTAACACAGACGTGGTTAAGAAACATATTAGGAGACGGAAGTTGGATAGGCATAGCTACTGAAAAACTTGAAATGGCGAAATTATGCCATTGTGCAAAACAATATGTTGAAATAAACAAGCAACAGGTTTTAGAAATAATCGTTTAGTGCATTTACATATGTTATTGAAAGCATTCCAATCTATGTCATTTTATTATAATCATAATATTTAATTGGTACAATATGTGTCTTTTTAAAGTCATGGTTTTATTCAGGTGTCCATTATAGAATTGACCTATTACATTCTAGTGAAACTAATTTAACGATATGCATAGTCTGGAACCAAAGTATCTACATTTTCAAGATTTTCTAAATTCAGTACAAGAATGTCACCAATCAAAATGTATAACTTGAGATCGAATGAATGATATTAATGTTAATAATAAGTAATGGTCAACAGTAGTGTATAATAGCCCTAATCGCAGTACTGTTAAGCAAAGTAGTCAAACTAAATGACTAGATAAAGAGCTTGGCATAATATTTAATATACAGGAATTGAAATAATGTTACTCATTATCATACGATATATAATAATAATAAAGACTTTATTTAACTCATTTTGAACAATTAAATCAATCTACCATGAGGCCCTCAACAAATTAAAACATGAAATAGCATAATGAAGCATGTAAACAGTAACCAGTAAAACTGTCGTAGGAAATAAGATACCAGATGCAAGAACTAATACTTATATTTATGTATAATTGTCAATTATCAGTCTGTTCTTTGCACCACCTGTTATAATATTATAAAGAATTGAAGTGTTGAACATAATGTGTTGTTTTGATGTGATAAGGGAGAGGAATACCACAAGTGTGGCACTGAATATAAGAAAGATGTTCTAAAAACTTTAGTAGTTGGCTTAGAAGGGTTATGTTTGAGATTGGCAGATGATCGCAAGCTTTGAGTTCGAACATCGGAAGTAAAACTGAATGACCCTTGCAGATAGACAGGTGCTAGGCAATTGAGTATTTTAAACATTAAGACTGCTTTTTGAATGCTAGCCCTTACTGGGAAAGTCATCCAATTGAGATTTGAGAAAAGTTCGGAGGAAGGAGTGTAAAAATCGTTGTCAAGAATTAGTCTTGCAGCTCGTTTTAGAAATCTAACAATTGTATCTTCTAAATATGCATTACAGTCCCCCCAAATGACACAACAGTAGTCTAGATGGGGTAAAGTGTAGGTATTAAAAAACACACCTTACGCATATGTATAGAAAGGACTGGCTTGATACGAGACAATAAATATAACAAGGAATAAAATTTCTTGATAACATTATAAATTTGAGAGTTCCAAGACAGTGTAATGTCTAGTTTAAACATAATTTATTGCCATATATATACAGCAAAAGTGCTATACACATTATAAAACGGCCCTCCCCAATACAATTCATTTACAGAAATATATTATGGCTACAAAAGTACAATTAAGAAAAAGATATGTTATTTTAAAGAAAAAATGCCAGCAGAAGTATTCACGTGAATGTGCTCATGTGATGCTCGCCCCGGTCCGCGACCTCGAAACCCCCCACGCATAATAAGAAATAGAAATACTATTATTACGCTAATTTGAAAACCTCGCAGCATCATGTATATACTTTTGAACTGAATTAAAAATACTTAGGTTCTGTTCATCTGAGAGTTCTTCTTTACCTTTAAGTATAGTTCTTACACTAAGTGGATGATATTGACGTGTATATCTGAATAGTGCTATCCTTTGATTTAAAAATAGAGGGCATTTGAAAAAATAATGTTCGGCATCTTCGACGCCACGTTCACACTCACAAATCGTGTCATCTTTTAAGTGATTATTACATAAGTCCGCATTCAAATTACTGCAGCCATTTCCTATGCGTGTTTGGAGAACGGTTAGAGATCTTGAACCTTTGTAGTAATATGACGGTACTTCATTTTGCTTAAATAATGCACATTTCAGTCGATACTTAAAACTAGATAAAGTAGGTGATGTTCGGATATGCTCTGTTAATGTATTCCATAAATCAACACTTGATGGTACAAAGGAATTCGAGAAGAGAGCTGTTCTTCTTGCCATTACTATGAAATTATCGGCATTTCTTAAATTGTAATTGTTTTCTTCATCAACTACCCTTGGAAAAATTGTTGCGGCAAAATGCTCCGGCAGTAGACCGTTTTTTAGTTTGTACATTATGACTAATTTCTGAAGTTTTCTTCTATCATTTAAGGAGATCCAGCCTATGTAAGTGTAATGTCTATTGTTATACCAAGAAGTCTATCTTCAGAGTTACATTTTTAAAATGAATAATACCGGCATCGGTATAGATATGACTAGACTTCGACCTTGAAGAAATATACATGACTTTAGTTCGTGTTGCATTGATCGACATGCTATTCAAATCACTCCAATTATCAACATTTTGAAAATCATATGCAAGTGAAGTCACTATAGAATCTATTGATTGACTAGTAGTTGAAAGAGTCGTGTCATCTGCAAATATATCTGCCACATAGTTGTGTGTTGATAATGGCAGGTCATTTATAAATAATAGAAACAACAACGGACCTAATACATCCTTGGGGATCACCGGATACTACTGTACTGGGCTTTGATTGTATACCAGAAAAGTGTGTTAACTGAGTCCATGACACGATGCAAACCAAGAACTATTGGAACTTTCCAATTTGTAAAGTTTCATTTTGTTAAGTAAGAAGCTATGATTGACCAAATCAAATGCTTTTGGTAGGTCAAGAAAAAACTGCCTACTATGTCGTTGTTGTCTATGGCAGTAATCCATTCATCAATCATTTTAGTGAGAGCCGTCACCATGCCGTGCACGTGGTCCTCATGCCAAAACTTAGGATTCCAACCTTCCGTTCCGCTTGGTCAGCCATGACAATACATTGGTGTTTTCTTAGTGTACATTGATAGAGTATGGTGAATAACAATAGACTACCAATATTTGGACTAATACACAGACCCGTTACCCTAAACTCACAATTTATTAGGTGGACGTTTAGAAATTCGGATCAGTGTATTTCTGAATTAGCGATGATGGGTTGTGTAATGAGTTGAATCCTTCCGTTGATCCTGTAGACGTACTAGAGCTATCAGAGGTTTGGAAGATGAACTGTGCTATTGCACAAGTCGTATGCATAATATACCCGTATACAGTATGTATACTATACCCGTATACCGTATGCATACTATACCCGTATACCGTATGCATACTATACCCGTATACGTATGTATTCTATACCCGTATACCGTATGAATACTATACCCGTATACCGTATGTATACTATACCCGAATACCGTATGCATACTATACCCGTATACCGTATGTATACTATACCCGTATACCGTATGCATACTATACCCGTATACCGTATGCATACTATACCCGTATACCGTATGTATACTATACCCGTATACCGTATGCATACTATACCCATATACCGTATGTATACTATACCCGTATACCGTATGCATACTATACCCGTATACCGTATGTATACTATACCCGTATACCGTATGTATACTATACCCGTATACCGTATGCATACTATACCCGTATACCGTATGTATACTATACCCGTATACCGTATGTATACTATACCCGTATACCGTATGTATACAATACCCGTATACCGTATGCATACTATACCGGTATACCGTATGCATACTATACCCGTATAGTCGTATGCATACTAAACCCGTATACCGTATGCATACCTTACCCGTATACCGTATGTATACTATACCCATATACCGTATGTATACTATACCTGCATACCGTATGCATACTATACCCGAATACCGTATGTATACTATACCCATATACTGTATGTATACTATACCCGTATACCGTATGCATATGTCGCAGACCGCCGGCGAGCACTAAGGGTGTGGGGGTCGAGATCGACAAAGAAAGAGGAAACTCTTTTATTAATGTCTACTGCGCTTTATTCCTCGCAATCCTCCAAGCTTTCCGAGCCTGTTCCGTCGTTTCTCTCTCTGTCTCTATATATCCCTCTCTATCTCTATCTCTCTATCTCTATCTGCAACCAATATATACAAATATACAGTTTCATACATCACATAATTAACAATCACATAAGTTATACCATATCATCAGACATATATAATGACGACAATTGCATTGATGAATTTAAGAAATACAATATACCATGGTGTAGTTTAACTTAGACAATGAAAATCAAGTCTTTACATCTGATCGATATTTCTCAAAAACTAACAGGTTATCAGTCAATGTACATGAATAATATATTATCGGGATGGTAGTCAAAACGAGTAGCAATAGTTACCTGAAGGTATATAATATATATATTCCTACATAACCTACATAAACATGGTTTAACATATATATGGCAAAATCAATTCAATATGCTTATCAATTTTAATATAATAAAACAATGAATACTTGATATGTATCATCAACAGTGGTATTCATCAATCAATAACTCTACTCGTCTTGAAACGTATAACTTGTTTAAACATGAATTTCAGTTAGAAAAATATCTCGACATTATACTAGAACCTAATTTTAGAATATCTTTAACCAAGTTCCGGACCTCATCCCATGACCTAGCAATAGAACGAGGTCGTTACACAAACGTACCACGGAATGAACGTATCTGTATACATTGTAATTATAGAATGATTGAAAGCGAGTATCATTTTCTTCCTATTTGACCTAAATTTAGAAATTTAAGAAAAAAATATCTGAAACGCTACTATTATACTTGGCCTACCAAACAAAAGTTTATTACCTTACTTACACAAACTATTAGGAAAATTGTTCAAAACCTGTCCAAATTTATATATTACGCAAATTTAGTAAGAAATTTATTTTAAATTTATTTTTTAAACATCACAATCATCTATGCTCTTCTGAAAATGTATCCATGTCTTTCCATTGTACTTTGTTTATATATGTATTCTTTCCTATAAGTATGTTGTCATATTTAATGCAATAAATTTATTGAATTGAATATGGATTATTTGTAGCACATAATTAAAGGCGTCTTGTTTATGTTTTGTGAAAATGGCGGATGTCTCATATGCATGCAGTGATTTGTTAGTAAAGAGCACGTATATTGTCATGTGTCAGGTCAAATGTACGTGTCACTTATTTTAACTATTGGTCCAAGGGAAATAACTAAAACTATACTACACTGTACTGCATGTGCTACGTTACAAACTAACTGAAGGTGTTACAACGATTTCAACTCACTGCTTCAAAGAGGGGCACAAATGACAAGCGAATATATGTGTTCCAAGAGTTTGTATTTATTAACAACAATTGCACCCTATGACACATACTATACCCGTATACCGTATGTATATTATACCCGTATACCGTATGCATACTATACCCGTATACCGTATGTATATTATACCCGTATACCGTATGCATACTATACCCGAATACCGTATGCATACCATACCCGTATACCGTATGCATACTATACCCGTATACCGTATGTATACTATACCCGTATACCGTATGTATACTATACCCGTATACCGTATGTATACTATACCCGTATACCGTATGCATACTATACCCGTATACCGTATGTATACTATACCCGTATACCGTATGTATACAATACCCGTATGCACACCATACCCATATACCGTATGTATACTATACCCGTATACCGTATGTATACTATACCCGTATACCGTATGTATACTATACCCGTATACCGTATGTATACTATACCCGTATACCGTATGTATACTATACCCGTATACCGTATGTATAATATACCCATATACCGTATGTATACTATACCCGCATACCGTATGTATACTATATCCGTATACCGTATGTATACTATACCCGTATACCGTATGTATACTATACCCGTATACCGTATGTATACTATACCCGTATACCGTATGTATACTATACCCGTATACCGTATGTATACTATACCCGCATACCGTATGTATACTATATCCGTATACCGTATGTATACTATACCCGTATACCGTATGTATACTATACCCGTATACCGTATGTATACTATACCCGTATACCGTATGTATAATATACCCATATACCGTATGTATACTATATCCGTATACCGTATGTATACTATACCCGTATACCGTATGTATACTATATCCGTATACCGTATGTATACTATACCCGTATACCGTATGTATACTATACCTGCATACCGTATGTATACCATACCCGTATACCGTATGCATACTATACCCGTATACCGTATGTATACTATACCTGTATACCGTATGTATACTATACCCGTATACCGTATGTATACTATACCCGTATACCGTATGCATACTATACCCGTATACCGTATGTATACTATACCCGTATACCGTATGCATACTATACCCATATACCGTATGTATACTATACCCGTATACCGTATGTATACTATACCCGTATACCGTATGTATACTATACCCGTATACCGTATGTATACTATACCCATATACCGTATGTATACTATACCCGTATACCGTATGTATACTATACCCGTATACCGTATGCATACAATACCCGTATACCGTATGTATACTATACCCGTATACCGTATGCATACTATACCCGTATACCGTCAAAAGTTATAAAAATGACAACTTTGTCATTTCTAAGCTGAATGTGATAACATTTACATGGATATTCACGATTTCTAATGCCGAAATTAATGCACTAAGTTTTAAACGAAAACTTTAAAGGTTTACACATGAACGCAAAAATGTAAAAAAAATATGATGCAATCTTAGCATACAAATATGGCAAAATAGAGGCCCGTATCTCAACTTTGTGACATACTTGCACTACAGGTTCGCAATTTCTACCCCTCCGCTATACATTACTAAACTAACTCACAGTCGTCCCGATTATACATCAAGCAGCTGTCTCATCATTGTGCTTTGCATAGTGCACGTAAAGGAACCAGAGCATACTCTGGGATGTGTGTATGTCTGCATCATTGCACTATCCTCCACAATTAAGGTCGCTGACTTGTATACCACTGTAACCTATCATCACTGATGTTCACGGGTTCGAGCCCCGCTCAGGCCGTGTCTCATTTATATGAAAAAGTTGGCAGTTTCTTACGGAGGTTGATGCACCCAAGTACTGGTTAACCGCTGGAGCCTGCCCAGGAAAGGTGTTGTTAAGTAAACTGCCCGCCGGCGATATAGCCCAAAATGGTGCTGATGCAGGCGTAAAACCCGAAATATAACATAACATAACTATCCTCCACAATATAAAATGACTAATATCTACAGGAGGCGTCGCTGATATGGGCAACCGGTAGCGACGATAAATAAATGTAAAACACTGATGTGACATTACCATGATCGATGTTTAACACATTATTGATAGAAGTCCACTGAAACAACGATTTGACATTAATATTGACTCGCATGATGAAATTAATAACCTAGGGTGATACCAAATAAAAACAGTTAAACAACCACATCAGAGTTGTCTCATTGCGGCTGCTTTCGTATGGATGGGTGATTATAGGGTCTCCACTCTCCAGTAATACCAGTATCATAAAATCAATTGGCTATCTAAATATGAGAGGATAACCATATTGGTTATGTCAATGTAGCTGTTATATGCCTGAAGTGGATGTGCTGCTTTATATAATTATATATATGTGTGCGTGTGTGTGTGCGTGCGTGCGTGCGTGCGTGCGTGAGTGCGTGCGTGCGTGCGTGCGTGCGTGCGTTCGTACGTGCGTGCGTACGTGCGTGCGTGCGTGCGTGCGTAGTATTACTACATTATCCACTGTAAGGGTTTATTTATAGAAGGCTTTGTTCTAAGGAACGGATTAATTTAAATTATTAATGAATGTGTTTTTGCTATTCATTCATCCCATAATTAACAAGCTAAATTATAAGTATGTGTTTGTCAAGCCCTCTAAGCAATTTGTTTGTTAGTTCGGGTTTTATGCTTGCATCAGCACCATTTTGGGTTATATCGCCGGCAGGCAGTTTACCTAAAAACGCCTTTCCTGGGCAGGCTCCAGCGGTTAACCAGTTATGCTTGGTGCACCAACCTCCCACAGTCTAAGTGGGGCTCGACCCCATGACCATCAGTGATGATATGTTACAGTGACAAGTCAGCGACCTGAACTATGGCACAACATAATGAATATATGTTAGACGTTAAATGAACAAGATGGAATCGACAAACAAATGTATATTGATAGATGAGATACGACTACACAAGTACGACAACCTACCACCCCATCTTTCCCCAACGACCAACCAAACGCGGTCTGGGCAGCCCACGTGGAAACAACATTGTCAGCACAACGTGTAATGCACTATACCTTCAAGCCTGCTTTCCAGCAGTGTTTTCTTCTTACCGGTTCTCGGGCTCCCGGAAATACCCGTTGTCTTCGCCCTAACAGAAATACATTTCCCAAAACCGGGTCTACCGTCACAGGAACTAATTTATGATTGATCCCGGGGCGAACGTGCAACTAAGAGGCTTGACACGTGTATCTCTGGGGCGAAAACGCCCGGACCAGGTCCGACACCCTGCTCCCAATTCCATTGGTCAACTAAAATAAAATCTCTCTTTCTCTCTTACAAATAATTCTATAAGGCTACCCTCCAATCCCCCTCAATTCACAATATATTTCGTTATTAACCTTTTTCCTTTCTAATGACACATTGAATGTTGTTATTATTTTAATGAGTATAATATATGTGTCTATTACTTTAAACTAGGGATGGCAACGAATATTCGAATAATTAGCCAGTATTCGAATATACGGAAAACATATTATATAATTTGCGAATAAAATATGAAATAAACTGTCAGCTACGTTGTTTTCTTTTGAAACCATCATAAAACATTCCAATACAAACGAAATCACGCTAGGATGTGTGAAAAAACCATGTTAATTGACACTCTGCCATGTAATCGGATATTTACAGTAGGTGCTAAGGTAGGTAGTGTTTAATTATGATGTCAAAACTGTTTAGACGAGAAAATTCGTTGGAAATATTACAGACACTTTGCAACAACATCCACACCTATGTATCTTAATATTTTAATTAACTGCTAAATATTACCAAAAAGTACTTTGTATGATTTTTATTATAATAATTATTGTTCTCTAAATACCAATTTGAGTGATTTTGAGTTTATGATAGTAAATTCGCTATTCGTTGCCACCCCTACTTTAAACATTATTTATTTATTACATATCCGCAAATAGTCATATGTCTAGTTTTATTTGTTTTGTAAAAACACCGACACTAGACAATGTTCGAATTGAATGAGAGACACCGGTC
>CM026402.1:10340049-10364524 GCA_014843695.1 Archivesica marissinica | reverse complement strand
GGTTGGCTTTCTTCCGGGAAGAAAGGTATTTCTTCCCTTCCGTGGGAAGAAACATGGGAAAAAAGGGAAGAAACACCTTTCTTCCCGGAAGAAATGGGAGAAACTAGGAAGAAACTGGGAATAAAGTGTGATATTTTTATTGCATCACTGTCAGCAACTATAAGAGAATAATATTTACATATATACATTAGCACAATGTTCTCACAATTAGCAGTCTTCACATCAGGTAGATAAGCACACTGTTCATGTAAAAAAACAGCAGTTAATAATCAATCTCAAGATCACCTCTCATGAGCCGGAAACAGAACACTAACTTTCCTGCAGTTTGATTTCCTAGTCTGTTCCTAATTTTACTGTGGATCTGTCCAAAGTTGGAAAATATACGCTCTACTGACGCTGAGGAAGCTGGTGCCTGTAGAAGACATACCACAACGTCTACAAAGTCAGAATTTACACCACTGGATTTAGCTGCTTTCCACCAGGTAACTGGATCCATCCGAAGTGCTGCCTCATTGAAAAATGCAGCAGGGTATGGTGTGGATTTGGCTTGAAAGGCAATCAGCTCAGTGATGAAGGCAGGACTCTTGGACATAATAAGTCATTAACAATCTCCAATTGCCAAGCAGATAGTTTAACACCCTGATATGCTGGATGTAGTTTGTAAGCTGTAAAGTGTTCTGGTATGATTGCTTGCTTAAACCGCTTTGTGACAAGGGTCTTGTGTGCTGGTGACTGAAGATTGGGATTATCCAGAAGAGACAGCCATGTATGGCACGCTGATGCCAGAGAGGAGTAGTCTGCCTGGCAAGCATCAATAGCAGTTGCTACAGGGCGAAGCAGCTCTGCCATGTCCTTGGAATTCCTATAGATATTGATATCCTGTATCTTTTTGGCAATGGTTTGGTCAATCTCATCCTCATGGTCCTGAACAATCTTCATGTAGCTGGTTCTGTTGGCAATATAGCTGTCCAAACAGGTGAGTTGAGACTTCCATCGTGTTTCTCCAGGGAGCTGTGGTTTCTTACTTTCGGCACACTCCGACAGCCAAGCACATGGCTTATGGTGGTTGCGAAAATACTTCTGTACTTCCACAACATGCTTCATCACTGACTGTGAAGTTAGATCCAGCCCAAGTAAGTTGAGCCAGTGGGCAGAGCAGCCATACACAGTGAGGTCTGGGTCATCTTCTTGTAAGGCAGCACGCATTTTTTCCATGTTCTTAGCATTGTCAGTACATACTCCAGATACAGTGCAGTTGTAGTTTTCCCTTGCCTTTTTGATGGACTCCTGACACAACATCTTGCAATTGTCCCCTGTTTTTTGACATAGATCCAGTAGGGTGGCTATCTAAAAGATAGGATTTGTTCTCAACCTGGAGGCAACTTGCAATTATAGGTTCGTTGTGGCAATTACTCCAGCCGTCTTGTACAAGAGTTGCAGTTTTTCCACCAATGACATGCTTCATATCCTCCTGGAGTTGATCATACACAGTGTCTAGGAGTTTTCCGGCTATCTGCTTCCTGTTAGGTGGCTGATATCCTGCTCGTAGTGTACTCATCATCTTTTTGTACTGTGGATGGTCAGCGGCATTGAATGGTATATTGCATGCGTAGAAGAATTTGGCAATCTCCAAGTCAATGGCATTTTTCTGGTTTAGAGATGTCTTCACAACACAACTATCCATGTCTGGTTGGATTGAGATAGCTTGTCGTTTGGGTTTGGTTGGTGGAGGAGATGGAGATCTCCGTCTTTTTACTGACATAGGCTGCTCAGGGATCTCTTTTTCTGCTGGTAAGTGGTATGCTGCACTGCATTTCGCATAATGGAGTTTTAGACGGCAAGCTTTAGGAAGCTGCTGGTTCTCACAAAGTTTGCACCTAGCATACTCTTTTCCAGCCACTGTCACAGAAACAAAGTGTTCCCAAATAGTGTCACGAGGTCTGCCACCCCTATACATTATGATTTAAATAGAACTGATGAGAAAAATAAATGTCAACTTGATGATAATGGTTCCCAGTTTAACGCAAAGGCACTGTCAGTTTCTGAATTTAAATTACTTCTCTCGCTTGGTTATATAGTGAAAATGTAATCAATGGGATGCCTTTGAATAAAATGAAGCCATGGTAAAAGTTGTTTAATAAGGGGCATGCCATTGTCGTGTATTGTATTTCAATAGGAAACCCCTGAACAAAAATGAAGCCATATCACATGTTTGCCACTTTTAGAAGTCAATAACCTGTCAATTGAAACATATAACACTAGCTAGTAATTATAACAGGTTGGTTGGTGTGACCCAGCTTATGGGACTTCACTATACAATCTAATTGACACCTGTCAATTGGACTTGATCAACAGATGTTATTGTTGAAGCAATATTAATCATAATATATACATTTTATCTATATTTTGCGCATATAGTACTAAACAAATTGACAAAAAGGAGGTTTCTTCCATTTCTTCCCAGTAGTTGGGAAGAAACGTATTTCTTCCGTATCGGAAAAAACCGGGAAAAAACCACGGTTTTTTCCCAATAGGGAAGAAACCTGCCAACCCATTCATACTGATCGGGTCGGAAACTGGGAACTACACCTTGAATAGTTGCAAATATGCTGCCATGGTTTGCACTCTATTATCACCACACCTGAAACAGCTAAAAAGTACCGATATTGGTGTACACATGAAGTTCTTGGCAGGGCGGTTCTCGATCAAACGATCAGACAGACCATAGTGGCGATGAACAAAGATCTTGATCATATTGACAAAATGGCCAAGGTGAATGGATATATCGTAAGCATAACTCAGCGAGATTCAATTAGAGAACAGTGGTGCTTAACATACAGTGAACGAGCTCAACTATCGGATGATACCCATTTAATGATTTGTAATCAACTTGAGGACGTAAATGAGTGTTGGGATCATAGTGAATCAGCTCATCTGGTCGAAAGCGCTATTAACAATATACATCAAAGTTGTTCTCTGAATTCCAACAATTTAGTGTTTATTTCCATTTGGTAATGAACTCAGTCTGTCCATAAACCTAATGATGTGACACAAGAGGAAGCAAAGACTAAACATTTAGCTGCCTGGAACAAGTGTGGATAACAGGGTATACTATTATTGAAAACTTCCTCAGAACAAGACCAAAACTCTTAGTTCAATATACAAGGGAATGATCCAATGCCATACACATATCAGAAAGCCGACCGATAACTTTTAAGAAGGTTGCTGCAGACACTAAACTGTTTCACTAGCACTTGCTGGAACAAATCACAGTTTACTTTTTACAATGATGAACTGTTTACACAATTTAAATTTTATCTATAATGTACTTCAGAGCAGTGAGATGAACACATGCCTCCTCATTAATGGACATGTCAATTTATGGTAGTTGAAAAAAGGTCCACGTAAAAATATTTATATCTATCTTAAGCATAGTTGACCTCTCCGAAACCATCGCTGTACGTACCTGGGTAACAATAGCATGTTCATTTGTTCACTAATGCTTCCCTCGCTATTATATACATTGTATATTTAGTACAGATATATCTATGGATCAAGCCTGTAAACAGATTTCTTTTAAATTAAAATACTTTATTGCATAAGTTACTATAAATAGTAACAAATTTAATGGTAGAAAAGCAAGATATCTGGTCGATGCGGGCAATATATTTCGATTTTCGGCTCTGCCAGGCCAATATCCGATATTGGCCCGGCACGCGCCGAGAACGAATCACGAGCGCATGTAGCAACAACATAGTAACTAAATTGTGTAAACATGGCCGCCTGGGACCGTTAAGGTATGCAATAAAGAGGTTATTAAACGGCTGCGGTGGGCCATTTGTGGATATTGTCGCACCTATCCGATATTGGCCCTCGGGCATTACGGCCCTCGGGCCAATATCTCAATAGGGTGCTCCAATATCCACAAATGGCCCACCTCCGCGGTTTAATAACCTCTAAGTATTTTACTTATAGAGGTTAATGTTAAATGGGGATGGGTGCAATGTACTGTAACACCCGTGGGCGTTTTTGGTCGAGGATGACCGACGATTGTAGAGTAAATGTAAACGTTCAAAAATCAATGTTAACCTCTTTTACTATACATGTATTTCTATTTAAGCCTCAATTATATACTGATGCTGGTCACCAAGCAACGTTCTATAGTAACCGCAATATACTCCGCGTATCCGTTACACTACAGTATATGTACCTTGTATACTTATGCGTAGGCGTCAGGCAAGATTATCCGCAGCGAATAATGAAAATAACAACCAATCAGATGCATTGATGCATTTGACCGTGTCTATCACTTCTACCTGCTAGACGCCAACTTGCAAGATAAATTTATCTTGAACAACATTCAGAATCAAATAGTGTGAACTTACACAACACATCACATAAATGTTGGGGTTAAGAAATAGTATACTAGATTACTAGAAATAATTACATATACGTTAAGGGTAGTAAATGTAGTAGTTTTGTATAAATAATGCGGAACAAAAGGTCTAGTTGATGTGGAATGAACGGATATACTTTAAAACATTGCGCGTTCGTAACTTTTGCTAGACAGAAACATGGAATATACATAATTAAAACCTTAAGAATAAAATCTGAATCGGCAGAAATGTTGGCAAATACCTTACGGTTAATGAAAATATGATTAGAAATACAATTCTTAGACACGGCCGGAGGTAGTTAGATGTGTCTTTCTGTGATATGACTTCCCCAGATGAAATAGTCGTCCAAGAAAATCGGAAGTGAGTTAACCATGATATTTAGAGTCAGAAACACAATACATAGGCTTTATATACACAACTAAATGTCCTATAGTTAATGAAAGTTACTGATTGGCCTGGATTTAGTGAACTTGAGTGTAAAACTATGTCTGTCAGAGTATAGCCAATGAATATCGACCATTCTGTCACGTTTTACCAGTTCTGAAATGTTTGTTGACTGTCTTCCATGTTCTACTTAATGATCATGTATACTGAGAAAGTCCACATTGTCACAGGACCATTGTGACTCTTAATTATGGATATTTCATCTTGAGTGGTTATATATTACTCTATTATGAATACTTACCATTTGATAGGTGTTTCTCCTATACCTACCTATGATGAACATTTTTGGTCAGGTAGAGCAAACAGAGTATGCTTGGAAGCCCCAATATTCGTATCCAAAAGAC
Source organism: Archivesica marissinica (assembly GCA_014843695.1). Lineage (NCBI taxonomy): Eukaryota > Metazoa > Mollusca > Bivalvia > Venerida > Vesicomyidae > Archivesica > Archivesica marissinica. The sequence goes on along the minus strand of CM026402.1, from coordinate 10,359,339 downwards.
GATATTGGTATCACTTAGTTTTCAAACACTTCCTTGATATGAATACTGTATGAATCTGGTGTATAAAACTCGGTAGAGCAATGGTACATTGGTGCCAGAGAGATGCTTGATTTCGTGTGCCATCCACTCCTTAATTAATTCAGTCTTTGGCAAAAGTTTCAGAAAATTGTCCATAACTTCATCATCAGTTTATCTCCTCAGTTGTTCGGCAATGTGGCTAAACCCAGCATCCACATCTTCATGTGTATGGCCGACATACAAGAATGTCGGATGTATCTATTAATGAAAAGCAAAACATTTTATTACAATATGTTCTCTGTAAATATATGTATAATAAATATATGTACCAATATCAGATTATAATAACGGAGTATCTGGCTCCAAACAGGCTGTCCGATTAGTGGAGTACACTCACTTCTCACCAATGCTCCGATACCCAAGATGATCCAATATCCAAGATACTTTCAAATGGATTTGCTCTAATAGCAGATCTGATATCCAAGATGCTTACCAATGGATTGACTACAATTGCAGATCCGATATCCAAGATGCTCTGATATCTAAGATGCTTACCAATGGATTGATTACAATGGCAGATCCAATATCCCAGATGCTCTGATATCCAAGACGCTTACCAATGGATTGACTACAATTGCATATCCGATATCCAAGATGCTCTGATATCCAAGATGCTTACCAATGGATTGATTACAATGGCAGATCCAATATCCCAGATGCTCCTAAATCCAAGATGCTTATCAATGGATTGGCTGCAATGACAGATCCGATATCATCATGCCGACCAATGAATTGACTGCAATGACAGATCCGATATCATCATGCCGACCAATGGATTGGCTGCATTTCCAGATCCGATATCATCATGCCGACCAATGGATTGGCTGCAATACCAGATCCGATATCGTCATGCCGACCAATGGATTGGCTGCAATAGCAGATCCGATACCATCATGCCGACCAATGGATTGGCTGCATTACCAGATCCGATATCATCATGCCGACCAATGGATTGGCCGCAATGGCAGATCCGATATCATCATACCGACCAATGGATTGGCCGCAATACCAGATCCGATACCATCATACCGACCAATGGATTGGCCGCAATACCAGATCCGATACCATCATACCGACCAATGGATTGGTTGCAATGGCAGGTCCGATATCATCATGCCGACCAATGGATTGGCTGCAATGGCAGATCCGATATCATCATGCCGACCAATGGATTGGCTACAATGACAGATCCGATATCATCATGCCGACCAATGGATTGGTTGCAATGACAGATCCGATACCATCATACCGACCAATGGATTGGCCGCAATGGCAGATCCGATACCATCATGCCGACCAATGGATTGGTTGCAATGGCAGATCCGATACCATCATGCCGACCAATGGATTGACCGCAATGACAGATCCAATACCATCATGCCGACCAATGGATTGGCTGCAATGGCATATCCGATACCATCATGCCGACCAATGGATTGACCGCAATGACAGATCCGATACCATCATGCCGACCAATGGATTGGTTGCAATGACAGATCCGATACCATCTGCCGACCAATGGATTGACCGCAATGCAGACCGATACCATCATGCCGACCAATGGATTGACCGCAATGACAATCCAATACCCACCACCAACCAACAACCAACACACCCCACCAAACAACAGATCCGATACCATCATGCCGACCAATGGATTGACCGCAATGACAGATCCGATACCATCATGCCGACCAATGGATTGGTTGCAATGACAGATCCGATACCATCGTGCCGACCAATGGATTGACCGCAATGGCAGATCCGATACCATCATGCCGACCAATGGATTGACCGCAATGACAGATCCAATACCATCATGCCGACCAATGGATTGGCTGCAATGGCATATCCGATACCATCATGCCGACCAATGGATTGACCGCAATGACAGATCCGATACCATCATGCCGACCAATGGATTGGTTGCAATGACAGATCCGATACCATCGTGCCGACCAATGGATTGACCGCAATGGCAGATCCGATACCATCATGCCGACCAATGGATTGACCGCAATGACAGATCCAATACCATCATGCCGACCAATGGATTGGCTGCAATGGCATATCCGATACCATCATGCCGACCAATGGATTGACCGCAATGACAGATCCGATACCATCATGCCGACCAATGGATTGGTTGCAATGACAGATCCGATACCATCATGCCGACCATTGGATTGACCGCAATGGCAGATCCGGTATCATCATGCCGACCAATGGATTGACCGCAATGACAGATCCAATACCATCATGCCGACCAATGGATTGGCTGCAATGGCATATCCGATACCATCGTGCCGACCAATGGATTGACCGCAATGGCAGATCCGATACCATCATGCCGACCAATGGATTGACCGCAATGACAGATCCAATACCATCATGCCGACCAATGGATTGGCTGCAATGGCATATCCGATACCATCGTTCCGACCAATGGATTGACCGCAATGGCAGATCCGATACCATCATGCCGACCAATGGATTGGTTACAATGACAGATCCGATAACATCATGCCGACCAATGGATTGACCGCAATGACACTGAGATCCGATACCATCATGCCGACCAATGGATTCACCGCAATGACAGATCCGATAACATCGTGCCGACCAATTAATTTGTTGATCCCGATGTAATGGAATATTATTTTCAAATTGGTAACTTTCATCAAATATATGGCTAAATTCAATGATTTAGTTTATACAAATTTATATTAGCACGATTGCGAAACAAATTCGTACAACGTATATATTAATCACTCTCAAGACCTCATTTCTGATGGAATCCATCGCCACGAGGGAGAAAGAAGAGTCATTTGGAATTTAAATGCCTTGCCTAAGGGCACAATCGTAACGGCTCAAGCGGGACGCAATCTCCGGGCATTTCACACCTGAAGCGAATGTGCTACCACTGATCATCACGACCTGATTTTGTAGCAAAACGAATGGATGGACTGACAAAGAAAGGATCAAGGTTAATGAGCTACGATGTGTGTCCAGCCATGCTTAACGGCTTCCCAAAAGTTCCTAGCCCATGGGTTCGATACCCCGTCTGACCCTAATAAAATTAACAGTCTTTCAGATGGGACGTTAAACCGAGGTCTCGTGTCGGTGCTTTACACCGTGCACGTAAAAGAACCAGAGGGGATTCTGGAATTGGTCTCTGTCTGTATAATGCACTATCCTCCAAAATCTAAAATAACTAATCTCTTCAGGAGGCGTCGCTCATATGGGTAAAACACACACGGGAGCATTCAAACAATATTCAGCTAAAATGTTAACACATAATTATAGATATATTGGACTATCCTGCAACATTCTAAAATGACTAATCTCTTCAGGAGGCGTCGCTCATATTTGCAACCGGTAGTGACGATAAATAAACGTAAACAACAACAGCAAATAACACTACATACATAATAAGCACAGCAGCTCCTGGTAGTGGACTAATGAATCATGCCATACGAATCCTCCTGCCAAGTTTAATAAAAAAATGTGGCTCATCATATAACTTTATTTATATATATGCAGATAGTTGTTATTGCAAGAGTTATACAACTGTAAAAGGCAGGTGGTTACTTAATAGAGGTAAGAGTTAAAGCAGGTTTGGCAGTACATTCAACCTATCAAAGCTCTGGGCATTGAGGTTTCTGAGAATAAGCTTTTTAAAGAGCTGTACTACACTATTCAAGTATATCCAGCATTAGGAACAATGACACAATGATCACCATTTAAGGAACCTTAATATTAGTTACATGAACAATATCAAAGCTCTGGACACTGTGATAAATCTCTGGACATTGTGGTTTCTACGATCAGTTTTTCTATATAAGCCAATGTGCATTATGTGGACGTACAGTGGCTCAAATATGACCCCCATGTCAGATTTCGGTATTGGGTTAATGATACATTTCCCCTACAGTGTTAGAATTGTGCTTGGTTATTAAAACATACATTAAATAAAGAATGAAGGAACAAAACTGACAAATCATTTTGCAATGCAATGTACCTCACTGGGAATGTCATCAATACATCACTGGGGATGTCATCAATATATCACTGGGAATGTCATCAATACCGCACTGTGTATGTCATCAATACATCACTGGGGATGTCATCAATATATCACTGGGAATGTCATCAATACATCACTGGGGATGTCATCAATACATCACTGGGAATGTCATCAATACATCACTGGGAATGTCATCAATACATCACTGGGAATGTCGTCAATACCTAACTGGGAATGTCATCAATACATCACTGAGCATGTCATCAATACCTCACTGGGAATGTCATCAATACATCACTGGGAATGTCATCAATACATCACTGGGAATGTCGTCAATACCTAACTGGGAATGTCATCAATACATCACTGAGCATGTCATCAATACCTCACTGGGAATGTCATAAATACATCACTGGGAATGTCGTCAATACCTAACTGGGAATGTCATCAATACATCACTGAGCATGTCATCAATACCTCACTGGGAATGTCATCAATACCTCTCTGGGAATGTCATAAATACATCACTGGGAATGCCATCAATACCTAACTGGGAATGTCATCAATACCTCTCTGGGAATGTCATAAATACATCACTGGGAATGTCATCAATACCTCTCTGGGAATGTCATCAATACCTAACTGGGAATGTCATCAATACCTCACTGGTAATGTCACCAATACATCATGGGGAATGTCATCAATACCTCACTGGTAATGTCACCAATACATCATGGGGAATGTCATCAATACCTCACTGGTAATGTCACCAATACATCATGGGGAATGTCATCAATACCTCACTGGTAATGTCACTAATACATCATGGGGAATGTCATCAATACCTAACTGGGAATGCCATCAATACCTCTCTGGGAATGTCATCAATACCTCACTGGGAATGTCATAAATACCTCTCTGGGAATGTCATAAATACATCACTGGGAATGCCATCAATACCTAACTGGGAATGTCATCAATACCTAACTGGGAATGTCATCAATACCTCTCTGGGAATGTCATCAATACCTCACTGGGAATGTCATAAATACCTCTCTGGGAATGTCATAAATACATCACTGGGAATGTCATCAATACCTAACTGGGAATGTCATCAATACATCACCGGGAATGTCATCAATACCTCTCTGGGAATGCCATCAATACATCACCGGGAATGTCATCAATACCTCTCTGGGAATGTCATAAATACATCACCGGGAATGCCACCAATACATCACTGGGGATGTCATCAATACCTAACTGGGAATGTCATAAATACATCACCGGGAATGTCATCAATACCTCTCTGGGAATGTCATAAATACATCACTGGGAATGTCAACAATACCTAACTGGGAATGCCATCAATACCTAACTGGGAATGTCATAAATACATCACCGGGAATGTCATCAATACCTCTCTGGGAATGTCATAAATACATCACCGGGAATGTCATCAATACCTCTCTGGGAATGTCATAAATACATCACTGGGAATGCCATCAATACCTCTCTGGGAATGTCATAAATACATCACCGGGAATGTCATCAATACCTAACTGGGAATGCCATCAATACCTAACTGGGAATGTCATCAATACCTAACTGGGAATGCCATCAATACATCACTGGGAATGTCATAAATACCTCTCTGGGAATGTCATAAATACATCACCGGGAATGTCATCAATACCTCACTGGGAATGTCATCAATACCTCACTGGGAATGCCATCAATACCTCTCTGGGAATGTCATAAATACATCACCGGGAATGTCGTCAATACCTAACTGGGAATGCCATCAATACCTAACTGGGAATGCCATCAATACATTACCGGGAATGTCATCAATACCTCACTGGGAATGTCATCAATACCTCACTGGGAATGTCATCAATACCTCACTGGTAATGTCACCAATACATCATGGGGAATGTCATCAATACCTCTCTGGGAATGTCATCAATACATCACTGGGAATGTCATCAATACCTCACTGGGAATGTCATCAATACCTCACTGGGAATGTCATCAATACCTCTCTGGGAATGTCATCAATACCTCACTGGGAATGTCATCAATACCTCTCTGGGAATGTCATAAATACATCACTGGGAATGTCATCAATACCTCTCTGGGAATGTCATCAATACCTCACTGGGAATGTCACCAATACATCATGGGGAATGTCATCAATACCTCACTGGGAATGTCATCAATACCTCACCGGGAATGTCACCAATACATCACTGGGAATGTCATCAATACCTAACAGGGAATGTTACCAATACATCATGGGGAATGCCATCAATACCTCACTGGGAATGTCATCAATACCTCACTGGGAATGTCATCAATACCTCACTGGTAATGTCACCAATACATCATGGGGAATGTCATCAATACCTCACTGGGAATGTCATCAATACCTCTCTGGGAATGTCATCAATACCTAACTGGTAATATCATCAATACATCACTGGGGATGTCATCAATACCTAACTGGTAATGTCATCAATATATCACTGGGAATGTCATCAATACCTAACTGGTAATGTCATCAATACATCACTGGGGATGTCATCAATACATCACTGGGAATATCATCAATACCTCACTGGGGATGTCATCAATACATCACTGGGGATGTCACCAATACATCACTGGGGATGTCATCAATACATCACTGGGAATGTCATCAATACATCACTGGGAATGTCATCAATACCTCTCTGGGAATGTCATCAATACATCATTGGGGATGTCATCAATACGTCACTGGGAATTTCATCAATACCTCACTGGGATTGTCACCAATACATCACTGGGAATGTCATCAATACCTCACTGGGGATATCATCAATACATCACTGGGAATGTCATCAATAACTCACTGGGGATGTCATCAATACATCACTGTGTATGTCATCAATACATCACTGGGAATGTCATCAATACCTCACTGGGAATGTCATCAATACCTCACTGGGAATGTCATCAATACCTCACTGGGAATGGCATCAATACCTCACTGGGAATGTCATCAATACCTCACTGGGAATGTCATCAATACCTCACTGGGAATGTCATCAATACCTCACTGGGAATGTCACCAATACATCACTGGGAATGTCATCAATACATCATTGGGGATGTCATCAATACATCACTGGGGATGTCATCAATACCACATGCTTTTGCCTTCTTACAAGTATCTACTATTATTATTTCTTCAGAAAAAGTTATATTTTCGCAAAATATCCGATTTACCATAATTATGTGACTGTCCAGATATTTATAAATTTAATCTGTTTGTTTACATGTGTTGTTTTAGTGGTATGCAATACCAATAATCTTCGGGCAATATCATACACTATTAATCATTGATCTATAATAACATGGTTCAGTTGATTGGAACTATCATTGCATCAATAACGGAATAATCTGACGCATCAAAGTCACAGCCAAAGCTATTCTGGTATTTGATCTAGCCTACATGTGATTCAAACTGTTGTTCAGGAGATGTCGTTTGAAACATAATGTTTACGACGGACGATGGATGATGCACAACAGAGCATACAGAACCCATGGCGATCACAAAATTCACATTTTGCACTTTGATCATAGGTAAACTAAGTATGTTTATGAATGTTCTTACCTTTTATAATCGACCAGTAAAATAAATGTGGCAAATTTATCTTTGCTGGAAAAGTGTAAAAGGCAATGTTATTTATCTCTCAAACTATTAGATATATACTCTTGGTCAATATCACTGTCACAATTTCTATCTCAGAAAATAATAAATTGTTTATAGAGGTTCAAAGATTTATTAAAGCGACTCGACGATTCGCATAATATCAATTATTTGTCCTTTTTGTCTGGTAAGCATGGAGTGGGGAGAGCTAATATTTGGGGTCGGGGTGCATGCACTATCTCTTAGCATAAATTCCCTAAGCTCATATTCAAGTCATAAACTAACTGTACGTTTTTGCATTTCTTTGTGTCATTTTTTTTTCTTTCGCATATGATATAATAATTAACAAATATTAACCACGAAACTAAATTGTATGTGTTCTTTTTCTACATCAGATCATACATTACAGAAATTGTTCATCCAACATTATTTATTTAGTTCGAAATGACGGGGAGGGCTGTAAATAATATTATTATAACTTGTAGCCCAACCCATTTGCTTTTTTCCCCTTGACAAACAAATGTATCGTATACTGCACTCATATAACTACATATTAATCTCCGATTTGTTCTTAGTATTGTATGTATATATGTAATGTATTGTATGTATATATGTAATGTATTGTATGTATATATGTAATGTATTGTATGTATATATGTAATGTATTGTATGTATATATGTAATGTATTGTATGTATATATGTATTGTATGTATATATGTAATGTATTGTATGTATATATGTAATGTATTGTATGTATATATGTAATGTATTGTATGTATATAATTATGTAATGTATTGTATGTATATATGTAATGTATTGTATGTATATATGTAATGTATTGTATGTATATAATTATGTAATGTATTGTATGTATATATGTAATGTATTGTATGTATATATGTAATGTATTGTATGTATATATGTAATGTATTGTATGTATATATGTAATGTATTGTATGTATATATGTAATGTATTGTATGTATATATGTAATTTATTGTATGTATATATGTAATGTATTGTATGTATATATGTAATGTATTGTATGTATATATGTAATGTATTGTATGTATATATGTAATGTATTGTATGTATATATGTAATGTATTGTATGTATATATGTAATGTATTGTATGTATATATGTAATGTATTGTATGAAACAAATGCAATAAAATATTATTAACCTAACAATTTCTACATTGTTGTTATCATGTAATTGTGCTCATTATAAAACCATTATTACCCAAGTGTCTCAGTAAACAGGTGAAATCAAAAACATTTTAATTGTATTAAAAATAAATAAGATATTTTTTTACTATAATCTTAATATGTATTCGTAGAATTATATGAAAACGAATTTTGCCGAAAATCCTACGGAATTTACCGTAGACATTCACATAATATTCACGTGATCGTAATTTAAATAATAAGTTCTCAAAATGGTGCACCGTGTGCAAAATTAGTATCACCAATCAGTCCCGTGTAACTTGTCAATGGCAGGGGTTTCAAAAATTGACATGTTTGTATCCAGTTGCATCCGCTTAGTAGAGAACAAGAGCGAATAACCAAAAACCGAATAATGCAACCAGGGTTCGATCTTTTGACCGGGAAGCACTACAAAACGAACAGTTATGATCGTCTAAACGTACAGTGTGATAGATGAAGTGGTGATAGATGAAGTCGTGATAGCGCAGTTGATGCGCGTTCGCTTCAGGTGCGAAAGGTCCGGAGTTCGAGCCCTGCTGGAGCCGTTACGATTGTGCCCTTAGGCAAGTCATTTAAATTCCACGTTGCCTCTTCTCTCTCCCTCATGGCGATGGTTTCCATCAGGAATGAGGTCTCGAGAGTGATTAATATAAGTTGAAGGAACTTGTTTCGCAATCAAGCTAAAATAAATTTGTATAAACTACAGTGTAGATTTTCATACATTCAATTTTCTATGCGAATTGGGACAGCTACACACTATATTTACTATTTGCAGCTTTTTGTCTTGAGGATTATCAGAGTTTGTGTATGCCCATAGTGTAATGCGTTTATTCATATCAGTTTAGATCCGAGATAGAAAATGAATGCTTCTGATTCTAAAGTCGGTGAGTTACACGATAATACATGTTGATGAAACTGTAGGATATAGCACTTATTACTCGTCGCTACCGGTTATCCATATGAGCGACGCCTCCTGAAGAGATAAGTCATTTTAGATTTTTGGAGGATAGTGCAATGATACACATATGGGGCATTCAGGAGTCTCCTGGTTCTTTTACGTGCACGGTGTACATCACTGTCACGAGACATCGGTTTGATGTCTCATCTAAAAGACTGCTCAGACTGGGGATCGAAACTACGATCCCTGGATTACCAGTTCAGCGTGTTATCACGGGTTGAGCCTAATGTTCTGACAACAGTAGTGATTGGCTCTCCCCATAGAAACGATTTGAACACTACATAATGAAAGAGGCGTTATTACGCAATCAAAAGCTTAAACATGAACATAAATTATGTTATATAGTATGAATATATGTAGTATTAGTCTTTGCACTGTCCAGTTTCCGAAGATGTACACCTCGATACAAAGGCTCAAGCAAAAGTGATAACGAGAAAGGATTAATGTTTAGGGAGTTGCTAAATCTATTATCTTAAACGTGAAAGTAATATAAAGTACTGCTGTGAATAGTACAATATTGTCTTCGTATTTCAAAATATCTCTATCAAATGATAACTGTTTAGCACTAAGTGGGTGATATGACAATTCTTGAAGCATTATATTTATAACATTGAAAGTAAGTGTTCTGCCTTTTCGGTTGGAAATTCGCATTCACATGTTGGGGTTTCTCTCACGTGGTGTTTGTATAAATCATCATTTATATTGCTACATTTGTTTCTCAAACGGGCGTGGAGCAATGATAATAATCGTGTGCCAAATAGAAAATGCTTGGGTACCGTGGGTGCTTTAAACATTTCTTTCAATCTGGTTTTAAATATACGTAGAGATGCGGGATAGTGTGTTGGTTCCATAGTGCCATACGATGTTATCTACTAGCCTGGGAACAGGGTTGATATATGTTGCCTGGTAAGTCTCATAAATATATATTTCTTAAAACCGAGATCATTAATTGAGCTGTATTGAATTTCTGATAATATCAACAACAAAACCACAGACTGGAACCCAGGCTAGTCATCTAGATGTAATCGTTACACTCCGTTAATGTTATGATTGTTGGTAGTTCATGTCACAGTCTCTAATATACTCATTGTGTATTCTTTTCATAAAATGAACAACAATATGTTTGCAGTACTGTATGAGCACTCTGATGGTACGATGGGATCTGGAACCGCGATTAGCAGCAGTGTCAAGTCGAAGTCAAAAGTAGAGTGTTGTTTCCACAAACCAGGATGCATTGCGGTGAATGTTCACTTAGATACTATGATGTGTGACCTGCTTGATTCCGCTTCAGTGAGTGATACAGTTGATGAAGAAACAGTTCTCTATGTAACTAACTACACCATTACTTAGTAACCTGTAACATAGAAAACGGACAAAGACATATTAGAATTACTATTGATGCCCTGGTTATATGACAATACAATTATATTGTCGGTCAATTCAATGGACTCATTTTAATTCAATTCACACATTGAGTAGTGTCATATATTTTACAAAACAAATAACAATTGTCATTATAGCTATTTACAGACATGCAATAAATAAATAATGTCTAAAGTTTAAAGCAATTCAATATAATAATGTATGTATTGTATTCAATATGACAGTACGTTTATAGCAAACACGACTTTCAAAGTACAATGGAAAGGCATGAATAGTTTTTTAGAAGAGCATTATGATGCTTGTAGTTTCGTAAACGATGTTGTTAATGTATTGCTAAATTTGCGTAATATAGAAACTTTGCATAGGATGTGAACACTTTCCTGTTAGTCTCTATAAGTAATGCTGCCCTCACACCATAGTGTATGCTGAAACCTATGAGTTGCTTGCGTCCAATACATATTTGTATACCTACCGAAATCAACAATGTTGTTAATTAAAAATGTTGTAACCTATTCGACCGATGGGTTGCGTGTGAGTTGCGTGTGGGTTGCGAACTGAACTTATCATCCCCTAATAGCTGCGATCATCAGCATACGAGTTGCTTGCGTGTTGTGTGTGAGTTGCGTGCATATTGTGTGTGAGTTGCGTGCGTGTTGTGTGTGAGTTGCGTGCATATTGTGTGTGAGTTGCGTGCGTGTTGTGTGTGAGGTGCGTGCATATTGTGTGTGAGTTGCGTGCATGTTGTGTGTGAGTTGCGTGCATATTGTGTGTGAGTTGCGTGCATAATTTACGAGTTGTGTTTGACCTGCGAACTAGTTGCCTGGTATTTGCGAATATCGGTCACGTGATAAAAACCTATAAAAACGGAGCCGATTCAGCATTTCCTACACGCTCGCCCACTTGTTTCTCCGGAGGCGAGGGTAAATAAACGCAATGACCTATTTCCTTCATATAGATGGATCTGTAGTCCAGTTGTTAGCACGCTGGTCTGGTAACCCAGTGATCGTAGGTCGACCCCGCCTGACCCTAATATAATACACAGTCTTTCAAGTGGGACTTTAAACCGAGATCTCATATCGGTACATAATAGCGTGCACGTAAAAAACCAGCGGAGACTGGAATGGGTCTCCGTCCGTAATATTGCACTATCAGCCAAACATCTAAAATCTTTATAATTATAATTAATCTCTTCAGGAGGCGTCGCTCATATGTTTCATCAGTACGCTATTGATGTCATGGGGACAGACGGATCTGTAGTCCAGTGGTAACACGCTGGACTGGTAAACCAGGGATCGCAGGTTCGATCCCCCGTCTGACCATAATAAAATTAACAGTCTTTCAGATGGGACGTTAAACCGAGGTCTCGTGTCGGTGCTTTACACCGTGCACGTAAAAGAACCAGAGGAGACTCTGTAATGTGTCTCTGTCTGTATCATGGCACTATCCTCCAAAATCTAAAATGACTAATCTCTTCAGGAGGCGTCGCTCATATGGGCAACTGGTAGCGACGATAAATAAACGTGAAGCACACACTATTTCTTTCAGTACTGATTTTGTAATCGAAGAGTCAACACGGAGAACGCAAGCAAGAAATCAGATAAAAGTGACCCCAAAAGTGATATCAAAACTACTGAAACAGCTACCTGTGGCCGTGGCCGAAACCAACCAGTAAGAGGAAGAGGTGTGCCGTCTGTTGTTGTTGTTGCACCTGCTCCTCCTACATAACCATTAACAGTCATTGTTTCTGATGAACATGGCTTTGGTTCTCCACAATCCTGTCCAGATATCTCAAATTTGGACCTGCGATCACATTCACCGAGGATTATTAAATATGTTAAAAATGTCCGAACATACTCTGCGTGTGTCTGCGATCACCTGCATGCATGTTGCGTACTTCAAACCTATAAAATATATTAGTTGCGTGTGAGTTGCGTTCGGAACGTATGACCACTATTTTGTATTCGCAACCATAGGCAACTGTCCATTGCTCTGGTGTCAGGGCAACATAAGGTTATAACCCTTTGTTTGGTAGGCCATGTGTGATAGTAGTATTTCAGATATGTGTTCTGAGATCTCTAACGTTATTGCAAATAAAAATAACATGATACCCACCTTCGATCATTCTATTCTTACAACGAATACTGATTCGTTAATCATGTAGTACATTTATGTAACGTCCATGCTCTAATGCTAACGCTCAAACCACCAATGACTCATAAAACCGAAAGGTGAGCATTCACATTTGTGTTTGAACAAGGCATTACACCATCAACTGCCGGCCATCTCTAACCAAGAATGTCCCCGGGTGTTACAGTATTGAGAGACCATTCCTGCTTTGAGAACGCATTTGACCCTTCCCTTGATTGGTCTCTTAAATGAAAGTTTTGACTGGAGTACCAAGCACACACCAGATTGAGTTAACGTGTCGCATAGCGACATTGTGAAGGTAAACAAAATGTTGTGGCTTGTTTACCTCTTGTCTAGGATTATAATGGCTATCCGATTAGTGCCATGGTTAGTGCGCTCGCTTCTCACCAATGTAACCCGGGTTCGATCCTCGGACAGGGATGTATGTGAGATGGTACGCTGGTCGCCAGATCGGACAGGTGGGTTTACTCCGATTTCCTCCCACACGAATGACAACATATATGCTTTCATCCGTGCCAACGAGAGTGATTAATATAAGTTCCGCAATCGGTGTAAAATAAATAAAGTTTAATCTTAATGCTAAGTCATGGGGTGATATCCTGAATTTGTTTAATGATATTCTAAATTTAGGTTCCCGAGTATAAAGTCAAGATTGTGTTCTGATTGACATGCATGGCTAAATAAGATAATTATACGTTTCGAAACGAGCATTATTAAGTTACTGATTGATGAAACCACTGTTGATGATACGTATCGAGTATTCGTTATGTTATTGAATTATAATTGATACGCATATTAATCTGATGTTGCCATATATATGTTAGACCATGCTCGTCGAGAATGGTTTTAAATATGCATGGCCAATTATTACCACTGTTTTTGAGTCCCGCATCTGTATCGTTATTGAGCATAATTATTGTAAGTTTGTAATCAATAATGTTTGAAAAACAAATAACACCTTAAAGGAGGTAACATCAACTACTGTAGAACACAGTATAAGTATGTACTTGTATGTGAATAAAAGGGGCTTTGTCCTGGAGAGAAAAAAAGGCTATAAACCGAGAAAAAAATGTAGAACACAAATGATCTCAATTTGCAGATGACACGACTGTGATATTAGATGGATCAGAAGAATCAGTTAATAAAACATTTAATACTCTCTCAGAATATATCTGATTTAAGGGTAAACTTTGCTAAGACCATTTTATGGAAAGGTAAATAGAAAGTGTGAAACTATAGTGTCAGAACAAGTTGGAGATTGCACGACACGACTGTGATATTAGATGGATCAGAGCAATAATTTAATCAAACATTTTATACTCTCTCAGAATGTTCCAATATATCTGACGTAAGGGTAAAAGACCAACGTTTTATGGAAATGTAAAAAGAAAGCTTGCAGTGGTAGTGTCATATATTGCAATTCCAAAATGTTAGGCCTAAGTTTTCATGTAGACTAAACTATAAAGACAAAATTCAAAATATTATTAAACACCGTAAAAGAAGAATCACAACGCCGATTGGAAGAATTACTGTTATAGAAAATATACAACTCTTTACTTTCCACTCTCAATCACTTGTTCAATTAAATTAAATGATTCTTTATTAACTCAGATCATTTACATGACCTATGAGAATACATGTAATTAGTTATAAAATGTTGTGACACGGGTTGAAATGGTAAACGACATTCTAGTATTGTGTTTCATTTACTTTATTATGATTGTTTGAAACATACTATAGCTCTGTGAATTGATTTCATTTACGATTGTGTTGGTCACGTGCGATTGTTTAATACTACTGATAAATGGATTTATATTCATGAGTTATACGTGAGTTTTATCTAATAAAAGAAAATTAGTATAGGTTTATATTATGCAATCGGTAATATATTTATTAATTAATAGTTACGATGTTGAATGTGACATTTGATTGTTGACGTTACTTGTCATAATCGAGTTATATAACCTTGTTTTTTCGTGGGTGATTATTTAACTTAATTATGCGTCATAGATTTGTTTTATGTTTTGTTTTTGTCTTTATATCTTGCGAATAGATGGTGACAATTGTCACTTTGAATGCAGCATATTGCCAGATCAGACGGCACATACTAATATGACATTTCGCCATGCCCCTCACTGCCTGCTATCTGGATGGTATGGCTAGACAAACTGTTTAAGCACTTTATTGAGATGGTTCCAGCAGATCAGCCACAACATTACGTGCATGTCAATCGTGATGTATGCTGTCTAATATTATGTTGTTCGCTAGTCGAATGCAAAGTCTTTTAATATACTG
Organism: Archivesica marissinica; assembly: GCA_014843695.1. NCBI lineage: Eukaryota > Metazoa > Mollusca > Bivalvia > Venerida > Vesicomyidae > Archivesica > Archivesica marissinica. The sequence continues at coordinate 10,343,545 of CM026402.1, read as the reverse complement.
ATTAATGAGAATTGGGTATAAAATAATTATATGGATGATTCTTTTATTTTGTTTGATTTAATTATTTTAATAGAAAATAGTTCTTAGCATTGTTTCATGTTTATTATTTTAATTATATTTATTTCATTTATTGCATATACAGTACTATATTTTATTTGTTTTGTGTCAGGATTAAATACACTATCACTAACATAATAGTAATGGTTATTTAGAACGTAGATTTGCTATATTTATTGTTTGATGCTAATAAATGTAGAAGTTATCCAACTTGGTTTTATATTTGTGATTATGTATACATATTTAACGTCACATAGTTAGTCTGGGGTTGAGTACTATTGAATCCACTATGTTTACCTAGTGTACTTGTTTGTGTTGATGTCAGTATCTGGATGTACGTGTGTGTGTGTTTGGTTGAGCATAATACTAGATATCCAAAGATAACCTTCTGAGTTCTATGAAGAGAAGACAGACAATGGGATAATGCATTTCATCTCACCAATAGTATCAGTAAGTATGTGTTTCGCCATACCTAGCTCATCTCACCAATAGTATCAGTAAGTATGTGTTTCGCATTACCTAGCTCATCTCACCAATAGTATCAGTAAGTATGTGTTTCGCCTTACCTAGCTCATCTCACCAATAGTATCAGTAAGTATGTGTTTCGCCTTACCTAGCTCATCTCAGCAATAGTATCAGTAAGTATGTGTTTCGCCTTACCTAGCTCATCTCCCCAATAGTATCAGTAAGTATGTGTTGCGCCTTAACTAGCTCATCTCACCAATAGTATCAGTAAGTATGTGTTTCGCCTTAACTAGCTCATCTCACCAATAGTATCAGTAAGTATGTGTTTCGCCTTACCTAGCTCATCTCACCAATAGTATCAGTAAGTATGTGTTTCGCCTTACCTAGCTCATCTCACCAATAGTATCAGTAAGTATGTGTTTCGCCTTACCTAGCTCATCTCACCAATAGTATCAGTAAGTATGTGTTGCGCCTTAACTAGCTCATCTCACCAATAGTATCAGTAAGTATGTGTTTCGCCTTAACTAGCTCATCTCACCAATAGTATCAGTAAGTATGTGTTGCGCCTTAACTAGCTCATCAAAAGAAATTATTAGCCATCTGAATAATTTATTATATAATTTCGTCTGGTATTAAAATATAAAATAATGTTCTGGTAAACAATTACACTGAAGGAGGTTTAAAATGATGAATATATCCTCCATGTTCATAAAGGTATTAAAATGATGAATATATCCTCCATGTTCATAAAGGTATTAACACAGACGTGGTTAAGAAACATATTAGGAGACGGAAGTTGGATAGGTATAGCTACTGAAAAACTTGAAATGGCGAAATTATGCCATTGTGCAAAACAATATGTTGAAATAAACAAGCAACAGGTTTTAGAAATAATCGTTTAGTGCATTTACATATGTTATTGAAAGCATTCCAATCTATGTCATTTTATTATAATCATAATATTTAATTGGTACAATATGTGTCGTTTTAAAGTCTTGGTTTTATACAGGTGTCCATTATAGAATTGACCTATTACATTCTAGTGAAACTAATTTAACGATATGCATAGCCTGGAACCAAAGTATCTATATTTTCAAGATTTTCTAAATTCAGTACAAGAATGTCACCAATCAAAATGTATAACTTGAGATCGAATGAATGATATTAATGTTAATAATAAGTAATGGTCAACAGTAATGTATAATAGCCCTAATCGCAGTACTGTTAAGCAAAGTAGTCAAACTAAATGACTAGATAAAGAGCTTGGCATAACATTTAAAATACAGGAATGGAAATAATGTTACTCATTGCCATACGATATATAATAATAATAAGACTTTATTTAACTCATTTTGAACAATTAAATCAATCTACCATGAGGCCCTCAACAAATTAAAACATGAAATAGCATAATGAAGCATGTAAACAGTAACCAGTAAAACTTTCGTAGGAAATAAGATACCAGCTGCAAGAACTAATACTTATATTTATGTATAATTGTCAATTATCAGTTTATTAGGTTATTGGTCTGTTCTTTGCACCACCTGTTATATAAAGCATTGAAGTGTTGAACATAATGTGTTGTTTTGATGTGATAAGGGAGGGGAGTTCCACAAGTGTGGCCCTGAATATAAGAAAGATGTTCTAAAAACTTTAGTAGTTGGCTTAGAAGAGTTATGTTTGAGATTGGCGGATGATCGCAAGTTTTGAGTTCGAACATCGGAAGTAAAACTGAATGACCCTTGCAGATAGACAGGTGCTAGGCTATTGAGTATTTTAAACATTAAGACTGCTTTTTGAATGCTAGCCCTTACTGGGAAAGTCATCCAATTGAGAGTTGAGAAATGTTCGGAGGAAGGAGTGTAAACATCGTTGTCAAGAATTAGTCTTGCAGCTCGTTTTAGAAATCTAACAATTTTATCTTCTAAATATGCATTACAGTCCCCCCAAATGACACAACAGTAGTCTAGATGGGGTAATGTGTAGGTATTTAAAAAAACACCTTACGCATATGTATAGAAAGGACTGGCTTGATACGAGACAATAAATATAACAAGGAATAACATTTCTTGATAACATTATAAATTTGAGAGTTCCAAGACAGTGTAATGTCTATTGTTATACCAATAAGTCTATCTTCAGAGTTACATGATATTATGTCATTTTTAAAATGAATAATACCGGCATCGGTATAGATATGACTAGACTTCGACCTTGAAGAAATATACATGACTTTAGTTTGTGTTGCATTGATCGACATGCTATTCAAATCACTCAAATTATCAACATTTTGAAAATCATATGAAAGTGAATTCACTATAGAATCTATTGATTGACTAGTAGTTGAAAGAGTCATGTCATCTGCAAATATATCTGCCACATAGTTGTGTGTTGATATGGCAGGTCATTTATAAATAAAAGAAACAACAACGGACCTAATACATTCGTGGGGATCACCGGATACTACTGTACTGGGCTTTGATTGTATACCAGAACATTGTGTTAACTGAGTCCATGATAAGATGCAAACCAAGAACTATTGGAACTTTCCAATTTGTAAAGTTTCATTTTGTTAAGTAAGGTGCTATGATTGACCAAATAAAATGCTTTTGATAGGTCAAGAAAAGACTGCCTACTATGTCGTTGTTGTCTATGGCAGTAATCCATTCATCAATCATTTTAGTGAGAGCCGTCTGACATGAATGATATGACCTAAATTCAGACTGACGCTAATAAACAGTTTATTATATTTCATATGTTGCTTTAGATATATGCATGTTGGTATAAAATAAGGGATATGGCAGGAAGATATAACTCAGCCTATTGTTCGATGTATCCTCTTTTGAACATTTGTTGTGTACGGGGACAACATTTGCTTGTTTAAAAAGTAGTGGGTATTGTTTCGTAATTATACTTGTGTTGAATATTTTAGTCAGTACATGGGCTATCACTATCACACACATTTTCAAGAATA
>CM026402.1:10307202-10336758 GCA_014843695.1 Archivesica marissinica | reverse complement strand
ATTAAATTATTGCTCTGCTCCATCTAATATCACAGTCGTGCAATCTCCAACTTGTTCTGACACTATAGTTGCACACTTTCTATTTACCTTTCCATAAACTGGTCTTAGCAAAGTTTACCCTTAAATCAGATATATTGCCACATTCTGAGAGAGTATTAAATGTTTTATTAACTGATTCTTCTGATCCATCTAATATCACAGTCGTGTCATCTGCAAATTGAGATAATTTGTGTTTTTTCTCCGTTTATAGCCTTTTTTCTCTCTCCAGGACAAAGCCCCTTTTATTCACATACAAGTACATACTTATACTGTGTTTAAGGTGTTATTTGTTTTTCAAACATTATTGATTACAAACTTACAATAATTATGCTCAATAACGATACAGATGCGGGACTCAAAAACAGTGGTAATAATTGGCCATGCATATTTAAAACCATTCTCGACGAGCATGGTCTAACATATATATGGCAACCTCAGTTTAATATGCGTATCAATTATAATTCAATACCATAACGAATACTCGATACGTATCATCAACAGTGGTTTCATCAATCAGTAGCTTAATAATGCTCGTTTTGAAACGTATAATTATCTTATTTAGCCATGCATGTCAATCAGAAAACAATCTTGACTTTATACTCGGGAACCTAAATTTAGAATATCATTAAACAAATTCAGGATATCACCCCATGACTTAGCATTAAGATTAAACTTTATTTATTTTACACCGATTGCGGAACTTATATTAATTACTCTCGTTGGCACGGATGAAAGCATATATGTTGTCATTCGTGTGGGAGGAAACCGGAGTAAACCCACCTGTCCGAACTGGCGACCAGCGTACCATCTCACATACATCCCTGTCCGAGGATCGAACCCGGGTTGCATTGGTGAGAAGCGAGCGCACTAACCATGGCGCTAATCGGATAGCCATTATAATCCTAGACAAGAGGTAAACAAGCCACAACATTTTGTTTACCTTCACAATGTCGCTATGCGACACGTTAACTCAATCTGGTGTGTGCTTGGTACTCCAGTCAAAACTTTCATTTAAGAGACCAACCAAGGGAAGGGTCAACTGCGTTCTCAAAGCAGGAATGGTCTCTCAATACTGTAACACCCGGGGACATTATTGGTCAGAGATGGCCGGCAGTTGATGGTGTAATGCCTTGTTCAAACACAAATGTGAATGCTCACCTTTCGGTTTTATGAGTCATGGGTGGTTTGAGCGTTAGCATTAGAGCGTGGACGTTACATAAATGTACTACAGGATTAACGAATCAGTATTCGTTGTAAGAATATAATGATCGAAGGTGGGTATCATGTTATTTTTATTTGCAATAACGTTAGAGATCTAAGAACACATATCTGAAATACTACTATCACACATGGCCTACCAAACAAAGGGTTATAACCTTATGTTGCCTTGACACCAGAGCAATGGCCAGTTGCCTATGGTTGCGAATACAAAATAGTGGTCATACGTTCCGAACGCAACTCACACGCAACTAATATATTATATAGGTTTGAAGTACGCAACAAGCACGCAGGTGATCGCAGACACACGCAGAGTATGTTCGGACATGTTTAACATTTTAATAATCCTCGGTGAATGTGATCGCAGGTCCAAAGTTGAGATATCTGGACAGGATTTGTGTGGAGAACCAGAGCCATGTTCATCAGAAACAATGACTGTTAATGGTTATGTAGGAGGAGCAGGTGCAACATCAACAGATGGCACACCTCTTCCTCTTACTGGTTGGTTTCGGCCACGGCCACAGGTAGCTGTTTCAGTAGTTTTGATATCACTTTTGGGGTCACTTGTATCTGATTTCTTGCTTGCTTTCTCCGTGTTGACTCTTCGATTACAAAATCAGTACTGAAAGAAATAGTGTGTGCTTCACGTTTATTTATCGTCGCTACCAGTTGCCCATATGAGCGACGCCTCCTGATGAGATTAGTCATTTTAGATTTTGGAGGATAGTGCAATGATACAGACAGAGACCCATTACAGATTCTCCTCTGGTTCTTTTACGTGCACGGTGTAAAGCACCGACACGAGACCTCGGTTTAACGTCCCATCTGAAAGACTGTTAATTTTATTATGGTCAGACGGGGGATCGAACCTGCGATCCCTGGTTTACCAGTCCAGCGTGTTACCACTGGACTACAGATCCGTCTGTCCCCATGACATCAATAGCGTACTGATGAAACATATGAGCGACGCCTCCTGAAGAGATTAATTATAGATTATAAAGATTTTAGATGTTTGGATGATAGTGCAATATTACCGACGGAGACCCATTCCAGTCTCCGCTGGTTTTTTACGTGCACGCTATTATGTACCGATATGAGATCTCGGTTTAAAGTCCCACTTGAAAGACTGTGTATTATATTAGGGTCAGGCGGGGTCGACCTACGATCACTGGGTTACCAGATCAGCGTGCTAACAACTGTACTACAGATCCATCTATATGAATGAAATAGGTCATTGCGTGTATTTACCCTCGCCTCCGGAGAACCAAGTGGGCGAGCGTGTAGGAAATGCTGAATCGGCTCCGTTTTTATAGGTTTTTATCACGTGACCGATATTCGCAAATACCATGCAACTAGCTCGCAGGTCAAACACAACTCGTAAATTATGCACGCAACTCACACACAATATGCACGCAACTCACACACAACACGCACGCAACTCACACACAATATGCACGCAACTCACACACAACACGCACGCAACTCACACACAATATGCACGCAACTCACACACAACACGCACGCAACTCACACACAATATGCACACAACTCACACACAACACGCACGCAACTCACACACAATATGCACGCAACTCACACACAACACGCACGCAACTCGTATGCTGGTGCTCGCAGATATTAGGGGATGATAGGTTCAGTTCGCAACCCACACGCAACTCACACGCAACCCATCGGTCGAATAGGTTACAACATTTTTAATTAACAACATTGTTGATTTCGGTAGGTATACAAATAGGTATTGGACGCAAGCAACTCATAGGTTTCAGCATACACTATGGTGTGAGTGCAGCATTACTTATAGAGACTAACAGGAATGTGTTCACATCCTATGCAAAGTTTCTATATTACGCAAATTTAGCAATACATTAACAACATCGTTTACGAAACTACAAGCATCATAATGCTCTTCTAAAAAACTGTTCGTGCCTTTCCATTGTACTTTGAAAGTCGTGTTTGCTATAAACGTGTTGTCATATTGAATACAATACATACATTATTATATTGAATTGCTTTAAACTTTAGACATTATTTATTTATTGCATGTCTGTAAATAGCTATAATGACAATTGTTATTTGTTTTGTCAATATTCAAAGTGTGAATTGAATTAAAATGAGTCCATTGAATTGACCGACAATATAATTGTATTGTCATATAACCAGGGCGTCAATAGTAATTCTAATATGTATGTGTCCGTTTTCTATGTTACAGGTTACTAAGTATTGGTATAGTTAGCTACATAGAGAACTGTTTCATCATCAACTATATCACTCACTGAAGCGGAATCAAGCAGGTCACACATCATAGTATCTAAGTGAACATTCACAGCAATGCACCCTGGTTTGTGGAAACAACGCATGCAACACTCTACTTTTGACTCCGACTTGACACTGCTGCTAATCGCGGTTCCAGATCCCATCGTACCATCAGAGTGCTCATACAGTACTGCAAACATATTGTTGTTCATTTTATGAAAAGAATACACCATGAGTATATTAGAGACTGTGACATGAACTACCAACAATCTAAACATTAACGGAGTGTAACGATTGCATCTAGATGACTAGCCTGGCTTCCAGTCTGTCGTTAACGGAGTGTAACGATTGCATCTAGATGACTAGCCTGGCTTCCAGTCTGTCGTTAACGGAGTGTAACGATTGCATCTAGATGACTAGCCTGGCTTCCAGTCTGTCGTTAACGGAGTGTAACGATTGCATCTAGATGACTAGCCTGGCTTCCAGTCTGTCGTTAACGGAGTGTAACGATTGCATCTAGATGACTAGCCTGGCTTCCAGTCTGTCGTTAACGGAGTGTAACGATTGCATATAGATGACTAGCCTGGCTTCCAGTCTGTCGTTAACGGAGTGTAACGATTGCATCTAGATGACTAGCCTGGCTTCCAGTCTGTCGTTAACGGAGTGTAACGATTGCATCTAGATGACTAGCCTGGCTTCCAGTCTGTCGTTTTGTTGTTGATATTATCAGAAATTCAATACAGCTCAATTAATGATCTCGGTGTTAAGAAATATATATTTATGAGACTTACCAGGCAACATATATCAACCCTGTTCCCAGGCTAGTAGATAACATATTATGGCACTATGGAACCAACACACTATTCCGCATCTCTACGTATATTTAAAACCAGATTGAAAGAAATGTTTAAAGCACCCACGGTACCCAAGCATTTTCTATTTGGCACACGATTATTATCATTGCTCCACGCCCGTTTGAGAAACAAATGTAGCAATATAAATGATGATTTATACAAACACCACGTGAGAGAAACCCCAACAGGTGAATGTGAATTTCCAACCGAAAATGCAGAACACTTACTTTCAATGTTATACATATAATGCTCCAAGAATTGTCATATCATCCACTTAGTGCTAAACTGTTATTATTTGATAGAGATATTTTGAAATACGAAGACAATATTGTACTATTCACAGCAGTACTTTATTTTACTTTCACGCTTAAGATAATAGATTTAGCAACTCCCTAAACCTTAATCCTTTCTCGTTATCACTTTTGCTTGAGCCTTGGTCTCGGGGTGCACATCTTCGGAAACTGGACAGTGGATTATGCAGACTAGTACCTTTCTTTGAAAACGACAAAGACTAATACAACATATATTCATACTATACAACATATATTCATACTATATAGCATAATTTATGTACATGTTTAAGCTTTTGATTGCGTAATAACGCCTCTTTCATTATGTAGTGTTCAAAACGTTTCTATGGGGAGGGCCAATCACTAATGTTGTCAGTACTTTAGGCTCAGCCCGTGGTAACACGCTGAACTGGTAATCTAGGGATCGTAGTTTCGATCCCCAGTCTGAGCAGTCTTTTAGATTAGACATCACACCGATGTCTCGTGACAGTGATGTACACCGTGCACGTAAAAGAACCAGGAGACTCCTGAATGCCCCTATATGTGTATCATTGCACTATCCTCCAAAAATCTAAAATGACTTATCTCTTCAGGAGGCGTCGCGCATATGGACAACCGGTAGCGACGAGTAATAAGTGCTATATCCTACAGTTTCATCAACATGTATTATCGTGTAACTCACCGTCTTTAGAATCAGAAGCATTCATTTTCTATCTCGGATCTAAACTGATATGAATAAACGCATTACACTATGGGCATACTCAAACTCTGATAATCCTCAAGACAAAAAGCTGCAAATAGTAAATATAGTGTGTAGCTGTCCCAATTCGCATAGAAAATTGAATGTATGAAAATCTACACTGTAGTTTATACAAATTTATTTTAGCTTGATGGCGAAACAAGTTCTTTCAACTTATATTAATCACTCTCGAGACCTCATTCCTGATGGAAACCATCGCCATGAGGGAGAGAGAAGAGGCAACGTGGAATTTAAATGACTTGCCTAAGGGCACAATCGTAACGGCTGCAGCAGGGCTCGAACTCCGGACCATTCGCACCTGAAGCGAACGCGCATCCACTGCGCTATCACGACTTCATCTATCACCACTTCATCTATCACACTGTACGTTTAGACGATCATAACTGTTCGTTTTGTAGTGCTTCCCGGTCAAAAGATCGAACCCTGGTTGCATTATTCGGTTTTTGGTTATTCGCTCTTGTTATCTACTAAGCGGATGCAACTGGATACAAACATGTCCATTTTTGAAACCCCTGCCATTGACAAGTTACACGGGAATGATCGGTGATACTAATTTTGCACACGGTGCACCATTTTGAGAACTTTTTATTTAAATTACGATCACGTGAATATAATGTGAATGTCTACGGTAAATTCCGTAAGATTTTCGGCAAAATTCGTTTTCATATAATTCTATGAATACATATTAAGATTATAGTAAAAAAAGATCTTATTTATTTTTAATACAATTAAAATGTTTTTGATTTCACTTGTTTACTGATACACTTGGGTAATAATGTTTTAGTAATTATAGACAGTTATAGCCCTCATGGTGTAAGTTTATATATTTCTGTTATAATATAGACATAGTACTTTATCCCTATCATATTGACTTTGTCCATTAATAACCGTTGGCTTTTTATTTTCTTAAATACTTTCGTCCCCTTATTCTCGAACCAACCTCTGTTATGTAATTTCAGTAAAATTGCATATATTAAGTAAGATAGCGTTAATAACGTATTAGTTCCGTTAAATGTCAATATGTTAGGATAATATTAAACAGTATTTAGATTAATTGTCTGATATTTTGAATATCAGGGAATTCACACTTGTTACAAAATATTGAACCTTGGTTATATCTGTTTTCAGAATTTATCACACTCACACTCACACACGTTGTGTTCGTTGGTTACCTAGCTGTTTACCTAGACAGTATACATACAATACATTACATATATACATACAATACATTACAGATATACATACAATACATTACATATATACATACAATACATTACATATATACATACAATACATTACATATATACATACAATACATTACATATATACATACAATACATTACATATATACATACAATACTAAGAACAAATCAGAGATTAATATGTAGTTATATGATTGCAGTATACGATACATTTGTTTTGTCAAGGGAAAAAAAGCAAATGGGTTGGGCTACAAGTTATAACAATATTATTTACAGCCCTCCCCGTCACTTCGAACTAAATAAACAATGTTGGATGAACAATTTCTGTAATGTATGATCTGATGTAGAAAAAGAACACATACAATTTAGTTTCGTGGTTAATATTTGTTAATTATTATATCATATGCGAAAGGACAAAAAAATGACATAAAGAAATGGAAAAACGTACAATTAGTTTATGACTTGAATATGAGCTTAAGAATTAAAACTAAGAGAGAGTGCATGAACCCCAACCCCAAAGATTAGCTCTCCCCACTCCATGCTTACCAGACAAAAAGAAGGACAAATAATTGATATTATGCGAATCGTCGAGTCGCTTTAATAAATCTTTGAACCTCTATAAACAATTTATTATTTTCTGAGATAGAAATTGTGACAGTGATATTGACCAAGAGTATATATCTAATAGTTTGAGAGATAAATAACATTGCTTTTTACACTTTTCCAGCAAAGATAAATTTGCCACATTTATTTTACTGGTCGATTATAAAAGGTAAGAACATTCATAAACATGATCAAAGTGCAAAATGTGAATTTTGTGATCGACATGGGTTCTGTATGCTCTGTTGTGCATCATCCATCGTCCGTCGTAAACATTATGTTTCAAACGACATCTCCTGAACAACAGTTTGAATCACATGTAGGCTAGATCAAATACCAGAATAGCTCTGGCAGTGACTTTGATGCGTCAGATTATTCCGTTATTGATGCAATGATAGTTCCAATCAACTGAACCATGTTATTATAGATCAATGATTAATATTGTATGATATTGCCCGAAGATTATTGGTATTGCATACCACTAAAACAACACATGTAAACAAACAGATTAAATTTATAAGTATCTGGACAGTCACATATGGTAAATCGGATTTATTGCGAAAATATAACTTTTTCTGAAGAAATAATAATAGTAGATACTTGTAAGAAGGCAAAGGCATGTGGTATTGGTGACATTCCCAGTGATGTATTGATGACATTCCCAGTGATGTATTGGTGACATTCCCAGTGAGGTATTGATGACATTCCCAGTGAGGTATTGGTGACATTCCCAGTGATGTATTGATGACATTCCCAGTGAGGTATTGATGACATTCCCAGTGATGTATTGATGACATTACCAGTGAGGTATTGATGACATTCCCAGTGATGTATTGATGACATTCCCAGTGAGGTATTGATGACATTCCCAGTGATGTATTGATGACATTCCCAGTGATGTATTGATGACATTCCCGTATTGATGACATCCCCAGTGAGGTATTGATGATATTCCCAGTGAGGTATTGATGACATTTCCAGTGAGGTATTGATGACATTCCCAGTGAGATATTGATGACATTCCCAGTGAAGTATTGATGACATTCCCAGTGAGGTATTGATGACATTCCCAGTGATGTATTGATGACATCCCCAGTGAGGTATTGATGACATTCCCAGTGAGGTATTGATGACATTCCCAGTGAGGTATTGATGACATTCCCAGTGATATATTGATGACATCCACAGTGATGTATTGATGACATTCCCAGAGAGGTATTGATGACATTCTCAGTGATGTATTGATGACATCCCCAGTGAGGTATTGACGACATTCCCAGTGATGTATTGATGACATTCCCAGTGATGTATTGATGACATTCCCAGTGAGGTATTGATGACATCCCCAGTGATGTATTGATGACATCCCCAATTATGTATTGATGACATCCCCAGAGAGGTATTGATGACATCCCCAGTGATGTATTGATTACATCCCCATTGATGTATTGATGACATTCCCAGTGATGTATTGATGACATTACCAGTGATGTATTGGTGACATTCCCAATGAGGTATTGATGACATTCGCAGAGAGGTAATGATGACATCCCCAGTGATGTATTGGTGACATCCCCAGTGATGTAATGATGACATTCCCAGTGAGGTATTGATGACATTCCCAATGATGTATTGATGACATCCCCAGTCGTTTATTGATGACACCCCCAGTGATGTATTAATGCCATTCCCAGTGATGTACTGGTGACATTACCAGTGATGTGTTGATGACATTCCCAGTTAGGTATTGATGACATCCCCATTCGTTTATTGATGACATCCCCAGTGATGTATTGATGACATCCCCAGTGATGTATTGATGCCATTCCCAGTGATGTACTGGTGACATTACAAGTGATGTATTGATGACATCCCCAGTGATGTATTGATGACATCCCCAGTCGTTTATTGATGACATCCCCAGTGATGTATTGATGACATCCCTAGTGATGTATTGATGCCATTCCCAGTGATGTACTGGTGACATTCCCAGTGATGTATTGATGACATTCTCAGTGAGGTATTGATGACATTCCCAGTGATGTATTGATGACATTCCCAGAGAGGTATTGATGACATTCCCAATGAGGTATTGATGATATTCCCGGTGATGTATTGATGACATCCACAGTGATGTATTGATGACATTCCCAGTTAGGTATTGACGACATTCCCAGTAATGTATTGATGACATTCCCAGTGATGTATTGATGACATTCCCAGCTATGTATTGATGACATCCCCAGTGATGTATTGATGACATTCCCAGTGATGTTTTGATGACATTCCCCAGTGATGTATTGATGACATACACAGTGCGGTATTGATAACATTCCCAGTGATATATTGATGACATTCCCAGTGATGTATGATGACATTCCCAGTGATGTATTGATGACATCCCCAGTGATGTATTGATGACATTCCCAGTGATGTATTGATGACATCCCCAGTGATGTATTGATGACATTCCCAGTGATGTATTGATGGCATTCCCAGTGTGGTATTGATGACATACACGGTGAGGTATTGATGACATTCCCAGTGATATATTGATGACATTCCCAGTGATGTATGATGACATTCCCAGTGAGGTATTGATGACATTCCCAGTGATGTATTGATCACATCCCCAGTGATGTATGATGACATTCCCAGTGAGGTTTTGATGACATTCCCAGTGATATATTGATGACATTCCCAGTGATGTATGATGACATTCCCAGTGATGTATTGATCACATCCCCAGTGATGTATTGATGACATACACAGTGATGTATTGATGACATTCCCAGTGATGTATTGATGACATTCCCAGTGATGTATTGATGACATCCCCAGTGATGTATTGATGACATACACAGTGATGTATTGATGAGAACCCCAATGATGTATTGATGACATCCCCAGTGATGTATTGATGACATTCCCAGTGAGGTACATTGCATTGCAAAATGATTTGTCAGTTTTGTTCCTTCATTCTTTATTTAATGTATGTTTTAATAACCACGCACAATTCTAACACTGTAGGGGAAATGTATCATTAACCCAATACCGAAATCTGACATGGGGGTCATATTTGAGCCACTGTACGTCAACATAATGCACATTGGCTTATATAGAAAAACTGATCGCAGAAACCACAATGTCCAGAGATTTATCACAGTGTCCAGAGCTTTGATATTGTGCATGTAACTAATATTAAGGTTCCTTATATGGTGATCATTGTGTCATTGTTCCTAATGCTCGATATACTTGAATAGTGTAGTACAGCTCTTTAAAAAGCTTCTTCTCAGAAACCTCAATGCCCAGAGCTTTGATAGGTTGAATGTACTGCCAAATCTGCTTTAACTCTTACCTCTATTAAGTAACCACCTGCCTTTTACAGTTGTATAACTCTTGCAATAACAACTATCTGCATATATATAAATAAAGTTATATGATGAGCCACATTTTTTCATTAAACTTGGCAGGAGGATTATTATGGCATGACTCATTAGTCCACTACCAGGAACTGCTGTGCTTATTATGTATGTAGTGTTATTTGCTGTTGTTGTTTACGTTTATTTATCGTCACTACCGGTTGCACATATGAGCGACGCCTCCTGAAGAGATTAGTCATTTTAGAATGTTGGAGGATAGTCCAATATATCTATAATTATGGGTTAACATTTTAGCTGAATATTGTTTGAATGCTCCCGTGTGTGTTTTACGTTTATTTATCGTCGCTACCGGTTGCCCATATGAGTGACGCCTCCTGAAGAGATTAGTTAGGATTTTGGAGGATAGTGCATTATACAGACAAAGACCCATTCAAGAATCCCCTCTGGTTCTTTTTCGTGCACGGTGTAAAGCACCGACACGAGACCTCGGTTTAACGTCCCATCTGAAAGACTGTTAATTGTATTAAGGTCAGACGGGGGATCGAACCCATGGACTAGGAGCTTTTTTGTAGCCGTTAAGCATGGCTGGACACACATCGTATCTCATTAACCTTGATCCTTTCTTTGTCAATCCATCCATTCTTTTTGCTACAAAATCAGGTCGTGATGATCAGTGGTAGCACATTCGCTTCAGGTGTGAAATGCCCGGAGTTTGCGTCCCGCTTGAGCCGTTACGATTTTGCCCTTAGGCAAGGCATTTAAATTCCAAATGACTCTTCTTTCTCCCTCGTGGCGTTGGATTCCATCAGGAATGAGTGATTAATATATACGTTGTACGAATTTGTTTCGCAATCGTTCTAATCTAAATTTGTATAAACTAAATCATTGAATTTAGCCATATATTTGATGAAAGTTACCAATTTGAAAATAATATTCCATTACATCGGGATCAACAAACTAAATTGGTCGGCACTATGTTATCGGATCTGTCATTGCGGTCAATCCATTGGTCGGCATGATGGTATCGGATCTGTCATTGCGGTCAATTCATTGGTCGGCATGATGGTATCGGATCTGTCATTGTAACCATTCCATTGTTCGGCATGATGGTATCGGATCTGTCATTGCGGTCAATCCATTGGTCGGCATGATGGTATCAGATCTGTCATTGCGGTCAATCCAGTGGTCGGCATGATGGTATCGGATCTGTCATTGCGGTCAATCCATTAGTCTGCATGATGGTATCGGATCTGTCATTGCGGTCAATCCATTGGTCGGCATGATGGTATCGGATCTGTCATTGCAACCAATCCATTGGTCGGCATGATGGTATCGGATCTGTCATTGCGGTCAATCCATTGGTCGGCATGATGGTATCGGATCTGTCATTGTAACCAATCCATTGGTCGGCATGATGGTATCGGATCTGCCATTGCGGTCAATCCATTGGTCGGCATGATGGTATCGGATCTGTCATTGCGGTCAATCCATTGGTCGGCATGATGGTATCGGATCTGCCATTGCGGTCAATCCATTGGTCGGCATGATGGTATCGGAACTGTCATTGCAACCAATCCATTGGTCGGCATGATGGTATTGGATCTGTCATTGCGGTCAATACATTGGTCGGCATGATGGTATCGGATCTGCCATTGCAACCAATCCATTGGTCGGCATGATGGTATCGGATCTGCCATTGCGGTCAATCCATTGGTCGGCATGATGGTATCGGATCTGTCATTGCGGTCAATCCATTGGTCGGCATGATGGTATCGGATCTGCCATTGCGGCCAATCCATTGGTCGGTATGATGGTATCGGATCTGTCATTGCAACCAATCCATTGGTCGGCATGTTGATATCGGATCTGTCATTGTAACCAATCCATTGGTCGGCATGATGATATCGGACCTGCCATTGCAACCAATCCATTGGTCGGTATGATGGTATCGGATCTGGTATTGCAGCCAATCCATTGGTCGGTATGATGATATCGGATCTTATATTGCGGCCAATCCATTGGTCGGTATGATGATATCGGATCTGCCATTGCGGCCAATCCATTGGTCGGCATGATGGTATCGGATCTGGTATTGCAGCCAATCCATTGGTCGGCATGACGATATCGGATCTGGTATTGCAGCCAATCCATTTGTCGGCATGATGATATCGGATCTGTCATTTCAGTCAATTCATTGGTTGGCATGATGATATCGGATTGTCATTGCAGCCAATCCATTGGTCGGCATGATGATATCGTATCTGGTATTGCAGCCAATCCATTAGTCGGCATGATGGTATCGGATCTGCAATTGCAACCAATCCATTGGTCGGCATGATGATATCGGATCTGTCATTGTAACCAATCCATTGGTCGGCATGATAATATCGGATCTGTCATTGCAGTCAATTCATTGGTCGGCATGATGATATCGGATCTGTCATTGCAGTCAATTCATTGGTCGGCATGATGATATCGGATGTGCCATTGCAGCCAATCCATTGGTAAGCATCTTGGATATCAGAGCATCTTGGATATTGGATCTGCCATTGTAGCCAATCCATTGGTAAGCATCTTGGATATCAGAGCATCTTGGATATTGGATCTGCCATTGTAGTCAATCCATTGGTAAGCGTCTTGGATATCAGAGCATCTTGGATATTGGATCTGCCATTGTAGTCAATCCATTGGTAAGCATCTTGGATATCAGAGCATCTTGGATATTGGATCTGCCATTGTAGCCAATCCATTGGTATGCGTCTTGGATATCAGAGCATCTTGGATATTGGATCTGCCATTGTAGCCAATCCATTGGTAAGCATCTTGGATATCAGAGCATCTTGGATATTGGATCTGCCATTGCAGTCAATCCATTGGTAAGCATCTTGGATATCGGATCTGCCATTGTAGTCAATCCATTGGTAATCATCTTGGATATCAGATCTGCTATTACAGCAAATCCCTTTGAAAGTATCTTGGATATTGGAGCATCTTGGGTATCGGAGCATTGATGAGAAGTGTGTGTACTCCACTAATCGGACAGCCTGTTTGGAGCCAGATATTCCGTTATTATAATCTGATATTGGTACATATATTTATTTGTACAGAGAACATATTGTAATAAAATGTTTTGCTTTTCATTAATAGATACATCCGTCATTCTTGTATGTCGGCCATACACATGAAGATGTGGATGCTGGGTTTAGCCACATTGCCGAACAACTGAGGAGATAAACGGATGTTGAAGTTATGGACACTATGTAACCATTCCATTGTTCGGCATGATGGTATCGGATCTGTCATTGCGGTCAATCCATTGGTCGGCATGATGGTATCAGATCTGTCATTGCGGTCAATCCAGTGGTCGGCATGATGGTATCGGATCTGTCATTGCGGTCAATCCATTAGTCTGCATGATGGTATCGGATCTGTCATTGCGGTCAATCCATTGGTCGGCATGATGGTATCGGATCTGTCATTGCAACCAATCCATTGGTCGGCATGATGGTATCGGATCTGTCATTGCGGTCAATCCATTGTTCGGCATGATGGTATCGGATCTGTCATTGCGGTCAATCCATTGGTCGGCATGATGGTATCAGATCTGTCATTGCGGTCAATCCAGTGGTCGGCATGATGGTATCGGATCTGTCTTTGCGGTCAATCCATTAGTCTGCATGATGGTATCGGATCTGTCATTGCGGTCAATCCATTGGTCGGCATGATGGTATCGGATCTGTCATTGCAACCAATCCATTGGTCGGCATGATGGTATCGGATCTGTCATTGCGGTCAATCCATTGGTCGGCATGATGGTATCGGATCTGTCATTGTAACCAATCCATTGGTCGGCATGATGGTATCGGATCTGCCATTGCGGTCAATCCATTGGTCGGCATGATGGTATCGGATCTGTCATTGCGGTCAATCCATTGGTCGGCATGATGGTATCGGATCTGCCATTGCGGTCAATCCATTGGTCGGCATGATGGTATCGGAACTGTCATTGCAACCAATCCATTGGTCGGCATGACGGTATTGGATCTGTCATTGCGGTCAATACATTGGTCGGCATGATGGTATCGGATCTGCCATTGCAACCAATCCATTGGTCGGCATGATGGTATCGGATCTGCCATTGCGGTCAATCCATTGGTCGGCATGATGGTATCGGATCTGTCATTGCGGTCAATCCATTGGTCGGCATGATGGTATCGGATCTGCCATTGCGGCCAATCCATTGGTCGGTATGATGGTATCGGATCTGTCATTGCAACCAATCCATTGGTCGGCATGTTGATATCGGATCTGTCATTGTAACCAATCCATTGGTCGGCATGATGATATCGGACCTGCCATTGCAACCAATCCATTGGTCGGTATGATGGTATCGGATCTGGTATTGCAGCCAATCCATTGGTCGGTATGATGATATCGGATCTTATATTGCGGCCAATCCATTGGTCGGTATGATGATATCGGATCTGCCATTGCGGCCAATCCATTGGTCGGCATGATGATATCGTATCTGGTAATGCAGCCAATCCATTGGTCGGCATGATGGTATCGGATCTGGTATTGCAGCCAATCCATTGGTCGGCATGACGATATCGGATCTGGTATTGCAGCCAATCCATTTGTCGGCATGATGATATCGGATCTGTCATTTCAGTCAATTCATTGGTTGGCATGATGATATCGGATTGTCATTGCAGCCAATCCATTGGTCGGCATGATGATATCGTATCTGGTATTGCAGCCAATCCATTAGTCGGCATGATGGTATCGGATCTGCAATTGCAACCAATCCATTGGTCGGCATGATGATATCGGATCTGTCATTGTAACCAATCCATTGGTCGGCATGATAATATCGGATCTGTCATTGCAGTCAATTCATTGGTCGGCATGATGATATCGGATCTGTCATTGCAGTCAATTCATTGGTCGGCATGATGATATCGGATCTGCCATTGCAGCCAATCCATTGGTAAGCATCTTGGATATCAGAGCATCTTGGATATTGGATCTGCCATTGTAGCCAATCCATTGGTAAGCATCTTGGATATCAGAGCATCTTGGATATTGGATCTGCCATTGTAGTCAATCCATTGGTAAGCGTCTTGGATATCAGAGCATCTTGGATATTGGATCTGCCATTGTAGTCAATCCATTGGTAAGCATCTTGGATATCAGAGCATCTTGGATATTGGATCTGCCATTGTAGCCAATCCATTGGTAAGCGTCTTGGATATCAGAGCATCTTGGATATTGGATCTGCCATTGTAGCCAATCCATTGGTAAGCATCTTGGATATCAGAGCATCTTGGATATTGGATCTGCCATTGCAGTCAATCCATTGGTAAGCATCTTGGATATCGGATCTGCCATTGTAGTCAATCCATTGGTAATCATCTTGGATATCAGATCTGCTATTACAGCAAATCCCTTTGAAAGTATCTTGGATATTGGAGCATCTTGGATATCGGAGCATTGATGAGAAGTGTGTGTACTCCACTAATCGGACAGCCTGTTTGGAGCCAGATATTCCGTTATTATAATCTGATATTGGTACATATATTTATTTGTACAGAGAACATATTGTAATAAAATGTTTTGCTTTTCGTTAATAGATACATCCGTCATTCTTGTATGTCGGCCATACACATGAAGATGTGGATGCTGGGTTTAGCCACATTGCCGAACAACTGAGGAGATAAACGGATGTTGAAGTTATGGACACTTTTCTGAAGCTTTTGCCAAAGACTGAATTAATTAAGGAGTGGATGGCACACGAAATCAAGCATCTCTCTGGCACCAGTGTACCATTGCTCTACCGAGTTTTTTACACCTGATCCATACAGTATTCATATCAAGGAAGTGTTTGAAAATTAAGTGATTCCAATATGGTCTTTTGGATACGAATATTGGGGCTTCCAAGCATACTCTCTTTGCTATGCCTGACCGAAAATGTTGATCATAGGTGGGTGTAGGAGAAACTCCTACCAAACGGTAAGTATTCATCATAGAGTAATATATAACCACTCAAGATGAAATCTCCATAATTAAGGGTCACAATGGTCAAATTGCCACGGTACTGTGACAATGTGGACTTTCTTAGTATACATGATCATTAAGTAGAACATAGAAGACAGTCAACAAACATTTCAGAACTGTTAAAACGTGACAGAGTGGTCGATCTTCCTTGGCTATACTTTGACATAGTTTTACACTCAAGTTCACTAAATGCAGGACAATCAGTAACTTTCATTAACTATAGGACATTTATGTGTGTATATAAAGCCTATGTATTGTGTTTCTGACTCTAAATATCATGGTTAACTCGCTTCCGATTTTCTTGGACGACTATTTCATCTGGGGAAGTCATATCACAGAAAGTCCAATCTAACTACTTCCGGCCCTGTCTAAGAATTGCATTTCTTCAGTTTTGTAAAGCTCCAAGAAAATCTAAGATAATCAACCATATTTTCATTAACCGTAAGGTATTTGCCAACATTTCTGCCGATTCAGATTTTATTTTTAAGGTTTTAATTATGTATATTCCATGTTTCTGTCTAGCAAACGTTATGAACGCGCAATGCTTTAAAGTATATCCGTTCATTCCACATCAACTAGACCTTTTGTTCCGCATTATTTATACAAAACTACTAACATTTACTACCCTTAACGTATATGTAATTATTCCTAGTAATCTATACTATTTCTTAACCCAAACATTTCTGTGAAGTGTTGTGTAAGTTCCACACTATTTGATTCTGAATGTTGTTCAAGATAAATTTATCTTGCAAGATGGCGTCTAGCAGGTAGAAGTGATAGACACGGTCAAATGCATAAACGCATCTGATTGGTTGTTATTTTCGTTATTCGCTGCGGATAATCGTGCCTGACGCCTACGCATAAGTATACAAGGTACATATACTGTAGTGTAACGGATACGCGGAGTATATTGCGGTTACTATAGAACGTTGCTTGGTGACCAGCATCAGTATATAATTGAGGCATAAATAGAAATACATGTATAGTAAAAGAGGTTAACATTGACTTTTGAACGTTTACATTTACGCTACAGTCGTCGGTCATCCTCGACCAAAAACGCCCACGGGTGTTACAGTACATTGCATCCATCCCCATTTAACATTAACCTCTATAAGTAAAATACTTAGAGGTTATTAAACAGCGGAGGTGGGCCATGTGTGGATATTGGAGCAACATATGGAGATATTGGCCCGAGGGCCGTAATGCCCGAGGGCCAATATCGGACAGGTGCGCCAATATCCACAAATGGCCCACCGCAGCCGTTTAATAACCTCTTTATTGCATATCTTAACGGCCCCAGGCGGCCATGTTTACACAATGTAGTTACTATGTTGTTACTACACGCGCTCTTGATTCGTTCTCGGCGCATGCCGGGCCAATATCCGATATTGGCCCGGCAGAGCCGAAAATCGAAATATATTGCCCGCGTCGACCAGATATTTTGCTTTTCTACCATTAAATTTGTTACTATTTATAGTAACGTATGCAATAAAGTATTTTAATTTAAAAGAAATCTGTTTACAGGCTTGATCCATAGATCTATCTGTACTAAATATACAATAGCGAGGGAAGCATTAGTGAACAAATGAACATGCTATTGTTACCCAGGTACGTACAGCGATGGTTTCGGAGAGGTCAACTATGCTTAAGATAGATATAAATATTTTTACGTGGACCTTTTTTCAACTACCATAAATTGACATGTCCATTAATGAGGAGGCATGTGTTCATCTCACTGCTCTGAAGTACATTATAGATAAAATATAAATTGTGTAAACAATTCATCATTGTAGAAAGTAAACTGTGATTTGTTCCAGCAAGTGCTAAACAGTTTAGTGTCTGCAGCAACCTTCTTAGAAGTTCTCGGTCGGCTTTCTGATATGTGTATGGCATTGGAACATTCCCTTGTATATTGAACTAAGAGTTTTGGTCTTGTTCTGAGGAAGTTTTCAATAATAGTATATACCCTGTTATCCACAAGACGAGAAGCAAAAGTGTCACACTTGTTCCAGGCAGCTAAAAGTTTAGTCTTTGCTTCCTCTTGTGTCACATCATTAGGTTTATGGACAGACTCATCATTACCAAATGGAAATAAACACTAAATTGTTGGAATTTAGAGAACAACTTTGATGTATCTTGTTAATAGCGCTTTCGACCAGATGAGCTGATTCACTATGATCCCAACACTCATTTACGTCCTCAAGTTGATTACAAATCATTAAATGGGTATCATCCGATAGTTGAGCTCTTTCACTGTATGTTAAGCACCACTGTTCGAGTTCGAGTTCGAGTTCGAGCCCCGCTGGAGCCGTTACGATTGTGTCCTTAGGCAAGGCATTTAAATTCCACGTTGCCTCTTCTCTCCCTCGTGGCGATGGATTCCATCAGGAATGAGGTCTCGAGAGCGATTTATATAAGTTGAAAGACCTTGTTTCGCAATCGAGCTAAAATAAATTTGTATAAACTAAGCACCACTGTTCTCTAATTGAATCTCGCTGAGTTATGCTTACGATATATCCACTCACCATGGCCATTTTGTCAATATGATCAAGATCTTTGTTCATCGCCACTATGGGCTGTCTGATCGTTTGATCGAGAACCGCCCTGCCAAGAACTTCACGTGTACACCAATATCGGTACTTTTTAGCTGTTTCAGGTGAGTGATAATAGAGTGCAAAACATGGCAGCTATTTGCAACTATTCAAGGTGTACTTCCCAGTTTCCGACCCGATCAGTACGAATGAATCCCAATGTATCTAAACTGTATTGCTCCGATAATCACACTTACGTATATTCCTCCAGTAATAATTCACTGCAACGTGATGTATTAACTAGTATGACAACCGATTTGTCACCTCATCAGCTTTATGGTTGACAAAGTATGATATGATATGCTCAACATGTTCCTTGACCTCGTCACCAAATACTTTCCCACTTTCCTTCAAAGTGTTTCAAGAGTTCGTTTGTGACTACGCACAGTATTATACTTCATAGTGGGAGTCGTATGGTCCCCAAACATACCACCGTCATCCAATATATCATTCAGAACGGATGCTTCTAGGTGCATTCATAAAGTGTTTTGTAGCATGGAAGCATTCAGTACATCTTGTATTATCCAAGCAAACTTTATCCAAGCAAGTTTCATTGTTTTGCAACACAATATCTGGTCAAAGGTTATAACTGTAGAGTGCTGTCACAGCTTTTCAGACACCATATTGCATCTTGCTAGGTAAGCGCATAATGTAAACTAAAATCCTTTAAAAGAATGATTTGGGGGAAGGATGCAGGCTCAATAAATCAATTTGTGGATATTTCACATTATTGAAGACTGGACACCTTCATTATAAGTGATTATTTATCAAGTTACTCCCCAATGCTACTGACGACATCTACTGAAAAGGGATACAAGACCGTCCGTGTACGGCAGAGGAGTGTTGAGTTTATGCATGGCAAACGATAAAAATAACATACACAAATTTGTATCTATAATATACAGTATATATAGATTATACATCTGCCACATAGACACATTTCAGAAAACATGCTAAGATGTGTAGATTCTGTAAATAGTTTTATACATCCACCTTGGGCATGTGTAGTGCACTATCTATGTGCAAGCCATCTGACATGTACCTCTCTCTTGCACAAACTGATTGTGTCATGTTGGGATCCTGCCTCTCTACTAATTCATTAATATAACAGAAATAATAAATAATATAATTATAGGACCTCGAAGTAAACAGTGAACACCGAAACTCGGTTCTACACAGTACCATGTTACATAATTATTATCGATAATGTTCCATTACTGTCAAATCCCTTGGGGACCTAGCCATGTTTTCCTGGGCAGGCTTAGCCGACCTAAGTGGTTAATATGTACTAAGCAATGTGTGTGAGGTGCCTTGCTCAAGGACACTACATACGTGGCTTGACTGAGTATCGAACCCGGGCCCATTCGATTCTAAATCCGACGTTCTACCACTGGACCACGGACGCCACACAAATGGTGCCAAATCAGAATGGGTGCTATTACATCAAAATCAATCATGACATGTTTATTGTGTGCGAGTTTTGCTTTGAAATCGCCTATATGTGGTTCTTAACCCTTTCCTTCATAGAGATTTAGGTTAATATACTATTATATCTCCATACAAACGACATCCATTTAGCTATCATGCAGTTGATAAGTAGTCGCCATATCTATCCCATCTCCCATATATATTACTGGGACTACATGAGGTTCTGGCCATTATTATGAACATTGGTTTGACTACTACATTGTCAATGTATGTCGTATTGGTAATGGTGTCAAACTGTGCTTCTATGAGGGGAAGGGTTAATGACCGTATTTCTATGGCCATTGCTCGTATTCTGTTTAGCATGTAAAAGACATATATGATTAATTCAACTTACTTTCTAATCCCTTAGTATTTTCACCCAGCTTCAATGTTTGATTAAATCTCGGGACCGTTGTCTGCAAATGTTGCATGTCTCATTTAATCTTTTACGCTATTAAGACATGGATAGTTGCATAGAGCCGTACATTATGTGAACCATTTAGAACACACCTCTATTTTAGGGTGGAAAAGTGCTTAGCAGAAAAGGGGATTCGTGATATACGTACTATTCCTTAGCTTGTAGCCCATAACTTGCACCTCGCAGAGCGACAAAGGTGCAAGGACGCTGCGTCGTGTTATCTTAACCCATCGTGCGTGTATCGCATGGTTTTGTTGAATCTTCAATGAGTTTTCCATGTTCCCACCATGATAGTGGATTAGGTTATAAGAAGTGTTTGATATACCAGTGTATAATTCCACATTTTTCAGTCGGTTACCTGAAAGGCATATGTGTCAAATAATGAGTCACACAATACATATGGTACATATTATATTAATATTGCTGCTTCATAGTTGAATTACTTGTGAAGTCATCTAACCGCCGTAGGTTCGAAGTCGACTGAGATGTCGAATTAGTTCATGTGAGAAAGCTATCCAACTTGTTTGCGGAAGACCTGACCGTCAATCTTGCTCGATCGTGCATGGCATACTGCTTGTAGGGGCACCAGTAGGGGCACCAGTGGTATTACTCCATATAAACAGCTGGATACTCGCTATATGATCTACTGTGTCGGTGCGAATTTAAACCCCACGAACAAAAACATGTTTGAAGTCAATCAGTAAAATCACAATGGATAATGTCAATGGGTTGATATCAAAATATAGGTTTAACTAATACATGCCTTATTGACCAAACATGTCTGCAACAACACAAGCTAACATTTATGTCCAGTTTTATCGGATTGGCTAATCACACAATTAATGCGAGAATACCATGTTTAGCATTGTATTAATATAATTGCCCGTCCAACTTATTTAACAATAAGTAGTATAATATGAACTAAGGCATTGCCTCAATTGGAATTGGGAATCGATCATCAACAGATCCTTTTAAACATGTTAGATACAAATGTGAATATCCAAGGACAGGACGGTCATTAGGTGTACAGCTTTCTGTCCAATACCTTATTTCAATTGTTGTAAATAATCATGTATATGATAGAACATAAATATGCTTAAACTAAATGCATACACTCTAAGAGAACCTATGCTGGACATATTTACTTTGGGGAAGGGGTAGTGAGCTTAATCAGTTAGATAAACACAAGTGTTGTGTTTCACTTTTAGCGGCATGGGGCTGGTTTCCATCAGGAGGGGATGTGTTGTAAATGACCAAAACGGGGAAATGAGCGATGTGCTCATGTTGAAACCTGTCAAAAGTACTAATCGGATAATCGAACCTTCTTTCAGTCGATCATCCGCATAGTTTCAAAATTGTTCATAATTTTGTCGATGGATTGGACAATGTTGAATTCAAAATATAACACAGTTTTGTTTTTAATTTTTGATAAGAAATCTGAAAAATAAAGCTTGGCACGCACTAATTATGTTAACACACGTGTAAGTCATATTCTACTAAAATGCCTACTATTTTTTCTAGAGGGCTTTTGAGATTTCCGACCAGTATATGCACCGTCACAAACTACTGCAGAGTCAAAAACCACCCGAACCTGATATGGTTTTCTGAGGTGGCATGCTCCAAAAATGGGTAAATACCAAGCCTCTTCACTTTCCTTCAAATCAGGGGATTTCTCAGCGTGCCCATTCCTGAGTAAGCTTGGAACCATAAAGGTAAAGAAGTGTTCCTGCTTCACGTGGTTTTTCTGAAGGCTCTTTTCAAGATTTCTGTGAAGAGCTTGAGATCTATTAGTTGGCACATTGGGACTAGGCTAACGAAGATGCAGTGGTGCAACCCACTTCCCATCATATTCTTTCGAACACTAACTATCCATTGACTTAAGAAAATCACGGTCATCAATGGACAAATAAACTTTGTCATCACCAGGGGTTTTCCGGGAGACTGGGTCAAGCACACATACAGAACTGGCATCGCATGATGTGAAAAGAGAAGGGCGGCCATCATTAAGCATATGGGTTTTGTTGACATTCACCATATCTGTTGCATGAATCTGGCCTAAACATTGCTCACCAATCGCAACCCCACCCATACCTGTGTTACATTACAACATACGTGTTGTGCAATTGGTGCCCATAGATGACCTTCAACTTTATATTGTATGTGGTGTACCTCTGGTACGTCTCTATCAAGGATAACTAGAATGTCGGCATTCTCATCAAAATATTGGATATAATCAGCAATAGTCATCAAATGATCAAGTTGGGCTCCAACACTCTATAGAAGTCAGAACTTTGAAATATGTTGTATTTCAAATAGAATGTTTGACTGTCGCGTCTGTTTCTGTCTGTGTATAGGACACAACTTCGAACATGCATAGGACACAATGTCGAACATACATACAACGTCGAACAGGTATCGGAAACAACGTCCAAAAAGGCATTGGCTCAACGTCGAACAGCTATTGACACTACGTCGTATATGTATCGGACACAACGTCGCACATGTATCGGACACAACGTCGTATATGTATCGGGCACAACGTCGTATAAGTATCGGACACAACGTCGTACATGTATCGGACAAAACGTCGTATATGTATCGGACACAACGTCGTATATGTATCGGACACAACGTCGTGCATGTATCAGACACAACGTCGTACATGTATCAGACACAACGTCGTGCATGTAACATACACAACGTCGTGCATGTATCATACACAACGTCGTGCATGTATCAGACACAATGTCGTGCATTTACCAGACACAACTTCGTGCATGTATCAGACACAACGTCGTGCATGTATCAGATACAACGTCGTACATGTATCAGACACAACGTCGTGCATGTATCAGACACAACGTCGTGCATGTATCAGACACAACGTCGTGCATGTATCAGACACAACGTCGTATATGTATCAGACACAACGTCATACATGTATCAGACATAACGTCGTACATGTATCAGACACAACTTCGTGCATGTATCAGACACAACGTCGTACATGTATCGGACACAACGTCGTATATGTATCGGACACAACGTCGTACATGTATCGGACACAACGTCGTATATGTATCGGACACAACATCGTGCAGTTATCGGACACAACATCGTGCAGTTATCGGACACAACGTCGTACAGGTATTGGACACAACGTCGTACAGCTATCAGACACTACGCCGTACATCTATCAGACACAACGTCGTGCATGTATCGGAAATTGATTATTGATATAACGATCAGATAATTCGAATAAATAAAAAGGTGACACG
This sequence comes from Archivesica marissinica, assembly GCA_014843695.1. Lineage (NCBI taxonomy): Eukaryota > Metazoa > Mollusca > Bivalvia > Venerida > Vesicomyidae > Archivesica > Archivesica marissinica. The sequence goes on along the minus strand of CM026402.1, from coordinate 10,312,327 downwards.
CCCGATTATATAATTTTAGATTATATGGAATTATTCTGAACATTTCATCGGAGATTCCGAAAATGCATAAGGAAAGCAATACTAAAAATAGAAAATGCCTAGATAATGTAATTCCTATTACATAGTACCCCCTTGCAGTAGACTATTTCAATTAATAAACTTAGCGGTACAAATGTCAGTAGACAAGTTATATCACATTGCTGATACAGCACCAAGTGTATCATCACTAAATGGTATTCATATAAACGTGCGGTGATATCTCATCATTTATATGCAATTACTATTAGGAATAATATGAATAAACCTACTTATAATCGGCAGCTTCACGCGATTACCTCTATCGAATAGTAGGATTAAATAATAAGCAAATGCTAACTGAAATTCCAATTTTCACTTTTCCTACTTAATATTCCAATTATTGCGGAATAATGTGTACTAGCAGTGATTATATGTATACGTGTAAGCATGCATTGTATTGCTTCTTACGATGTATACGTGTAAGCATGCATTGTATTGCTTCTTACGATGTATACGTGTAAGCATGCACTGTATTGTTTCTTACGATGTATACGTGTAAGCATGCATTGTATTGCTTCTCACGACGTATACGCGTAAGCATGCACTGTATTGTTTCTTACGATGTATACGATTAAGCATGCATTGTATTGCTTCTTACGATGTATACGTGTAAGCATGCATTGTATTGCTTCTTACGATGTATACGTGTAAGCATGCACTGTATTGTTTCTTACGATGTATACGTGTAAGCATGCATTGTATTGCTTCTCACGACGTATACGCGTAAGCATGCACTGTATTGTTTCTTACGATGTATACGATTAAGCATGCATTGTATTGCTTCTTACGATGTATACGTGTAAGCATGCATTGTATTGCTTCTTACGATGTAGTGTTGCTTTAAGCATGTTGCACTGAACAATATTTCAAAATAAAACGACACTTACAGCAACACGAATCAATTCTTTCAAATATGATCACGTGGTCTATGACATAAACAACACCAAGATCAACTTCCCAATACGCGTCAATGTTGGGCTGTGTCCTGGCGCACGAACCGGCCGCAAACAATTGTGAGAGCCCACCATCCACAGCTCGATATGCTTCTCCACCACCATTAATAGAATCATCAGTTTGAAATGCTTGTTTGCCAAGAGCCACATTTTCCAGCTCTGAAACAAACAATAGCGATGACGTACATATGACGTATATATGATGTAGATTAAAGAAATTTAGAAAAAAAGAAAACACAACACATCTACGGAAGTTAGACCATTTGAAGAGACTCCTATATGGTATCTAGTGTCAGTGCAACATAAATTCGGTCCCCCTGGTGGAGATCAAGCATTTCTGGTTCCATTGTCAATTTACAGTATTAGCTTTGCCAAGTATCTGTTACAACGGAAACTGAACAGAACGACTATACACTAAGAATTTCTATAATGCTACACATTACAATATATTCTTGTCAATTATTTTCATTCATAGTCATTCATTATTTTTCATAGATGTACACATATCTTATAGCAACTTTTCTGTGACATTGTCATAGCTCTGGAAATGTCCGTTTATGTCAAATTGTGGAGCTATGGCGCAGTTTGTAGTTAGTTTAGTATTAATAACACTTGATAAGGTAATAGTTCAATACAATGTATTGCTATGCCATACATCTATGATGGTATGGAACGAATATAGTTCCTGAATCTTAAGGATGTTAGCAAGATCACACTATTTCTCTTTCCATGTAAACCCATTAAGAATACAGACGAAAACAATTAGAATGGAACAACATACAGCTTTCATTGTTACACTTTAAAATACATTGACCTACAAAACAGATGTTCTTTCTTATTTACAGTTTAAACCTTATTTATTTTACAACGATTGCGAATCAAGTTCCAACAACTTATATTAATCACTCTCGTTGGCGCAGATTAAAGCGTATATGTGGTCATTCGTGTGGGAGGAAACCGGAGTACCCGGGGAAAACCCACCTGTCCGATCAGTCGACAACCGTACCATCTCACATACTTCTCTGTCCGAGGATCGAACCCGGGTTACATTGATGAGAAGCGGGTGCGCTAACCACTGGGCTAATCGGACAGCCTAATTTATTCTTTTTAAAGAAGCACTATATCGTTGGATTTGCAGTAAAGTCATCCTTTCTACCAATGATAGAACCACCCACTGCTGGCACGAAACGGATGTTAAGTCTTTGTCTGAACTGTAGCACAGGCCCAGTACACCTTCTGGCTGCCTATGCCCCAACACTCAGCTCTAGCTCTGATGCTAAAGACATAGTTTATAATGAGATTGACAGGATTATTGGACAACTGCCTCGTACAGAAGACCTATTCTTGCTTGGTGACTTCTATGCCATAGTTGGAACGAACCATGACGTCTGGCCCACATGCATTGGCCACCATGGAACTGGGAACATGAACGAAAACGGCCAGAGACTACTGGAACTATGCTGTGCCAGGAACCTGTGCATAACGAACACATATTTTCCAAACAAGCACAAACACAGAGTCTCATGGATGTACCCCAGATCACACCAGTGGCACCAACTAGACGTTAGTTATCATCACTAGAAGAAACCGTATCCAAGCCGTCCACAACACACGCAGTTACCACAGTGCCGACTGTGACACCGACCACTCTCTTGTCATCGCAAATGAGGTACTGCAACCAAGAAAGAAGTTCCACCAAGCTAAACCAAAGTGTCTCCCTAAGATCAACACGACCCATATCACCGACACAGACAGGACCAACTAGTTCATCTCCCTCATCGAGGATATCGCCCCAGCCGATGCTGGCATATCTGCAGAAGCTAGATGGAGCCACCTTAGCTCAACCATCCACAAATCTGCCATCGATGCCTATGGGAAGAAGAAAAAACGAAATATTGACTGGTATGAAGCAAATGCACAAGTTCTGGAACCTGTGACAGAAAGTAAAAAGCAGGCCCTCGTCAACTGGAAGAAAGCGCCAACCCAGCAAAACTTGGAATCACTCAGGAAATCCAGGAGTGAATGCCAGAAGAGAGCCAGGAAATGTGTCAACGACTATTGGCTCCAGCTATGCTCCACCATAGAGCATGCTTCCTCCTCCGGCAACATAAAGTCCATGTACGAAGGCATCAAACAGGCCACTGGTCCCAATGTGAAGAAAACGGCTCCACTCAAAACCAAGTCAGGCGAGATAATCACGACCGAAGCAAGCAGATGGATAGATGGGTAGAGCATTACCTTGAACTGTACTCCACAGAGAACACAGTCTCCGAGGAGGCCCTCAACAGTATCCCGACACTTCCCGTACTTGAGGAGCTCGACAGCGAGCCAACCATGGCTGAACTTGAAAAAGCCATCAAAGCCCTCATCAGAGGAAATGCAACAGGAACTGATGCCATACCCCCTGAGCTGATTAAACAAGGGAAGCCAGCTCTACTACCACTTCTCCATGAACTTCTCTGTCTATGCTGGAAGGAAGGGGAGGTGCCACAAGACATACGCGATGCAAAGATAGTCACACTCTTCAAGAATAAGGGTGACAGAAGCGACTGCAACAACTATCGCGGCATATCCCTACTCAGCATTGTTGGCAAAGTATTTGCTCGGGTTATTCTCGCAAGACTACAGGTGGTAGCAGAGCGCATATACCAAGCATCCCAGTGTGGTTTCCAATCTGGCCGATCCACGGTCGACATGATCTTTTCAGTGAGGCAACTCCAGGAAAAGTGTAGGGAGAAACAACAGCCACTGTACCTCGCATTCGTGGACCTAACAAAGGCGTTCGACCTGGTCAGTTGCTGTGGACTTTTCAAACTGCTACACAAGATTGGCTGTCCACCAAAATTGCTAAGCATGATCACGTCGTTCCACAAAGACATGAAGAGCACCGTCAGCTTCGACGGCGACACTTCCAAGCCTTTTCCCATCCTCAGCGGAGTCAAGCAAGGCTGCGTCCTCGCACCGACGCTCTTCGGCATCCTCTTCTCACTCCTCCTGACATATGCCTTCCAGTCCTCCTCTGACGGTGTCTACATCCACACCCGTCACGATGGCAAGCTATACAACTTGGCCCGCTTGCGCGCCAAAACCAAAACAACTCGTGTCCTACTCAGGGAGATGCTGTTCGCTGACGATGCAGCCCTCGCAAGTCACACACACGATGGCCTCCAGCGCCTCATGGACCAGTTCTCCAATGCATGCTGTGAGTTTGCCCTAACCATCAGCATAAAGAAAACAGAGGTCATGACCCAGGACGTTGCAGATCCAGCTCACATAGCCATTAACGGCTCTACACTCGCCATGGTCGACAACTTCAGATATCTATGATCACTGATATCCAACAACCTGTCCCTCGATGCTGAGATCAATGCACACATTGGGAAAGCAGCCACCGTCATGTCAAACCTCACCTAGAGAGTCTGGGAGAACAGAAACCTAACGCTGAACATCAAGTTGAAGGTCTACCAGGCCTGCATACTCAGCATGCTCCTCTACTGCAGTGAGTCATGGACGACATATGCCAGATAAGAGACTAAGCTGAACTCATACCATATATATCATACCTTCACAGGATCTTGGGAATCACTTGGGAAGATAGGGTCACCAATATAGAGGTCCTCAGCAGAGCGAGTTCAACAACCATCTATGCAATGCTCAGTGAACGCCGACTGCGCTGGCTAGGTCATGTCCGACGCATGGATAAAGGACGCATCCCCGAAGATCTACTGTACGGTCAACTTGAACAAGGATCACGTCCAACTGGTCGCCCCCACCTAAGATACAGGGACGCTTGTAAGAGGGACCTGCGTTGAGCGCAAATCAACATAGAGTCTTGGGAGGACACAGCATCAAACCGGTCATCATGGAGACACGTTGTGAAAGCTGTGGTCAGACGAGCCGAGGCTGAGCGAACTCGACTTCGTGGGCAGAAAGGCATCAACCAAACTGGATGACTCGATCTTCACCTGCGATGACTGCAACAGAGTCTGCCACTCAAGAATAGGCATACTCGGTCACCGCATAAGATGTTCCTCAACAAGAGCGCAATCCATCGACTCATAAGACGGACGGAGGCTGATGATATATCGTAAGTA
>CM026402.1:10284355-10306202 GCA_014843695.1 Archivesica marissinica | reverse complement strand
CAAAGAATTAAAAATACAATAGTTTCAAATATAGATATTACACAGAATTATAGGAACTAATGACCAATGCTATATATTAAACTACAATCACAGTCCACTGTGCATTTTTTTGCAAGATTGAAAACGAAACAATAGAACACTGTACATTCAATGAAATAATAATGATATTTGGAAACATAAATACATGTGCAAATGTTGAGCATAATCTTTTAGAAAATGTCTACATATAAGTGCACACTGTTAAATTACCATATTCACTATCCCAGTTTCTGTTAACGTTTGATAGAAATGAATATTTTGCACTGTTTTACCAATGAACATTCCTCCCTTTAAGAAATACAGATATATGCCATTTGCTTATTTGTTCAAAATGTAATTTCTTGCACTGTTGGCCAAGGGAGGAAAGTTCCTATCTATTTACCTATTTATCGCTGTTTTTATGTGATATTTAGTGTGGCAAATAGTGCATTTATTTGCACACTTTAGCATAATTGCGAAATAAATGAGCTACTTTAGCTCCACTAGTTGTTGTGTCTTAAATACTACCCCTCACTGTGTCGAGTCTTTATTAGGCAGCCTGCAAATGTTCTCTGTATTATTTGGCATAAATAGGCCGATGTGTGTCCTAAAAACGGAATTGGGTGGACAATCCGTTTTTATAATGGATCCTGTTTATATTATTACGATTTCAGCATAACAGAAGGCAATTGTTCGTTACTTTATCAATGGCCCATTCGGTCAATTTGATCGACAGTGACCGGTTCCATGGATCCCACCAAGGTTCTTATCGCTTTCCATATGATGATCTATATAAAAGTAAAGTAAAGTAAAGTGTTTGGTGCCACCCCTATTTTAAAGGGCCAGCCATTTCTGACTTATGAGACACCTCTTTTTATGAACATCAGTACTTCCCGAATACTATGCTTGTATGCCATGCGCCAGGCTGGTAGGCAATCGGTAACCATTATTTAACTAGCTGGCGGCTCACAAACCGGCCATATCAGAATGAACCCCTGACGAGATTCGAACATTCGACCTCCCGCTCCGTAGGCGGACGCCTTAAACACTGGGCCACGGAGACGGTATATATATCATCTAGATTACTGGCACTCTATTAATACCAAAATAACAACCTGTGATATTTTTAATGTTTTTCTTATACCACAAAACATGTTCATTTAGCTTGATATACAGTAGATTTAAAAATTATTTATTTTACAATGATTGCTAAGCAAGTTTCAACAACTTATATTAACCACTCTGGTTGGCGCGGATGAAAGTGTAAATGTTGTCATTAGTTTGGGGGAAACCGGTATACCGTTCAGATTTGATACCCAACCGGAAATGGAAGGGGTCGTGTAGTAGATGACAATCTGGATGTCTGAATGTACATTGAAATTGACATTCAGACCAGCAGCAACAGCCTGGCGCTGGTTGCCATATGACCAGATGGACAACTATCCCTAAAAAAACCATCTCCGAAACACATCCTTGGTCAATTGTCTAATAGTAAATAGCATGAAATGCCAAGCAACTGGGTCTCAATAGATATAAAAGTTTAAACTTTATTTATTTAACAAAGATTGCGAAGCAAGTTTTAACAACTTATCTTAATTAATCTCGTTGGCGAGGATCAAAGCGTAATTGTGGTCATTCGTGTGGAAGGAAACCGGAGTACTCGGAGAAATTCCACCTGTCCGATCTTAATAAATAGATATATATGTAGCGAAGCATGTTTCTCTATTGAATAAAACACGATTCTGCTACTTAATAATTTATTGCTCACACACGACACGTACTGCTACAATATATATAGATACATATAAATATATGTATAGCGTAGGTAAGCTCCTTCTTAGCTAATATGCATGTAAATCATGAAAACAGCATGCCACTCAACCTACTCAAGCAACAGAAGAATGGATATAGACACTAGAAGGATCTCATGGAAGCAGCATGTCACTCAACCTACTCAAGCAACAGAAGAATGGATATAGACGGATCTCATGGAAGCAGCATGTCACCCAACCTACTCAAGCAACAGAAGAATGGATATAGACGGATCTCATGGAAGCAGCATGTCACCAAACATACTCAAATGAATGAATGAATGGTGTTTTACGGCGCATCGACATCTACGGTCATGTAGCGCGCATTAAAGTTATGTTTATTGTCGAGTGTATGAAATAAAATTCTATATAAGTATATGCATTACGTAAAAATTAATACTAAGAAGTTAAATGAATGAATGAATGAATGGTGTTTTACGGCACATCGACATCTAAGGTCATGTAGCGCGCATTAAAGTTATGTTTATTGTCGAGTGTATGACATAAAATTCTATATAAGTATATGCATTACGTAAAAATTAATACTAAGAAGTTATAAAGACGTAAGATTAATTACAGGTAATATATGAATGAATGATTACTACAAAGGCATGATTAACAATTGATATCACAGCTTATTATAAACTCCTATTGCCTTGATAAATGATATGATGGACTCTACTCTGATAGAGTCGAAGAGTGTTTTAATGTTGTCCACATTGTAGTACTGCAACCGGATTGGTTGAAGGTCAACACAGTGTATTAAGATATGCTCCACCGTGTATAGAGTATTGCATGGGATACATTCTGGTGCATCATCTCGTGACAACAGCCATGAATGTGATATTCGAGAATGACCAATCCTGAGACGGGCAAGAATGACTTCTTCTCGACGAATAGGCCTGTAAATTGGGTACCATTCGCCAAGTGTTGGTTTGACCGAATGAAGTTTGTTAAAAATTTCACCATCCCATTGGGCCTGCCAAGAGGATTGAATTAAGGTAAGAATTGTAGATTTAAAATCAGTATAACACACTTTAATCCTAGAAATGGATAATGACAAAGCCAGCTTTGCATTCTGATCAGCCATTTCATTTCCTTTTATTCCCATATGACTCGGAAGCCAGCAGAACACAAATGTATTTATTTCTGAAAGGGAAGAAATCCTTTCAAGCAAAGTACAAACAATAGGATTTTCAAACTTTTCATAATACAAAGCCTGTAAAACAGACAAGGAATCAGAGAAAATGATATATTGAACATAGTGTGATTCCACTGCAAGATCTAGAGCGAGATCAATGGCCTTCAGTTCGGCAGAGAAAATTGAGGACTTGTTTGGAAGTCTACATTTCCGATTTTTATTCCCAAAGATTGCTGCTGACGCGACAGTGTCACCAGCTTTTGAACCATCTGTGTATATGGCTTTGAAGTCAGAATAAAATTCCCTGATTTCATGATATTTTGTTTGAAACTGGCTCCTGTCTGTAATAAACTTTTTATCAGAAGTGAGATCAAAGCGAAACTCGGCAGTTTTAAGGGTCCAAGGAGGAGAATCTGGGATTTTATACTGTGCAATAGATTTCATGTCAATATGTAGGTCATCTAGACATTGTTCCATACGTATACCTAGTGGGGCAATAGCTCTCGGTTTTCTTTGAAACTGCACTTTAAATTGGGGTTGAAATACCACTTTGTGAGCTGGGTTTAGAGGATTTGACTTGAGTTTCAGTAGGTATTGAAGAGCTAGCTTCTGTCGTCTAGCATACAGAGAGGGTTCATTTGCTTCAGCATAAAGACTTTTAACAGGAGAAGTTCTGAAAGCTCCAAGGACTAATCGTAGACCGTGATTATGTATAGGATCAAGTATTTTCAGGTACGATTTTCGTGCAGATCCGTAAATTATCGAACCATAATCCAGCTTAGAGCGAACCAATGACCGATAAAGCCGTAGAAGGACCTTTCTATCAGCTCCCCAATCGGAATGTGCCACAACCTTTAAAATATTTAGAGCTTTTTGACATTTCTTTTTTAAATTATTAATATGAGGAATGAATGAGAGTTTTTTATCAAAGATAACACCTAAAAATTTGTATTCTGTGACTACCTCTACATGTGAGCCATCCAGGTAAACTTCTGGGTCTGGATGAAGTCCACGTAGATTACAAAAATGCATACATTTAGTTTTTGATTTAGAAAATTTAAAACCATTTTCATCCGACCAAGTCTGAAGTTTATTCAGACATTGCTGGAGTTGGCGTTCTATTATGTTCATATTACTAGACCTGAAGCAAATAACAAAATCATCTACATAGAGGGAGCACTCAACCCCTGGATTTATTGATTGAACAATATTGTTTATCTTAATACTAAACAATGTAACGGACAAAATACAACCCTGTGGTACACCCATCTGCTGTTCCCGAGCATCTGATAGGGTATTACAAACACGAACACGAAAAAGTCTTTCATTTAAAAATGCAGAAATAAATAATGGAAGGCGTCCTCTGAGGTCAAAGTCGTGAAGATCTTTTAAAATGCCATATTTCCAGGTTGTGTCATAAGCACTCTCAAGGTCGAAAAATACTGAAGCAACATGTTGTTTATTGACAAAGCCCCTCTCTTATAAATGTTTCGAAACGAACTAGATGATCCAGTGTGCTTCGCTGCTGACGAAAGCCACTCTGGACATTAACAATTAAATGATTTGATTCGAGAAACCATACAAGCCGGTTGTTTACCATTCTTTCCATAGTTTTACATATACAACTTGTTAACGCTATGGGTCTATAGTTGTTTGGATCCTTTTTATCCTTATCTGGTTTTGGTATTGGGATGACTAAAGCCTCCCTCCAAGATGTAGGAAATTCACCAGTTTGCCATATAGAATTAAACATGTCCAATAATATAAAGAGGGAGGAGCTAGGGAGATGTTTTAAGAATTGATAGTGGATTTTATCTGGACCTGGGGATGTATCATGTGCTTTTGACAAAGCAGACTTTAGTTCTTTAAGATTAAATAGTTTGTTGTAATGTTCTTTGTTCTTTGAATTGAAGTTTATTTTTTTCTTTTCTTTAGTGTTTTTGAATTTCTGAAATTTTTGTGAATAATTATTTGCTGATGATTTTTGTGCAAATGTTTCTGCTAAGGTGTTTGAAATTTCCAGAGGTGTGGTGATTTGTTTGTTGTTTGCAGTGAGGTGGCTAATAAGGTGAAGTACCTTTGCCATTAATTTTTCTGATCATGTCCCACGTTTTCTTAGTTGTTGTTCTGTTATTTAGTCTTGAGATGTATTGTTTCCAACATTTGCGTTTGCTGCTTTGTATTGTACGTCGTGCTTTTGCTCTATATATGCGAATGTTGTTTAAATTTTCTGTTGTGGGTCTCAAATTGAATTTTCTTATGGCCGATTTCCTATTTTGGATGGCTTTCTTACAATCATCATCATACCAGGGTTTGTATGGTCTCTTTGGATTAGGTGACGTCTGAGGTATGGATTGTTCTGCTGCTTTTATTAGTAATGTAGTGAATAGCTGTGTTTGATCACGACAATCCTTGAATGTTTCATATGAAATTGTTTGTTCACAAAGTTGTTGGAATTTAGTTCAATTTGCTTTAGAAAATTTCCATCTTCTGGGTTGACTATAAGCTGTTGGCTGATTTTCAGATATGAGGATGGGGAAGTGGTCGCTTCCGTGGAGATCATCATCGACTTTCCATGAGAAATCTGGAAGTATGACTGGGCTACATAGTGTAAGATCTATTGCAGAATAGGATCCTGTTCCTGGGTGTAAATATGTTTTGGAAGATGGATCATTCATGTAAGAAAGAGAATTATCAGAGATGAAATTCTCTATCTGGAGACCTCTTTGATTTGTATTATTACAACCCCAGATGATGTTATGTGCATGTTATGTGCATTGAAATCACCTATTAGAATATATGGAGTGGGTAATTGTATTAGAAGATCATTCAGCCTATGTTCTTCAATTGGTTTACTTGGGGGAAGATATAGTGAACACAGTGTGATAGTGCTATGTAATGACAGTCTTACAGCAACAGCTTGTAAGTTTGTATTTAACAGTAATTCCGTATGTGGAACACTATTATTGACGATGATAGATACCCCACCCTGGGCTTTATCACCTTCACTGTATATTTTATTGAAAATGGTGTGATGTTTTATAGAAATTGTATCATTTTGTTTCAAAAATGTTTCTTGAAGGCATAACGCAGCAGGTTTATGTTCTTGCACTAAAAGAGAAAGCTCTGCAAAATTAGATTTTAAACCTCTACAATTCCACTGGATAATTCCATTGGCCATTATTGAGAGATTAATTATTAAAAATATTATACCGATATTTACATAATTATTATTCATAGATAAAATATAAAGTTAAAAATATATTAAGTGGCATCCTGCAACGACTGGAGGTTCTTGCTCCCGCCACCCTCGCCATCTTGCCAGGTCATAGACTCGGACTTGTCCGAGTCTGATGCCTCGCCCTCCAGATTGTCATCGTCGGTGTCCAAATCCGAGTATCTATTGCTTGTAGACACTGGACTGGACACTGTGTGTTTATCTGATTGTTTATCTGATTGTATATGTTTATTTTTCTGCTGACTGGAAGTGACAGCAGATTGCTTTTTTGTTGAAGTTGATGCTTGTTGAGCTGTAGATTCTTTTTTAGTAGGTATTGGGTTTGATGAAGTTGATGTTGTTTTTGGTTGAATGTGTTTTTCTTGTGTATTGTTGTTTCGAGTGTTTGTTGTTGTTGGATTCTTGTGTATGTTTGTTTTTGCTTGTTTTTGTTTGTCTGCTGTAGGTTTAGGTGTTTGTGGTGTACTTTGATTTGTAAGCGTAGGTTTAGGTGTTTGTGGTATATTTTGATTTGTAAGCTGGTCAAGATGAGAAGAACTATCAGAACCAGGGAATAACTGCATTATTTCTGTTTTTTTGTCTGGAAAGATTTTGCAAAGTTTGGTTAACAAGTTTTTGCAAGTTTTGCATTCAACAGAGGCTGTTTTTCGCATAGCTTGGCTGATTTTCGAATTTGTATCGAGATTCATAAATCTTTCTTGCATCCTGGAATGAAATGTTTTCCGAATATTTGATCTTAACTATTTCTTTTTCTTTTTTCCATGAGACACAGTCTTTAGAATTGGAAATATGATCAGCGCCACAATTGGCGCATTTATTTGTGTTGGGGCAGTTGTTCTCTTGATGTTGTGGAGCAGTCTCAGCACACTTGGAGCATACAGACTCGTTCCGACACCTATCCTCATGATGACCATACTTCTGGCATTTAAAGCATCTAAGAGGGTTAGGTACATATATGTTGACGGTGACAATCTGGTAGCCGACTTTGATACGTGACGGGATGACTGGTGTGTCACATGTAATTATATATGTGTTTGTTGTTTTTATTTCGTTGTTACGTTTTATTGATATTCTCTTCACGTCAATGATCCCTTGACTTGACAAACCTTCTTTGATCTCATCCAAAGAGCAGGAAGATAATTCCCTGCACCTGATGACACCTTTGGATGAGTTCAAAGATTTGTGGGGACTGACCTTCACAGAATATCCAAAGAAGGTGTTCGTTGATAATAAATTCTGAGATTGAGCTTTTGAAGTAATTTCAACCAAAAGACTTCCATTTCGAAGACTTTTAACAGATTTAGGTGTACCTAGGATAGATTTCATTTGCTTTTCAATGACGAAAGGGGAAATTTTTGTGATAGGTTTTGAACTGTCTACCGCCTCAATGAGAATGAAGCGAGGGAAGTTCACTCTCTGTTGTTCAATAGAATCATCATCAGATTCACTTAGTGCACGCTTGGCTTTTTTTTGAGTGGAACTCATAATAGTAATATATAGTTCATCGTCAATGCTCCCCAACCGTCTCAGAGCCCAACAAGGGGACATGATCTGGGGAAATCCATCGCAGATCATGACAGGGATACATCAATGATATACTCAGAATGAAAGGACTAGACTGGACAAGTGTATTCCCACAGAAGGTCCTACCAAGTTTAGACTATCCTTGGGAGGTTACAAAAGTCAATCAAACATCAAACTTTCACCCGATTAGCCCATGAGCCACCGCCTTCTAGGGCATCAAAAAGAAGACAATGAAAGAGTATAAATATATAGAGAATCAATATTTGTTTTCAAGAAAAATTAAAAAAAATATGTGTTTAAGATTAACGATGCCCTAGGGCTCGGCATGACCAGCCGATTGATCAAGGACGGGCTTTCCTGACCTCCCGTTTAACCCAACTTAAGGCCGAAGTGGTGTGTTGTGGAAACAGGGTATTATTTGCCAACACTGATTCTACTCAACCACCAGGATCCTCTCATCAGGCGACACAGGTCTCCGCCCACGGCAAACAGGCAGGCACATTGGGGGGGGGGTTGTAGCCCTCTGTAGTGCGACAGCTGGGATATTCTAACCCCTGCCCAGCTGGGGGGTATCTCATGGAAGCAGCATGCCACTCACCCTACTCAAGCAACAGATGAATGGATATAGACACTAGAAGGATCTCATGGAAGCAGCATGCCATTCACCCTACTCAAGCAACAGAAGAATGGATATATACACTAGACGGATCTCATGGAAGCAGCATGTCACTCAACCTACTCAAGCAACAGAAGAATGGATATATACACTAGAAGGATCTCATGGAAGCAGCATGTCACTCAACCTACTCAAGCAACAGAAGAATGGATATATACACTAGAAGGATCTCATGGAAGCAGCATGTCACTAACATACTCAAGCAACAGAAGAATGGAAATAGACGTATCTCATGGAAGCAGCATGTCATCCAACCTACTCAAGCAACAGAAGAATGGATATAGACACTAGAAGGATCTCATGGAAGCAGCATGTCACCCAACCTACTCAAGCAACAGAAGAATGGATATAGACACTAGAAGGATCTCATGGAAGCAGCATACCACTCAACCTACTCAAGCAACAGAAGAATGGATATAGACACTATAAGGATCTCATGGAAGCAGCATGTCACTCACCCTACTCAAGCAACAGAAGAATGGATATAGAAACTAGAAGGATCTCATGGAAGCAGCATGTCACTCAAACTACTCAAGCAACAGAAGAATGGATATAGACACTAGAAGGATCTCATGGAAGCAGCATGCCACTCAACCTACTCAAGCAACAGAAGAATGGATATAGACACTAGAAGGATCTCATGGAAGCAGCATGCCACTCAACCTACTCAAGCAACAGAAGAATGGATATAGACACTAGAAGGATCTCATGGAAGCAGCATGTCACTCAACCTACTCAACAACAGAAGAATGGATATAGACACTAGAAGGATCTCATGGAAGCAGCATGTCACTCAACCTACTCAAGCAACAGAAGAATGGATATAGACACTAGAAGGATCTCATGGAAGCAGCATGTCACTCAACCTACTCAAGCAACAGAAGAATGGATATAGACACTAGAAGGATCTCATGGAAGCAGCATGTCACTCAACCTACTCAAGCAACAGAAGAATGGATATAGACGGATTGACACTAGAAGGATCTCATGGAAGCAGCATGTCACCAACCTACTCAAGCAACAGAAGAATGGATATAGACACTAGAAGGATCTCATGGAAGCAGCATGTCACTCAACCTACTCAAGCAACAGAAGGAATAGACATAGAAGGATCTCATGGAAGCAGCATGCCACTCAACCTACTCAAGCAACAGAAGAATGGATATAGACACTAGAAGGATCTCATGGAAGCAGCATGTCACTCAACCTACTCAAGCAACAGAAGAATGGATATAGACACTAGAAGGATCTCATGGAAGCAGCATGCCACTCACCCTACTCAAGCAACAGAAGAATGGATATAGACACTAGAAGGATCTCATGGAAGCAGCATGCCACTCACCCTACTCAAGCAACAGAAGAATGGATATAGACACTAGAAGGATCTCATGGAAGCAGCATGCCACTCACCCTACTCAAGCAACAGAAGAATGGATATAGACACTAGAAGGATCTCATGGAAGCAGCATGTCACTCAACCTACTCAAGCAACAGAAGAATGGATATAGACACTAGAAGGATCTCATGGAAGCAGCATGCCACTCAACCTACTCAAGCAACAGAAGAATGGATATAGACACTAGAAGGATCTCATGGAAGCAGCATGCCACTCAACCTACTCAAGCAACAGAGGAATGGATATAGACACTAGAAGGATCTCATGGAAGCAGCATGCCACTCAACCTACTCAAGCAACAGAAGAATGGATATAGACACTAGAAGGATCTCATGGAAGCAGCATGCCACTCAACCTACTCAAGCAACAGAGG
The DNA here is from genome assembly GCA_014843695.1 of Archivesica marissinica. Taxonomy (NCBI): domain Eukaryota; kingdom Metazoa; phylum Mollusca; class Bivalvia; order Venerida; family Vesicomyidae; genus Archivesica; species Archivesica marissinica. The sequence goes on along the minus strand of CM026402.1, from coordinate 10,296,025 downwards.
AATGGATATAGACACTAGAAGGATCTCATGGAAGCAGCATGCCACTCAACCTACTCAAGCAACAGAAGAATGGATATAGACACTAGAAGGATCTCATGGAAGCAGCATGCCACTCAACCTACTCAAGCAACAGAAGAATGGATATAGACACTAGAAGGATCTCATGGAAGCAGCATGCCACTCAACCTACTCAAGCAACAGAAGAATGGATATAGACACTAGAAGGATCTCATGGAAGCAGCATGTCACTCAACCTACTCAAGCAACAGAAGAATGGATATAGACACTAGAAGGATCTCATGGAAGCAGCATGTCACTCAACCTACTCAAGCAACAGAAGAATGGATATAGACACTAGAAGGATCTCATGGAAGCAGCATGCCACTCAACCTACTCAAGCAACAGAAGAATGGATATAGACACTAGAAGGATCTCATGGAAGCAGCATGTCACTCACCCTACTCAAGCAACAGAAGAATGGATATAGACGGATCTCATGGAAGCAGCATGTCACTCAAACTACTCAAGCAACAGAAGAATGGATATAGACACTAGAAGGATCTCATGGAAGCAGCATGTCACTCACCCTACTCAAGCAACAGAAGAATGGATATAGACACTAGAAGGATCTCATGGAAGCAGCATGTCACCCAACCTACTCAAGCAACAGAAGAATGGATATAGCGGGATCTCATGGAAGCAGCATGTCACCGAACCTACTCAAGCAACAGAAGAATAGATATAGACGGATCTCATGGAAGCAGCATGTCACTCAACCTACTCAAGAAACAGAAGAATGGATATAGACGGATCTCATGGAAGCAGCATGTCACCCAATCTACTCAAGCAACAGAAGAATGGATATAGACACTAGAAGGATCTCATGGAAGCAGCATGCCACTCAACCTACTCAAGCAACAGAATAATGGATATAGACACTAGAAGGATCTCATGGAAGCAGCATGCCACTCAACCTACTGAAGCAACAGAAGAATGGATATATACACTAGAAGGATATCATGGAAGCAGCATGTCACTCACCCTACTCAAGCAACAGAAGAATGGATATAGACACTAGAAGGATCTCATGGAAGCAGCATGTCACTCACCCTACTCAAGCAACAGAAGAATGGATATATACACTAGACGGATCTCATGGAAGCAGCATGTCACTCAACCTACTCAAGCAACAGAAGAATGGATATAGACACTAGAAGGATCTCATGGAAGCAGCATGCCACTCAACCTACTCAAGCAAGAGAAGAATGGATATATACACTCGAAGGATCTCATGGAAGCAGCATGTCACTCACCCTACTCAAGCAACAGAAGAATGGATATAGAAACTAGAAGGATCTCATGGAAGCAGCATGTCACTCACCCTACTCAAGCAACAGAAGAATGGATATAGACACTAGAAGGATCTCATGGAAGCAGCATGCCACTCAACCTACTCAAGCAACAGAGGAATGGATATATACACTAGAAGGATCTCATGGAAGCAGCATGCCACTCACCCTACTCAAGCAACAGAAGAATGGATATAGACACTAGAAGGATCTCATGGAAGCAGCATGCCACTCAACCTACTCAAGCAACACAGGAATGGATATAGACACTAGAAGGATCTCATGGAAGCAGCATGTCACTCAAACTACTCAAGCAACAGAAGAATGGATATAGACACTAGAAGGATATCATGGAAGCAGCATGTCACCCAACCTACTCAAGCAACAGAAAAATGGATATAGACACTAGAAGGATCTCATGGAAGCAGCATGTCACTCAACCTACTCAAGCAACAGAAGAATATATATAGACACTAGAAGGATCTCATGGAAGCAGCATGCCACTCAACCTACTCAAGCAACAGAAGAATGGATATAGACACTAGAAGGATCTCATGGAAGCAGCATGTTACTCAACCTACTCAAGCAACAGAGGAATGGATATAGACGGATATCATGGAAGCAGCATGTCACCCAACCTACTCATGCAACAGAAGAATGGATATTGACACTAGAAGGATCTCATGGAAGCAGCATGCCACTCAACCTACTCAAGCAACAGAAGAATGGATATAGACACTAGAAGGATCTCATGGAAGCAGCATGTCACTCAACCTACTCAAGCAACAGAAGAATGGATATAGACACTAGAAGGATCTCATGGAAGCAGCATGTCACTCAACCTACTCAAGCAACAGAAGAATGGATATAGAAGGATCTCATGGAAGCAGCATGCCATCAACCTACTCAAGCAACAGAAGAATGGATATAGAAGGATCTCATGGAAGCAGCATGTCACCCAACCTACTCAAGCAACAGAAGAATGGATATAGACACTAGAAGGATCTCATGGAAGCAGCATGCCACTCAACCTACTCAAGCAACAGAAGAATGGATATAGACACTAGAAGGATCTCATGGAAGCAGCATGTCACTCACCCTACTCAAGCAACAGAAGAATGGATATAGACACTAGAAGGATCTCATGGAAGCAGCATGTCACTCAAACTACTCAAGCAACAGAAGAATGGATATAGACACTAGAAGGATCTCATGGAAGCAGCATGTCACTCACCCTACTCAAGCAACAGAAGAATGGATATAGACACTAGAAGGATCTCATGGAAGCAGCATGTCACTCAACCTACTCAAGCAACAGAAGAATGGATATAGACACTAGAAGGATCTCATGGAAGCAGCATGTCACTCACCCTACTCAAGCAACAGAAGAATGGATATAGACACTAGAAGGATCTCATGGAAGCAGCATGTCACCCAACCTACTCAAGCAACAGAAGAATGGATATAGCCGGATCTCATGGAAGCAGCATGTCACCGAACCTACTCAAGCAACAGAAGAATGGATATAGACGGATCTCATGGAAGCAGCATGTCACTCAACCTACTCAAGAAACAGAAGAATGGATATAGACGGATCTCATGGAAGCAGCATGTCACCCAATCTACTCAAGCAACAGAAGAATGGATATAGACACTAGAAGGATCTCATGGAAGCAGCATGCCACTCAACCTACTCAAGCAACAGAATAATGGATATAGACACTAGAAGGATCTCATGGAAGCAGCATACCACTCAACCTACTGTAGCAACAGAAGAATGGATATAGACACTAGAAGGATCTCATGGAAGCAGCATGCCACTCAACCTACAAAAGCAACAGAAGAATGGATATATACACTAGAAGGATATCATGGAAGCAGCATGTCACTCACCCTACTCAAGCAACAGAAGAATGGATATAGACACTAGAAGGATCTCATGGAAGCAGCATGTCACTCACCCTACTCAAGCAACAGAAGAATGGATATATACACTAGACGGATCTCATGGAAGCAGCATGTCACTCAACCTACTCAAGCAACAGAAAAATGGATATAGACACTAGAAGGATCTCATCGAAGCAGCATGCCACTCAATCTACTCAAGCAAGAGAAGAATGGATATATACACTAGAAGGATCTCATGGAAGCAGCATGTCACTCACCCTACTCAAGCAACAGAAGAATGGATATAGAAACTGGAAGGATCGCATGGAAGCAGCATGTCACTCACCCTACTCAAGCAACAGAAGAATGGATATAGACACTAGAAGGATCTCATGGAAGCAGCATGCCACTCAACCTACTCAAGCAACAGAGGAATGGATATATACACTAGAAGGATGTCATGGAAGCAGCATGCCACTCACCCTACTCAAGCAACAGAAGAATGGATATAGACACTAGAAGGATCTCATGGAAGCAGCATGCCACTCAACCTACTCAAGCAACACAGGAATGGATATAGACACTAGAAGGATCTCATGGAAGCAGCATGTCACTCAAACTACTCAAGCAACAGAAGAATGGATATAGACACTAGAAGGATATCATGGAAGCAGCATGTCACCCAACCTACTCAAGCAACAGAAAAATGGATATAGACACTAGAAGGATCTCATGGAAGCAGCATGTCACTCAACCTACTCAAGCAACAAAAGAATGGATATAGAGGGATCTCATGGAAGCGGCATGTCACTCACCCTATTCAAGCAACAGAAGAATGTATATAGACACTAGAAGGATCTCATGGAACCAGCATGTCACTCAACCTACTCAAGCAATAGAAGAATGGATATAGACGGATCTCATGGAAGCGGCATGTCACCCAACCTACTCAAGCAACAGAATAATGGATATAGACACTAGAAGGATCTCTTGGAAGCAGCATGTCACTCACACTACTCAAGCAACAAAAGAATGGATATAGATACTAGAAGGATCTTATGGAAGCAGCATGCCACTCAACCTACTCAAGCAACACAAGAGTGGATATAGACACTAGAAATATCTCATGGAAGCAGCATGTCACTCAACCTACTCAAGAAACAGAAGAATGGATATAGACGGATCACATGGAAGCAGCATGTCACCCAACCTACTCAAGCAACAGAAGAATGGATATATACACTAGAAGGATCTCATGGAAGCAGCATGCCACTCAACCTACTCAAGCAACAGAAGAATGGATATAGACACTAGAATGATCTCATGGAAGCAGCATGCAACCCAACCTACTCAAGCAACAGAAGAATGGATATAGACACTAGAAGGATCTCATGGAAGCAGCATGTCACTCAACCTACTCAAGCAACAGAAGAATGGATATAGACACTAGAAGGATCTCATGGAAGCAGCATGTCACTCAACCTACTCAAGCAACAGAAGAATGGATATAGACACTAGAAGGATCTCATGGAAGCAGCATGTCACTCAACCTACTAAAGCAACAGAAGAATGAATATAGAAGGATCTCATGGAAGCAGCATGCCAATCAACCTACTCAAGCAACAGGAGAATGGACATAGATGGATCTCATGGAAGCAGCATGTCACCCAACCTACTCAAGCAACAGAAGAATGGATATAGACACTAGAAGGATCTCATGGAAGCAGCATGTCACTCAACCTACTCAAGCAACAAAAGAATGGATATAGACGGATCTCATGGAAGCGGCATGTCACTCACCCTATTCAAGCAACAGAAGAATGTATATAAACACTAGAAGGATCTCATGGAACCAGCATGTCACTCAACCTACTCAAGCAATAGAAGAATGGATATAGACGGATCTCATGGAAGCGGCATGTCACCCAACCTACTCAAGCAACAGAATAATGGATATAGACACTAGAAGGATCTCATGGAAGCAGCATGCCACTCAACCTACTCAAGCAACACAAGAATGGATATAGACACTAAAAATATCTCATGGAAGCAGCATGTCACTCAACCTACTCAAGAAACAGAAGAATGGATATAGACGGATCTCATGGAAGCAGCATGTCACCCAACCTACTCAAGCAACAGAAGAATGGATATATACACTAGAAGGATCTCATGGAAGCAGCATGCCACTCAACCTACTCAAGCAACAGAAGAATGGATATAGACACTAGAAGGATCTCATGGAAGCAACATGTCACTCACCCTGCTCAAGCAACAGAAGAATGGATATAGACACTAGAAGGATCTCATGGAAGCAGCATGTCACTCAAACTACTCAAGCAACAGAAGAATGGATATAGACACTAGAAGGATCTCATGGAAGCAGCATGTCACTCACCCTACTCAAGCAACAGAAGAATGGATATAGACACTAGAAGGATCTCATGGAAGCAGCATGTCACTCAACCTACTCAAGCAACAGAAGAATGGATATAGACACTAGAAGGATCTCATGGAAGCAGCATGTCACTCAACCTACTCAAGCAACAGAAGAATGGATATAGACACTAGAAGGATCTCATGGAAGCAGCATGTCACTCAACCTACTCAAGCAACAGAAGAATGGATATAGACACTAGAAGGATCTCATGGAAGCAGCATGTCACTCAACCTACTCAAGCAACAGAAGAATGGATATAGACGGATCTCATGGAAGCAGTATGTCAACCAACCTACTCAAGCAACAGAATAATGGATATAGAAACTAGAAGGATCTCATGGAAGCAGCATGCCAATCAACCTACTCAAGCAACAGAAGAATGGATATAGACACTAGAAGGATCTCATGGAAGCAGCATGCCACTCAACCTACTCAAGCAACAGAAGAATGGATATAGACACTAGAAGGATCTCATGGAAGCAGCATGCCACTCAACCTACTCAAGCAACAGAAGAATGGATATAGACACTAGAAGGATCTCATGGAGGCAGCATGTCACTCACCCTACTCAAGCAACAGAAGAATGGATATAGACACTAGAAGGATCTCATGGAAGCAGCATGTCACTCAAACTACTCAAGCAACAGAAGATTGGATATAGACACTAGAAGGATCTCATGGAAGCAGCATGTCACTCACCATACTCAAGCAACAGAATAATGGATATAGACACTAGAAGGATCTCATGGAAGCAGCATGCCACTCAACCTACTCAAGCAACAGAATAATGGATATAGACACTAGAAGGATCTCATGGAAGCAGCATGTCACTCACCCTACTCAAGCAACAGAAGAATGGATATAGATACTAGAAGGATCTCCTGGAAGCAGCATGCCACTCAACCTACTCAAGCAACAGAAGAATGGATATAGACACTAGAAAGATCTCATGGAAGCAGTATGTCACCCAACCTACTCAAGCAACAGAATGAATGGATACTGATGATGATGGCTCAAGCAACAGAAGAATGGATATATACACTAGAAGGATCTAATGGAAGCAGCATGTCACTCAACCTACTCAAGAAACAGAATAATGGATATAGACGGATCTCATGGAAGCAGCATGTCACCCAACCTACTCAAGCAACAGAAGAATGGATACAGACACTAGAAGGATCTCATGGAAGCAGCATGCCACTCAACCTACTCAAGCAACAGAAGAATGGATATAGACCCTAGAAGGATCTCATGGAAGCAGCATGCCACTCAACCTACTCAAGCAACAGAAGAATGGATATAGACACTAGAAGGATCTCATGGAAGCAGCATGTCACTCACCCTACTCAAGCAACAGAAGAATGGATATAGACACTAGAAGGATCTCATGGAAGCAGCATGTCACTCAACCTACTCAAGCAACAGAAGAATGGATATAGACACTAGAAGGATCTCATGGAAGCAGCATGTCACTCACACTACTCAAGCAACAGAAGAATGGATATATACACTAGAAGGATCTCATGGAAGCAGCATGTCACTCAACCTACTCAAGCAACAGAAGAATGGATATAGACACTAGAAGGATCTCATGGAAGCAGCATGTCACTCAACCTACTCAAGCAACAGAAGAATGGATATAGACACTAGAAGGATCTCATGGAAGCAGCATGTCACTCAACCTACTCAAGCAACAGAAGAATGGATATAGACACTAGAAGGATCTCATGGAAGCAGCATGCACTCAACCTACTCAAGCAACAGAAGAATGGATATAGACACTAGAAGGATCTCATGGAAGCAGCATGTCACTCACCTACTCAAGCAACAGAAGAATGGATATAGACACTAGAAGGATCTCATGGAAGCAGCATGCCACTCAACCTACTCAAGCAACAGAAGAATGGATATAGACACTAGAAGGATCTCATGGAAGCAGCATGCCACTCAACCTACTCAAGCAACAGAAGAATGGATATATACACTAGAAGGATCTCATGGAAGCAGCATGCCACTCAACCTACTCAAGCAACAGAAGAATGGATATAGACACTAGAAGGATCTCATGGAAGCAGCATGCCACTCAACCTACTCAAGCAACAGAAGAATGGATATAGACACTAGAAGGATCTCATGGAAGCAGCATGCCACTCAACCTACTCAAGCAACAGAAGAATGGATATAGACACTAGAAGGATCTCATGGAAGCAGCATGCCACTCACCCTACTCAAGCAACAGAAGAATGGATATATACACTAGAAGGATCTCATGGAAGCAGCATGTCACTCAACCTACTCAAGCAACAGAAGAATGGATATAGACACTAGAAGGATCTCATGGAAGCAGCATGTCACTCAACCTACTCAAGCAACAGAAGAATGGATATAGACACTAGAAGGATCTCATGGAAGCAGCATGCCACTCAACCTACTCAAGCAACAGAGGAATGGATATAGACACTAGAAGGATCTCATGGAAGCAGCATGTCACTCAAACTACTCAAGCAACAGAAGAATGGATATAGACACTAGAAGGATCTCATGGAAGCAGCATGTCACTCAACCTACTCAAGCAACAGAAGAATGGATATAGACACTAGAAGGATCTCATGGAAGCAGCATGCCACTCAACCTACTCAAGCAACAGAAGAATGGATATAGACACTAGAAGGATCTCATGGAAGCAGCATGTCACTCACCCTACTCAAGCAACAGAAGAATGGATATAGACACTAGAAGGATCTCATGGAAGCAGCATGTCACTCACCCTACTCAAGCAACAGAAGAATGGATATAGACACTAGAAGGATCTCATGGAAGCAGCATGCAACTCAGCCTACTCAAGCAACACAGGAATGGACATAGACACTAGAAGGATCACATGGAAGCAGCATGCCACTCATCCTACTCACGCAACAGAAGAATGTATATAGACACTAGAAGGATCTCATGGAAGCATCATGCCACTCAACATACTCAAGCAACAGAAGAATGGATATAGACACTAGAAGGATCTCATGGAAGCATCATGCCACTCAACATACTCAAGAAACAGAATAATGGATATAGACGGATTCAGAAGCAGCATGTCACTCAACCTACTCAAGCAACAGAAGAATGGATATAGACACTAGAAGGATCTATGGAAGCAGCATGTCACTCAACTACTCAAGCAACAGAAGAATGGATATAGACACTAGAAGGATCTCATGGAAGCAGCATGCCACTCAACCTACTCAAGCAACAGAGAATGGATATACACTAGAAGGATCTCATGGAGCAGCATGTCACTCACCCTACTCAAGCAACAGAAGAATGGATATAGACACGAAGGATCTCATGGAAGCAGCATGTCACTCAACCTACTCAAGCAACAGAAGAATGGATATAGACACTAGAAAGATCCATGGAAGCAGCATGCACTCACACTACTCAAGCAACAGAAGAATGGATATATACACTAGACGGATCTCATGGAAGCAGCATGTCACTCAACCTACTCAAGCAACAGAAGAATGGATATAGACACTAGAAGGATCTCATGGAAGCAGCATGCCACTCAACCTACTCAAGCAACAGAAGAATTGATATAGACACTAGACGGATCTCATGGAAGCAGCATGTCACTCAACCTACTCAAGCAATAGAAGAATGGATATAGACACTAGAAAGATCTCATGGAAGCAGCATGCCACTCAACATACTCAAACAAGAGAAGAATGGATATAGACACTAGAAGGATCTCATGGAATCAGCATGTCACTCACCCTACTCAAGCAACAGAGGAATGGATATAGACACTAGAAGGATCACATGGAAGCAGCATGCCACTCACCCTACTCAAGCAACAGAAGAATGGATATATACACTAGAAGGATCTCATGGAAGCAGCATGCCACTCAACCTACTCAAGCAACAGAGGAATGGATATAGACACTAGAAGGATCACATGGAAGCAGCATGCCACTCACCCTACTGAAGCAACAGAAGAATTTATATAGACACAAGAAGGATCTCATGGAAGCAGCATGCCACTCAACCTACTCAAGCAACAGAGGAATGTATATAGACACTAGAAGGATCTCATGGAAGCAGCATGCCACTCAACCTACTCAAGCAACAGAAGAATGGATATAGACACTAGAAGGATCTCATGGAAGCAGCATGCCACTCACCCTACTCAAGCAACAGAAGAATGGATATATACATTAGAAGGATCTCATGGAAGCAGCATGTCACTCAGCCTACTCAAGCAACAGAAGAATGGATATAGACACTAGAAGGATCTCATGGAAGCAGCATGTCACTCACACTACTCAAGCAACAGAAGAATGGATATGTACACTAGACGGATCTCATGGAAACAGCATGTCACTCAACCTACTCAAGCAAAAGAAGAATGGATATATACACTAGAAGGATCTCATGGAAGCAGCAGTCATTTGGGTGTGTGGGTTTGGTGGTGTTTTGGGGGTTGGGTTTGGGTGTTTGGTGGTTGTGGGTGTGGGGGTGTGCTCAACCTACTCAAGCAAGAGAAGAATGGAGTATATACACTAGAAGGATTCATGGAAGCAGCATGCTTCTCAAGCAACAGAAATGGATATAGACACTAGAAGGATCGCATGGAAGCAGAGTCACTCACCCTACTCAAGCAACAGAAGAATGGATATAGACACTAGAAGGATCTCATGGAAGCAGCATGCAACTCAACCTACTCAAGCAACACAGGAATGGACATAGACACTAGAAGGATCACATGGAAGCAGCATGCCACTCATCCTACTCACGCAACAGAAGAATGTATATAGACACTAGAAGGATCTCATGGAAGCATCATGCCACTCAACATACTCAAGCAACAGAAGAATGGATATAGACACTAGAAGGATCTCAGGGAAGCAGCATGCCACTCAACCTACTCAAGCAACACAGGAATGGATATAGATACTAGAAGGATCTCATTGAAGCAGCATGTCACTCAAACTACTCAAGCAACAGAAGAATGGATATAGACACTAGAAGGATATCATGGAAGCAGCATGTCACCCAACCTACTCAAGCAACAGAAAAATGGATATAGACACTAGAAGGATCTCATGGAAGCAGCATGTCACTCAACCTACTCAAACAACAGAAGAATGGACATAGAAGGATCTCATGGAAGCAGCATGTCACCCAACCTACTCAAGCAACAGAAGAATGGATATAGATACTAGAAGGATCTCATGGAAGCAGCATGTCACTCAACCTACTTAAGCAACATAAGAATGGATATAGAAGGATCTCATGGAAGCAGCATGCCAATCAACCTACTCAAGCAACAGAAGAATGGATATAGACGGATCTCATGGAAGCAGCATGTCACCCAACCTACTCAAGCAACAGAAGAATGAATATAGGCATTAGAAGGATCTCATGGAAGCAGCATGTCACTCACCCTATTCAAGCAACAGAAGAATGGATATAGACACTAGAAGGATCTCATGGAAGAGGCATGTCACTCAACCTACTCAAGCAACAGAAGAATGGATATAGACGGATCTCATGGAGGTGGCATGTCACCCAAGCTACTCAAGCAACAGAATAATGGATATGGACACTAGAAGGATCTCATGGAAGCAGCATGTCACACACCCTACTCAAGCAACACAAGAATGGATATATATAATATAAGGATCTCATGGAAGCAGCATGCCACTCAACCTACTCAAGCAACAGAAGAATAGATATAGACACTAGAAATATCTCATGGAAGCAGCATGTCACTCAACCTACTCAAGTAACAGAAAAATGGATATAGACGGATCTCATGGAAGCAGCATGTCACCCAATCTACTCAAGCAACAGAAGAATGCATATAGACACTAGAAGGATCTCATGGAAGCAGCATGACACTCAACCTACTCAATCAACAGAAGAATGGATATAGACACTAGAAGGATCTCATGGAAGCAGCATATTACTCAACCTAGTCAAGCAACAGAAGAATGGATA